>JAVSCE010019269.1:0-356355 GCA_032199065.1 Smutsia gigantea | reverse complement strand
GGTGATAAGTCATCAATAGCTTTACATGGATCATTTCACTGAAGACTCACAGTCACCCCATGAGAGGTTTTATTTCTATCTATATTGCACAGATAAGTATTAAAGTGTTCAGAGAGATTAAGTTACATGATGATTGCCACCCAGTTCAGAAGGGGCAGAGTTGGGAAACAGACCCAGGTCCTAGTGAAACGGTGTCACACTGACATTCTGGGAGCTTTTTTGGCAGATGCCACGGGGAACATGTGATCTCTACTAGTGTTGTTCTGCTGCTCTGTATCTAGAGTGTTTTGGAGATGGGTGCAGAGGACGTGATGGGTCTAGCCTCAGAGAAGGAGGGTAGGAGTGGGAGACAGCTGTGGGCAGAAGAAGAAAGGCTCTTTTGTTGAAAGGACGTGAAATGAACTGGTGTGATCATGGGAAGTCTTTCATGAGCTAGAAGACACCCAGCAGGCAAAGGTCATAGGTCACGGAGCATCAGCACCCAGGAAACCACAGGCTTCCCAGGGACTTAAAAACACATTGCTCACTAGAGAAAATGGTAATGCTGGGGGCTGAAGGACTGTCTCCAATTATAAGGCAGATCACGGAGGAAGATGGCGAATGGGGTTATGCAGGCAAGAGATGCGGGAAACCTGTCATGTTCACTCCAGCAAACACAGTGCAAATGTCCCTGGATGGCTTGAATCTTTGTGACTTCTGGACCAGCACAGCAAGCCTTTGAAAACGGCTTCTGTTTGTGCTTCCATCTTTATGAGCCAAGTGGTTGATAACAAGTTTTCAGGAAGAATTTAGGCTTTGAGTTCATAGCTACCCCTGTCAATTCAATGCAAACAACAATCCCAAGCCAAAAAGATGGCATGATGGCACCGTGGTTCAGAATTTGCCGGTGTGGCGTGGGGGTCTACCAGGAAGGATGTAAGAGTTGCCTAACCCTCAGTTGCACTCACCTTGTCTTGCCAGGTCTGGACAGGTAGGTCATGATCCTGGGCTACAGGGAACCAGCCCGTATGTGATACTGAGAACTGCTAAGGAGGAACAACTACGCATCTCTCTCATTTTTTTCCTTCTCAATGCCTAGCTGTGAGTTTGGCAACTAACAAGTGCTTTATGAAAGTATGTTGAATGAATATGTGATTGTGGGTATGACCATGCATGTTCCTTGGTGCAGTCTCCTTGCAGTCTATTTTAGGTAAACAAACATTCTTAAAGACTATTCCGAATTGGGCAGTGGGCACACATTTCAGAGACAGAGGGCCTGAGAACTCCAAACACCACACACATTCCCTCCTCTCTCCTGGCTTCAGTCCCCACTCGCAGAGGAAACCAACCTCTTTTCTTCTCTCCCCTTACAGAAGAGGGAGGCCAGCTCTAACGGCCTTGGCCCCAGTTTGCTTGTATAATTAATGTGGGATTTTTCCTCCTCTAGTAAAAAATGACCTTGTCAAACCAGAGACGACAAAATCTTGGTTACTGAGTGATTGTGGACTCCCTGCTGGGATGGCATCCTGGGCCCTGCAAAGAAAAATCTAATAAAATTGGTGTCAGGGGCTCCCTGGGTGCCAGGTCCCCTGCTGCCTGACCCCACGATCCCAATTTATTAGCCAAACCCAAGAAAGCAGACAAACCTCACTGGCTCCAGACAGGAGACTTCCAAGCGGGAGCTAATGTGGGGGTTGGGGCTGGGTTTCAGCAAAAATGACAAGGGAAATGACAGGAGGTGCCAGCCCGACCAGGGAGCCTGGGGACGGCCTATTCAGAGCATCTCGCTGCTTTGACAGGGCCGATTTTAACTTGGTGGAGGAATGTGTTAGAATGGCCCATTGGGAAAGGAAGCTGTGTTTTTCTCTGCACTGTTATTAGCTGGGCCGTGGACCACACGCCTTGTATTAGCCATGTTCCTGGGGGTCAGTAGGCGTCAGTAGAGGAATAGCCAAAGAATACATTTGCACACAGAGTTTCCATTTTGTAAACTGAGCACTTCTTCATGTGCCAGGGAGTTTTAAATGTTTGGTCACTATTTACCCTTCCCCACAACCAAAACCCCCTATGAATGGGAAATATTCTTTAGCATCATCATTAGCTTCACCCTTTATTAGCTGAATGATCTGCTCACCGAATGAAGCCAGTCATTAGCTTCTTCACCTATGAAATGGGATAACAATACCACTCTGATAAGTTTGCTTGGAAGGATTACAATATGAGAAACCAGTTGACCCAAAAAAACAGTAGCATTTTTCTGTACCAGAAAAAAATCAACTAGATGAAAAAAGAGTCTGTACTAAATGGCCGCAAGAATTCTGAAAGTGCCTGGGAATTCGCTCAACAAAGAATATGCAAAACTTATGGAGAATATGTTAAAACTCCATTAAAGGACATGAAAGAAGGTCTAATGATTTGAGGGATATTCCATGATATTCCAAGACATGAGTAGATGTCTTAATATTGTAAAGCTATCAGTTATCTTCAAATTAAACTCTGAATTCAATGCAGCCACAATAAAAATTCCAGCTGGATAGTTTTAAGGATCTAGAGACTAGACAAATGCCTACAAATGCTTTTGGAAATATAAAGGTCCACATATAGCTAAGTATGTGTTGGAAATGGAGAGCAAAAAGGAGAGAAATGTTGCACCAAATATTAAGATATATTAAAATCATAGAAATAAAAACAATATGGTATTATCCTCTTTCCAAATGGATAAATACATGGGTGGAACAGAAAGGAAAGATCTCAGGCAGATATATATGCACATCTGAGCAGCTGATATATAATAATGACAAAAGGAATCAGTAGATAAGGTTTTATCCATCAGTTTTCACTGATGGTGTTAGAAAGTCTGACTCACTATATGAATTACAATGGAAATCCCTTCAATATAAACAAGAGGGTCTCCACATGGACTGCAGACCAAAATATAAAAGGTAAAACTCTAAGGCGAACCAAAGGAAACACTATTGTAACCTAGGAGTGTGGACCGATGTCTTAAACAAGCCTCAAAAAGCGTAAGTCATACGCCATCAAAATTAAGAATTCCTGATTATAAGATACCACAGACTCGGCTAACAGACAGTTAACAGATTAGGAGAAATTACGTGAAAACTATTTGTAAGTTTTAAAAATGAAAAAGTCTTAAAATACAGAATGGATGAGAAATAGGGAAAAAAGGCAAAAGGCATTAACAGGTAACACACCGAAGAACAGGGCTGATGGGCAATAAATATATGAAGAGATAGTAACCCTCATCAGAAAACAGAGAAATAGGAATGAAAAAAAGCAATGAGATAGTACTTTATCCATCACACTGACAAAGACTAAGTTGGGTAATGTTGGGAAGTACCTTTGTTTAAGACAATAGACTGACGCAGCCATTGGAATGAAGCCTGGAAATTCTTGGTCTAATGATGTCTGAGTATATGCCATGATACGGCAATCTCGTTCTTGCTCATACAGAGTACTTGAGAGAATGTGGGCATGTCCGTAAGGAACCATACAGAAGACATTCATCCAGCCTTGTGAGGAGCAGGACTTGTCAAACTGTGACTTCTGGGCCAAAGCTGGCCACACCCATTTATTTATGTGCTGTCTCTGGGTGCTTTTATGCTTACAACAGTAGTTGTACACTTGCAGCTAAAACCTTAGAGCCCACAAAGCCAAAAATATTTACTATTTGGATCTTTCTAGAAAATGTTGGCCAACTCCCAGCTTCAAGTATCAAGGAACTTCTATAGGCAACCTGGGAGTCCCATCATTGAGGGAAAACTTAAGTAAGACATAACGGGCATGTGCTATGGAATACTACGTGGCCCCTGTAAGTCATAAACTGTGAGATGTATACTTGCAAACTTGGAAAAATTTTATAAAATGATGCTGAATGTAAGAAAGGAAGGAACAGAACCAAGTTGGCAGGACTATAACTTTACAAAATTAAAAATACCCACATAACAACACTACTTGCAAAGATATACGCAAGATCAAGGTATCACATCACAGGCATTATGACTGTAAAAATGAGGGGTGGTGACATAAGAATAAAACATACTAGGAGATGGTCTTTCCTATAGTCTGATTATAGAAGTATGCTATGAAATGAGAAACATGATTTGCTCATGTCTCTATGCCTAAGATCCAGGAAAATAAACATGGAAAGTGCCGAGTACGATGTTCAGCACATTGCACATTTTCAAAAAGTATCCATTTGTCATCACCATCATCATTTTTATTATCAATCTTTTGGAAGTAAATTCTGACCATGGAGCACAAATCAATGAAGAAGAACATGCTCAAGACAACCTTGTCTCATCAGTCAGCCCAGAGTAAATGGAGAGACAGTAACCCTCTTCACAGGAACCCTTTAGAGGTCAAAAGGAATCCGATTTATGGCTAAAACCCATGAATTGGGAGGGGGCACAAAATGAGCTTTACTGTTGTAGCCATTGTTTCCATTCACAACTATGTCTGTCCCTTTGCCTTCCAGATTGCATGTTCTTGTCTTCGTTTTGGTTAGCTGGAGCCATGTGACTCATGCTGGATGAGGAGGTGCTAGTGAAAGTGAAATGTGCCCCCTTTGGGCCAGAGTATTTATTGTTCTTTCTAGACCCTCCAGAGTGCTCCGTCCTGCTGCAGTGACTAGCTGCCTTTGAGGTGGTCGTTGGTGCCTGGGGGACTACAGTGATTAGAGGCCCCTGCATTTCCATCCTGGACAGGTTGATTGAAGCCACTGGGAATTTTGGGACTGTTTGTTACTCCAGCTTAGCCTCATGTAGCCCAACTGATATGCCTTCCACGTGCTCAACACTTGTGTTGAGGCACTCACAAATATCTGGACACGGAGAACTGGAAAGACTCTCAGAGGCTAAGTAATCCAAAACCCCCAACAGGGATTGAGTGGGTGACCGTCTAGAGCAGGCAACCCAATCTCAGTAGAGAAGAGACCACATCCCCCCACAAAAGCCCTTATGGTCTTAACCCACCTCTTTATCATTACTGAGATTCTTCAGTTGGGAGCCAGATTCTGCCTCCTTGTCACTTCCACCCATTTATATTAGTTCTTCCCTTATCCCTCTTTCACATAATAATCCTTCAGATAGGGAAGCAGGCAAGCAGAATAATGGTCCTGAAAAAATGTCCCTAACCTCATCCCCAGAACCTGTGAATTTGTTACCTTATCCAACAAAAGGGATTTTGCAGACATGATTATGTTAAAGATCTTGAGATGGAAGCTTATCCTGGATTAGCTGAGGGGCCCAATGTAATCAGTAAAGTCCTTATAAGAGAGGCAAGAGAATCAGAGTCTGAGAAGGAAATGTGATGACAGAAGAAGAGGTTGTAGCGATACGATTGTTGGATGGGAACCTTGAGCCAAGGAACCCGGGCAGCCTCCGTAAGCTAGAAATGACAAGGTTTGCCCCTAGAGCTCTCGAGGGAGTACATCCCTGCCAACATTTCCATTTTCTCCCTATAAGACATTTTTGACTTTCATCCTCCAGAATTCTAAGATATACTTTCGTGTCATTTTAAACCACTGAATTTGTGGTAATGTGTCACAGCAGAAATAGGAACTGAATCAGTGAGATGAGTTGCATTATTCCTCTGCATGGCCTGTTTCTGAACGAGCTGCCTTTTGCTACACCTGGCTTCATTTTTAGCATGGTTTCCTGATTATTATTATTTTTTAATTGGTTTCACTATCCAGTTTACAATAAATGGGGTTCCTAGAACATTGTCTTTGTTTTCAGTCTGGTTGTGACCCAGGAAAGGAAATGTACAGTGGAAGTAGCTCTATCTCGAGCTGGTCACTGTGTGTTGCAGAACTTAAATCCTTTCATAGTTTGATTTTGGTGTCATTTTGATCCAGCTCTCCAATCCCATAGTTGTTCAGTTTAGTTTTTTGTAATTAAGTGTAGATTTTACCAGTTCCTTTAGATTACCAAGTATGAATTTGTTGACTCACGAGTTGTGTCATTTGGTCAAAACTATATTTAATAGTCTACATGGTGGCTTTAACAATAAGTCAAGAGTTTGACAAAACTTATCAGATTTGAGAAACAGAAGGGCCTTCCCTTTCAGAGTTGACAGTCAAATCATAATATCGAATTTTTCTTTATTGATTGGCATGTTCCTATCCCTTTGCTAAGAACCAAGCAGTTACTGCCTTTCTTAGTTCTCAGAACAGTCATATGAAGAAGGGAATATTATGGCTGTTTTGTAGTAGAGGAAATGGCATTAAGCAATGGTTAAATAACTTGCCTAATTTTCACAGCTAGTGAATGAAGGAGCTGGGCTGAAATTCAGGCAGTCTGACTCTGCAGACAGTACCTTAAATCCATGCTACAGTATCACCCAGGAAAGCCCCACTGGCCTCTGGCTTGGATTTGTCTGATTCCAGGTCCAGAGGCAGTCTGGAATGTGTGGACACTGTCCTTGGAAATGAAAGGACTTGTCAGCTTGTTTTTGATGTATCACATTTCTTAGAATAAGCACAAAATAAATATTTTCCATTTGCTAAGTGATTTTATCAAGCCTCTCTGGGCTGGGCTTTGGAGGGGAGAGAGGAAGCAGGTTTCATGGTTAAAGCCTGAGAAATACCTCTCAGGCAGTCATGGGTGAGGGGTTAGCAATGGGTGACTTCGGCCCCTATTCATGCTCACCTGGCCCAGGAAGCTCTGGGTGGTTTGGCCCAACATATTAACAACAAGCTCCTCATCTGTCCTCCTGAATTGATGGTCTGGTGGAGATTTTGTCTGAGGGAATGTGTTCCAGGAGAGACCCAGCTGCATCTGGCAGGAAAGGGAGAAAAGAAAGACAGAGGCATAAATATCTGGCCTTCTGCCTTTTTTCTTGGGAATTTGTGCTCTCCAGCCAGGAAGTGTAGAAATGAGTAACTAGTGACTTTCAAAGGCTGGGTGAGTGTCACAGCCCTGGGCAGATATATGGGGCCCCCTGAAGAGAGAACTTTCCCTTTTGGAATAAACCATCTATATCCAATATTAAAAAGTTACATTAGCCATTAAGCACATGAAAAAATGCTCACCCTTATTAGTCATCAGGGAAATGCAAATCAAAACCCCAGTGAGACACCATTTCACACTCATTAGGTTGGCTATAATAAAAAAGATAGATAATCACAAGTGTTGGTAAGAACATAGAGAAATTGGAACTTTAACACATTGCTGGTGGGAACGTGAACTGTTGCAGCTGCTTCAGAAAACAGTGCTGCAGTTCCCCAAAGTGTCAGCCATGAATTTGCCACATAACTCAGCAAGTCTACTCCTAGAAACATACCCAAGAGCACTGAAAGGGGATGGTGAGGTGTAATCTCTTGGGAAGTCTCAACATCTTGGTAGTTGCCTGTAACCCTCTGTCCTATCCCTGTTTATTTTATGCCATTTTCTCTAATGACAAAGTTTTCCAAGATGAACTCCCGGATGCTCACCTCCCATCCCCTTCCCATCCGTTCGCCCCATCCACTGTGCCCCTGAAGTCATTTGAATTTGTGTCTGGCTCTTCCAGTCAGGGAGCAGCATTCTGTGGGACACCATAGAGGAAAGAGGGGACACTGGCAGAAGCAAACACACCTGTAACTGGCCGCTGTCAGAGGTGTGGCATGGTCTTCAAGAGGGAGTCAAAAGCCACAAGATAGGAATGGCTGGTGAAATATTGGGAAACGGATTTCAGAGCAATTGTGGAGGTGAAAGGAAAAAAGAAACCATTTCCAACGTGAAAGAGAAGAGTCTAGCCCCTCTGTGCCCGATCAGCAATGCAGCCTTGGTGGAAGAGGACCAGGTGTTCTAGGAGCTGCAGCACAGTGTGAGACCTCATACTCTGGAGTCTTGGGTCTTGATCCCTGGGACTTCTGAAGGCTTCCGGTTCCTTGGAGGTCCTTAGGAAAAGTAACAATGCTTTTTAAAGGGTCTTTCCTGTTGGCAATTATTACCTTCAAGTAGAATGCATATAGGCACTTCCAACCAATTGATCAGACATGTCTTTCTGGGTCTGAGCTTGACTCCTAGGCAGGGCTAAAATTCTGTCCTATGGGAAAGCTGGGTACCCTCTAACTCCACAGGCTGTGTATCTGGCTAGTAGAATTCTTCTAGTTGTTTTATTCCTTCAAGCTTTTGTTCTCCTTGATCAATCCCCTCTCTAAACCAAAGGCAACTTAGTATTCCACAGTTGTTTATCCTTCTTGACCATTTACTGATATTTCTAAGATTTACATACACTGCCTTTTTGTGTGTAGTGTGTTTTAAATTTACACCGATCTGATAGATTTAAACCTGTTTTTACTGCATTTTCTATTTACCATTATGTGGTTTTTTTTTTGCATGCCCCAGTGCCCCACCCCATTTCTTGTTTTCTCTTGGGGTGTTCTAGCTAGGTTTTTGTTTTGGGGTTTTCTCCTTTTTTTTTGTCTACTTGCTCAGAAGTTATATATTGCTTATTATTTTAGTACTACCCTTAAAGTTCTTAACATGCAAAATTATCTTAACAAAGTCTCCAGTGAGGTAACCTGTCTCCTTAGCATCAAAAGGATCTTTGAAATTCCTTAACTTGGGTCACTCCACATTACCAACTATCCCCTAGATAAGGCATTATTATTACAATGATTATATTTTAAAGCAACCGAAAATTTTTTGTCATGTTTACCACTTTCTTTCTTAACATGGCTTCTTGTACCCCACTTCTTCCTTCATGAATCAAATTCCATTTTACAGATGAAAAAAGGCATGGGGAGGAAAGTGCTTCACCAAAATCACAGAACTGGTACATTTCAGATGCAACCGGTTGTTCTATTCAAAGATGCCCAAGAAGCATCATACTTAGAGCTAAACAGAAATATCTTGGGCTAATCAAGAAGCAATTAGGGGGTTGTGGAGTACTTGTAGGAAGACCACGGTGCTTCAACTCAAGTGATCTGTATATGAAACTTACTTATAAACCATCTATTATTCCTAAAAAACTGCTTCAACAAGTCTTCCAAGCCTGAGGGTTACATTTGGCCCACAATTAATCAGGAGCAGGGAAGGGTGCTGTGATAGGGGAGGTAATGGTATCAAATTGCCAGCTTGGCTTTACTCTAAGTACCTGAATCTTACAGTTAAAGAGAAAATGTTAAAACCTAACAGTTTATAAGATAACATGTTGGAGAGTAATCATTTAAATGTTAACTGCAGAGATTTTTTAAAGACTTTTTTCAGAGCAGTTTTTAGTTTGCAACAAAATCGAGAGGAAGGTACAGAGATTTCTCACAAACCCCCTGCTCCCACACATGCATAGTCTCCCCCATTATCAACATCATTTCCCAGAATGGTACATTTGTTACCAAAGATGAACCTACACGGACACATCATAATCACCCCAAGTCCACAGCTGACCTTAGAGCTCTCTGCTGCTGGTGTACATTCTATGGGTTTGCACAGTGTGTAATGACATGTTTCCCTCATTTTAACATATACAGGGTATTTTCATTGCCCTAAAAATCCTCTGTGCTCTGCCTATTCATCTCTCTCCTCCTACCTCTGCACAGATTTTTATTTTACGTCTTTTAAAACATAACTGTCAGGGCCTGGGCAAAACACATTACACCAAAGTTCATTCAGGGTGGATACATGATGGCTGGTGATGCTTAGGAAGATAACATGATATTAGTAAAGAAGGGAAAGGAGACTTTAATAATTTGTCATCATCGGTCATGGCCTTTGGTGGTATTTGTCGTTGTTCGTGACTCGAGCGCTACTACTCCTATTAATTTCAAACATTCACCCAAAGTCAATGTTAAGCAATCACAGACAAAACAACACCAAGTGTTAGACACACGGCACTCAAGATAATACACTCTGTCTGTCCGTGGATTCCACACTTCTCACAAGCAGGAGATCCACTTTTGCAATTAAAGCGAGATCGTTGAAACTGCAGCCTGTTGGTGGTGACACATTTCGCAGCTCAAATCCTCTTTAAAACAAAACTTGCAGTCATTAGAATGGTGACAATGTGCTGAAAACACTCACACCCACCCTCCCTTGGTGCTCTATTCTTTCTGGCTTGCACTTCAGCAAGTTGGCACCCTGGTTTTATGGGCGATTTTAGTAGACTGTTGACTCTGGCAACTACCCATCCTCAGGTGACTCAAGCAGAGATTTTCTTCCTCTAGCTGAAACACATGCCTTAACCTCATTCAAGTGACTTTTGTGCATGACTTTCAATTTCTGGGGGACTTGGATGATGTAAAAATACCAGTGTCAGGAGGACTGCCCTCACCGAAGTGCCAAACCACATTCCAGTGGCTGACTGGCTGTGCGACTTTGCTTGTGTAACTCAGTATTTCCCTGTCTTGATTTATTCATCTGTGAAATGGAACTGTTAATACGTACCCAATAAGAATGTCAATGGTCCAGTGAAGAAAGGCAAGTTATTTTCTTACTGAATGATCAGTAAATATTAATTACAACCAATTTATAGTGGCTGAATTAGCTGGTAATTGACACAGGCATAGGGTGGATGGGTAAAGGTCAAGGTCAAGGCAAGGTCAGGGCAAATGGGTAGTCGTTTTCAATACTGGAGAACCTGTCATTTGAGTTTTTTTTAAATACAACTTACTTTTACAGTACTATTACTCTATTACCATCACTACTAATGGTGATTGATAATATTAATTCTGAAAAATCACACAAAAAGGAAATAACCACCCAGTTGCACTATTAAAATGTGTACAAAGTTAGAAGTGTGCCCCTGCTCACCCACCTTCACCCCTCCATAGTAGCACTCCAACAATTGTGCCGCATCTCCCTGACCTTACAGATAATCCAAGTCTTCGTCTATACCTGTGTCGGAATCTACATATGTCATCCACATTTTCAAATACACATTTGCTATGGATCATGCAACTCATAATAGCCTATAATTTGCTTATCTGGTAACATCATGAACATCTTAACCTATTAGTGCACACAGATCTCCCTCATTATTGCTAATGATTGCACACTACTTTTATCTTAGCAGTCTGAGCTTTCACCTGGCAGTTTTTATTTTCTGTGGTTAATTACATTTAGACAGTGGTCACAAGGAAGTTGCCATTGGAATCAGCCTTAAAAAAAATCTACTTCTTGAATTAAATGTATTCATCAGTTTCACTAAGGTGAGAAAATGAAGCTGCTTTGCAGTACTCAGTTTCTTGGTGCCATTCATCTCCTTCCCAGTGGGTAGTGCTTTGGCTTGCTGGGCTGATGTGGACAACTCTTCTAGGCCTGGGCATGACCTCTGGGAACGTAGCACCTGAAGTACAAGCCCAGCTAAGTTAAAATTTCTGTCTCTCCATATTCAAAGATTTGTGAGAACTCAGTGTGGCAGAGCTTAAATCTCTATTATGTAAACCCCAAAGGCCCTATAACAATTGACTGCATGTTCCAGCATTTTTAAGATTTGCTGAAGTTCGAAAATTCAGTCTTATTTTCCCTTGAACTTGACAGACCCCAACCTCAAATTTGGGAGTTGGAAAATATGGCTTAGTACTCATGTTCTAACTCCCACTGAGGATTCAAGAGAAAAGAGAATGCATGTGCCAAAGTGAGTATATGTTACTTTGTAAACAGATGAACAATAGTCACCAAACGACCTATAACAACAATGCCTCATGAAGCAATAAGGAGGAGGAAGAACAAGGGGAAGATGGGAAGAGGGGTGGAAACTTCTAGAGCACTGTGCTATCCAATATGGTAACCACTAGTCACATGTGGCTACTAAGCATTTGAAATGTTGCTAATCTGAATCGAAATGTGTTGTAAGCATAAAATACCTATCAGATTTCACAGACTTGGTGTGAGAAAATGTCAAATACATCATTAATAATTTTTATAATGATTTAATGTTGACATGATACTGTTTTGCACATATCAAGTTAAATACTATATTGTTAAAATCAGTTTCACCTATTTTCACTTTAAAGTGTGGTGACTGTAGTATTTAAAATTATGTATGTGGCTTAGGTTCTATTTCTGTTGGGCAGTGCTGCCTACAGCTTTCTTTCATGAATAGGTAAGGATAATTTCCTATTTATTGTATGTAAATAGCATCTTTAGTAGAATGAGAACAGTTTATACATTATTTATTTAAGTATGCCTACTGAAATACCAATTTCCCCAAAAGCTTTTCTCACTAGCCCCAAGGTAATCTAAGCCCTGCCCTGGCTGCACGCTCACAAATTATGAATTTGTGGATCCTAAATGAAAACAGGCTCACCACCCAGAGCACAGGAGATAAAAATAAATTAATGTGACTCATTTGTAAGCTGAAGTTTGACTCAGAAAACCAAAGATTAACATCTCAATAGATACAGAAGAAAATCAGAGACCTAACCATCTAAGCGGCTTGAACATATTTCTCAGAGGGGTCTCAGATTTTGATGGACATGTGGCCGCTGTGGCCATCCTGGAACCTGTACGTGCATACGTGTTATGGGTTTCCCGTTATAGATGCATCCTTCACCCCCATGAGACGTTTCACTGGCTGAAGGAGCTCTCTCTGCTCACAGCTACAGGAGCCCGAGACTGCATCGAGAGGATGGGAGTGCCCAGCCTGACTGAGCTGCCTGCTGTGTGCTCCATGTCTCCCCGGTCCACTGAGAGCCTCTGTCAGAAGACACTCTCTTCATCCTTCCTGTGCATCCTGAGCTTATCCTGTGGGTTCTGTTCATGCCGACATCTCTGTGTAAGTAGCAGTGACCAAGAAGCCTGGCTGTGCCGTGTTTGGGGAGGAAAACACTTGGCTCAATGACATCCGCAGCCTGCTGCCAACTGGTAAACGGCAGGGCCGTGGGCCAAGACCAAGGGTACCTGTTACAGTAAGACCTCTTAACAAGCGAAGTCCTGCCAAAGACATAGCTCTTAGTCATAACCCATTATCAGAGGCAAGACAATAGTGGGGGAAGAGGGGAGCGTTCCAGGGCCTCAGAGACGGGGTATTATTGCCCAGCCTTCTCTTTAAATGCTCAGGAAAGCAATGTGAAATGTTCCAGAGCGCGTGAATACTATGGCTCTGGGAGTCTGAGGTAGGGATGGGGAAGGGATGGAGCAGCAGCACATATTGGGGTGAGGCGGTGAAGTGAGTCTGGAGTGGAGCGGGGCAGTGCTTAAGCAAGGAAGGGGAAGTGGCGGTAGCAGGCAGTGATATCAACAGAAATGTTGACAGCAGCCACTGGCTTATTAAGTCCTCATTGCGCATCAGGGGCTCTAAGTGCCTCCCAGTTTGGCTTGTGTGCTCTTTAGAACCATCCTGCCGTTCTCTCCTTTTCACAGGCAAGGGAGCTGTGGCTGTGGGTGGTTGAGTAAAGTGGCTCAGTATTACACAGCCAATTTGTAGGTAGCGCCAGGATGCAGACATACGCCTGTCTTATTCCAAAGCCTCTGAATTTTCTGCTGTGCCAGGAGGCCAGATCACGAATACATTCTGTTCTCTTTTTCTCCCAAGGTTGAGAATTTTGCGAATATTGTCCATGTAATTACTGTAAATCACATTTGGCTGAGCCGTGGCTTATGGAAAGTTGATGTCAGTTTGTAATTCTAGATCAGTGGCACTAATTTGTCAATGTCTGGAGACGTTTTTGATTGCCACTGCTGGGGTGCAGGTGCTGCTAGCATGGAGAGTGGAGGCTAGGGAAGCTGAGGAGCACCCTGTGACGCACAGGGCAGCCCCCACATGGAAGAGAATCCGCCAGTCCCAACGGCAATGGTGCAGAGAGTAAGAACTGCGGAAGGGGAAAAGCATGGCTGTCTAAGTAATCGCCTGCCTCTTCCTGTCCCACCCAGGCCACTTTAGAGCTCAGTCAGCCATTTATTCCTTCAACAAATATATACTAAGCCCCAACTAAGTGGCCAGCACCATGTTAGGTTCCATGAACTCACATTATTGAAACACCAAGTGATTTGATTCACTATTTGTCAAAAATACAGTTGAAACCCATAAGCCACTCATTTAAGTGGTGTGTAATGGGGGCACACTCTGTGAAGAGTGGTTGACACACAAATATTTCTGAGAATGCAACATGCTGGGTTAGCCTTTAAATGTTTTTAGAAAGATAAGGAAGAAGATTAAAGAATGTTTACATATCAGTTACCAGATTTGTATTTGAACTTCAATTCATACTCATTCTGTATCTTGTCACTGTACTGCTTTTTGTCTAATTGAATTACTAAAAAGTACAAAGAGCTTTCTGAAAACATTGAGGGATTTGTTTTAAATATATCTGCAAAGAATGTTGCCTTGTAACCTTCAGACTTACACATAGGTAATGGAAAATCATATTGTTGGGCTGTTTGTTGTAGAGAATTACATTTACTCATAACTTAAGTACTGTTTGTCGTAAGAGTTGAAGTGTGTTCACATAACTTCTATTTATTAACCCACTGACTAAGGCTTCACCAAGGCTGGGAAGAATGTGATTCTGAACTGTTTAAGTAACATTTTTCAAGGTCTTCCTCCTTGCATCAATTTATACAAGCGAAAATGCAAAACTACTTCACAGAGATTAATTTTGTAAGACAAATCACAATCTTCTACAGGACCAGGAATTCAATGGTTTAAAGAAATCAGGGCTTCTACCTCAGGAGCTAACTGTCTGACAAGGGAGGCAAAAAGCAAAGAAATAATCACACAAAGAACTAAAACTACAACCACATAGCTGCCTGAGGAATATGCAGGATTGGAACATAGCCTCCTCTGGAGGACCAGTGACAGCTGTTCAGAGGAAGCAGCATGTGAGCTGAGAACTCACCAAAGTGGGCAGCGTTACTCCAGGCAGAGGGACAAGCTGGTGTCAAGGCCTGGGGTCTGGAGAGGGTTGGCGGGCGGTGCGCCTGGAGCTGTGGGAGGCAGGGGCATGCTGTATGCGATAGACTCGGAAGGGTGGGCAGGGGCTTTATGTTATGAGCCCCAGGAAGACGGTATTGCCACATTTATGTTGTCACCTTGCTATGGGTGCGGAATAAGTAAAATGTCAACATAAAGATGGGAAGTGAGAAGGGGCCGTTTGAAGGCTTGCACTGGCCACTGGGTGCTGAGTGGATAATTGTAAGAGCAGCGAGAAAGCAAACAGACCATCTGGGAAAAAACTGTGTCAATCAGGATAGAAATGCTGACGAGTGGGGATAAGAGGGAAAACAGACCTGGAACAGGAAATGGTGAGAAGAGAAAGTGAAGTGGAGAAAGGAGGTAAAATCCCAGGGCTTTACATTAATGGATGGGCTCTGACAGAGGCAGACGAGGGAGACAAAGGTGCTGAGGACTTGTCTTGGGCTTGGGGCATGTGTCTCATACACTGGGAACAGCAGAAACTGGTGGTGGTTCGGTAGAAGTTTTGTGGTGCGCCTGCACTGTCTCCTGTGAAGAGGAGAGGGGTAAGACCTCTCTCGCTATCATGGCATGCACTATTGCCAGATGTTCAGTAGGCCCTTTAGGAAACAACCAGCAGATGTGAAACAGGAGGGGAAGTCTGGGACATCTGAATAGTTAGCTCAAGGAATTCAAGCCCTGCCAGGTCCTAATCACAGTGCAAGCCTTTATGCCCCCATTTCCTTCTGTGCCAGTAATGACATTTGAAACAGGAGGCAGGAACCTACTGAAGGCCAGATCCCCCTCAGTGAGCACACTGGTCAGTCCTCACTGGGCTGTTGGCTTCGGCTGTTGATTTGCACAGTAACAGCTTCTGGGCTGATTCTGTGATGGGTCTCTTGCCAAGATCAGCCATGTAAAGCTTACTTGCATTTCTGCTTTCTGCACATGACACAGTGCAGGGCCAAGGAAGAGTGAGTAAGGTGCAGAAACTGTAGCCTGAAGAGGAAGGAGACTGGACAGTTGCCAAAAGTCAAACGACTTCAGGAGAGACAAGAGGAAGAAAAGGCCTGTTGGATGGAGCCAAGGCACCAGCTTGAGACCAGGCAGAGAGCAGCCACTCTCCAAAAGATAGCAGCACTGGTCTCCAAAAGAACTCTGGAGTCCGACCTGGATTCAGATCCCAGCTCTGCAAGTTGTAAGTCTTGAAACAAGTCATTTCACCCCTCTGAACCTCAGTCTTTTTTTGCAAAATGAAAATCATAATGTCTATCTTGGGTGTCTATGAGGATGAAATGATTTTGCCCTTGGGCAAAACCTAGTTTTAAGAAGTGAAAATGTACAAAGGAGAGCTTACCTCTAGGTCCTTTCTCATTCCTTCCACTCTCCCGGACCAAAACTATAGGGGCCCCTAAACATCCATATTCTTGGACTCAATGCATTGGCTGATTTAGTAAGTTTCTGCACTGATCGAGGGCAAAGTAGCTGAGGCAGGCATTCGGAGGGGCCTTCCTGTGTAACACACTCATCTTTCTGAATCAGCTGGGTGAAGTAATAGGGTGTTAGTCACATGCACACTGAGGAGTTAGGGGATTTAAACTACCTCACTCCAATTGTTATTATTTCATCTGTTAAAATTAGGTTTTTGCCTGTAATTGCTTAGTGACAATACTCCTGGACTTTCTTCCAAAAGCCATAAAGATGGGCTCTCAAATTTAGAAAATGCTGAAATTGTTGGAAAGTTTTATTAAGCTGTTTAGAATTTAAAACAGCAGCTTACAGCAAAGCAGTTAAGCAATAAACAGCAGCACACGGTGTTTTCCAGTTCCTTCACTGAGCAATTACTTAAAATCTTGTCACATTTGGAAAAGGAGGCAGATCCAGTGTCTAAACATCCTAAGTGTCTTTAAGGAAAACAGTTCTCCCTCTGGAACAGTGAATCCAATATTAACAACATGGCTGCTTGGTGAGTTACATCAGAGCATCTTTGACCTAGGAAATACTTCACAAGTCATTTTTCAGCCTTTTTTGCAAGCCAACAAAATTTTCCTTTACTTTATAAATAAGGGGTAAAGTTTTCCTTGTAAAAAACTTAAAGGCTAATTGCATCCATTGCAGACAAACCCCAATCTGTTTCCTTTTCAGCCCCCACCTCTGTATGTGTCCTGCCCCTGATAGGCAGGGTACTTATAGTCCCTTACCTCAGGGCAACCAGTGGTGGCACTCAGACACGTTCTCTTTTATTTGCATTGACACTTGCTTTAATAGCCCTACTACATATCTATCTGTTTTCCTAGAGAACAGTGGGCACATTTGTGGATTTATAACTTTGTGAGAACAAAGTTAAATGAAGCTGAGGATATGCATGCATGGAAACCTGATCTATGGTGTACCTCAAACCTATTAACAGAGGGGAACTCTTAAAAGTACTTGGATCTTTGTTAATAAAGAAAGAGATGCTTATATTAACATATAGCAATGGGCTTGACTTTTTATAATGATGAGGCTAAATATTGTCCCTAAAATGAGTAGGAAGGCAATGAGCTTGCCCAATTCTAGAAAATGTCTGTTCCCTTTAACTTCTAGAAGTTGTATCTCATCGCCTGTATGGAACTGTTTATCTCTTCATGGTGACTTCACCATCCAAACCTATAAGGCTGTGAGTACATGATGGCAGAGAGCACAGAGAGCTTTTCCAAACTGACTGTTTTTATTATTTTTCACTTTCTATTTTGAAATCATTTCAGACTTACCAAAGAGTTCAAAAAACATACAAATAATTTCTGTATGGCCTTCACCTAGATGTTCTGCAAATTCTAAAAGTTGACCACATTTGTTTGCTATTCTATCTACTTATCTATCTATCCACACATGGACACACAAACACACTCATTTTACTCTGAAATGTATGAAGGAAGGTTGCACATGATACTCCTTCATCTCTAAATACATCAGTGTGGATTTCCTAAAATCAAAGGCATTTTCTCCTGTAATCATAGTTCAATCATCAAAATCAGGAAATGATCACGCCTTCAATACTATAATCTCATCTGCAGGCCTTATTCAAAGTTCGCTGATTGTCCCACTAGGTCTAGGAACTTGGTCCAGGGTCAGATCCCGGATCACACTGATGTCCTCAGTTGTCATGTCCCTTTTTTTCTCCTTTAAGTTGGAGCTGTTCCTTAGCTTGTTTTTGTCTTTCACAATCTTAACTAATCTATGTTATTTAGTAGAATGTCCCTTCATTTGGGTTTGTCTGAGGTTTCCTCATAATTAGATTCAGGCTATGTAATTTTGGCAGGAAAACCACAGAAGTGATATTATGTCCTTCTCAGTGCATCATATCATGAGGCACATGTTGTTGATTTTTCCCATTTTTTGGTGTGTGCACTGTTTAATTTCTTCACTTAAGTGGTGTCTGCTGGGCTTGTCCACTGTAAAGTAACTGTTATTCTTTTTGTGATTAATTTGTATCTTGCGGGGAAATTCTTTGAGACTATGTAAATATCTTGTTTTTCATAGTACCTTCACCCACTAATTTTAGCATCTATTAAGGATCCTTGACTGAAACAATTACTACTATGGCGGTTGCCAAGACGTGATTTTCTAATTCCATCTTTCCTTCTCTATTTATTAGTTGGAATTCTGGTATATCTTTTCCATTTGTGTCCTCTGTCTAGTTCAGTCTGGTCCAAAAAAGGCATTTTGTGTGAGTTGTTTTAGTTAGTTACTTACTTGCTGTTATCATTAAAATATTTGAAGCAAGAACATTGTTTTAAAGAAGAAATCATGCCAGCAGAATAGGATGTGCTGTTCAATAAACTTTAAATGGATTGCAGTTTAAGTGGGTCTTTAAAAAATTAGCATGGATAAAGGCATTTTGCAAAAGTTGTCAGAATAATAAACTGGCCCATGATCCCGGGGTGAAGTCTTCCATCCTCTCCTGTTTCAAGTGGAAGAGTATTGGCTCTCTCAGAGATGGAGGACTGAGTCACACCAGGCACCATCTTTGGCTTGTGGGTCAGCAAATTACCCAGATGAAACTTGGCCTTGTGATAGCACCATTGAGGAAAAGCAGGCAGTCTTCACAGACAGTCCCTGCTTACTCTCTTTGCTTTTTAACTTCCTGCTTTTCGGTTTCTCCCTGAACTACATACAATGGGGCTGATCTGTATGCTGCCCCATTATCTTTGACTCTAAGGAGACAAACTTATGGTCACATTTAGACATACATGGTGGAGCCATAGGTGGGTTAAATCTTGCATCACAAGATGAAACAACGAATTCTTCAGGATCCTGTAAACACCTTCCCTTTCCTCCCTCTCTTTTCTCAAGTTCCTTGGATGTTTCACTGTCCTAAACTTGACCCTAGCTGCTGACCATTTTCTCCCATGACTCAGCCAAAATACTGCCCAAACCTTTACCTTCACCCCTCTGGAGTTTTACAACTGGGCAAGTGATTCTCATTCCTGGCTAGCCTCTGATCTTTCTTCCTGGAATCCTCTCCTGCCACATCTGTCAGTTTGAGGTCTCTGACCCCATCTGGCTTCTCTTCTGGGCCACTGGCCCTCTCCCAAGGACAGCCAGAACTCCCAAGTTAATGATCTAGAGTCACATTGCTTCCCTGTCTATCCTGACTTAATGGGGGGAAAAATCAATTTCCCTTTTGGTTTTCCAAAAGACGTCAGGATTTCTCACAAAGAATTTCCGCTAGAAACAAGAATAAAGCAGAAGCCCAAAGGTTAAGCAAGTAAATAGTTAAGAAGATCCCAAGTTTCAAATTAAATTTAATTTTGAGTATAGGTTATATTGACTAGCTTAAGGGAGAATATAAGCACCCACAGTGCAGATGACTAATACCATCCATCAGTTTTACCTTTTAGGGAAAATCTTTAGTGGGGGCCATTTTTATGAATTATTGAGTGTTGCCTGGCACTACCTTATAGGAAAGGGACCAAAATAGAGTCCTACAATCTCACAAGATGTCCAACTCAGTGATGACCAAGGATATGCCTATGATGGTCAGTTACTGACAAATCACCCAGGGTGCATACAGAGCCTGGAATAGAATAGGTGACCCAGTGAACAAGCACCTGAATTTTCTCAGAACGTCCTCCAGAAAACTTTGGTATATCCCCAGATTTCCTATATTTAGACAGCAAACTAGCTTCCAAACTGGCAACTTTCAAATGACATTAGAAATTTATGTTCATCATAGCAACCCAGATCCACACTCGGCAGGGTAAATAGCCTGGTGTCAAGCTAGTCTGTTTCTACGCTGTTGGAAGGATCTTACTGTGCATAAAATCCTAAGATCTGAGATCACCAAAGGGTTGAGAGAAAGTAAGTGGGAAATACAGAAGCAGAGATCCATAATATGGTGGGTAGTTGTCTCTGATAAGCTTGCCAATGACCACATCATTTTCCAAGAGAAAAGAAAAGCCTTTCATTACTGTCTGGCTTCCACATTCAACATGTATTTTACCATATTTTCAAACAAAAAGTTGGAGTCATCGATTAGGCTTACTAACACTGAGACCTGGAGAAAGTTGTTCAGTGGCTGAAGAGTTTCTTCATCTACTAAATGGGAGCATAACTTATCATATAATGTTGTTATTAACTGCAAAAGAAAGGGCTTTGCACAGAACCATCCTGAAATAACCTGGAGAGGTTTCATTCACAGCATCTCCAGGTAAGAGTCCAGCTCAGTTCCCAGGTTGACATCAGCCTTGTGAGATGCTCAGCAGAGAAACCAGTTGAGTTCACCTGAACTCCAAAACTTACAGAACTAAGAGATAAAATGAGTCTTATTTTAAGCATTAAAGTTTGTGGTAATTTGTTATGCAGCAGTAGAAAACAAATACATGTCCCTTCCTTCCTTCTGGCATTAATAAACGTTTATTCTTGCCATAGTATGTGTGGGCGCTGCTTCAGACACCCTATAAAAATTGGGACATTTAGCTCACCAAAACACTGCTAAGAAGTAAGTTTTAATCTCTCCATTTTCACAAGCAGGAACATAGAGTTACAGAATTTTGGCAACTGGCCTCTACCCCAGATCCTTCTGCAACAGCATGTTTCCCCCATTGTTCCCTCTTCCACACAGGATTTGGATTTTCCTCTGTCCCCATGGTTGAGTGGGGCAGAAGAACCTGGGAGCAGGGGGAGAGTGAAGAACATTACTTCTGGGGTTGCCATGAAGAGAGCACAAAGTGGAAGCCAACATCATGAGTCAGGAGCAGCACACGGGAGACTTCAGAAAAACTCTGATTATCATCCAGTTTGCTTCCCCCATGTTCCTCTGATTTCCTCAGGACTAGGGTTGGCACAGCCAGTCAGGAGCTCTGGTTCTGCTTTGGAGATCATGAGAAGGGATTGTGATAATAATGACAACAAATAATATTTAACAAATATTTATGTTGTTCCAGCTACTAATTCATCTTCAAATCTACCTCCTGCTTTGCCCTGGGGGCTGCCATACCAAATCATATTGGCACCTGAGACAGAAGGAAGGAAACACATGCCCTGGATTTAATGGCAGCAAACACATCAACAATATTTTCAAACCTTACTTCATTTTCAACCGAGAGAGTGTCATGTTGACAAGTTCTCTTCACCAAGTGACAAATCTTAAGCAATTTTTAATGAACTTAAGCTGCAGTAAAGTGATCATGAATTACATTTTGGTATAAATATAATGTCAGTTTTAATACACTTACATTTCAATTTTTGTATTTTCCCAACTACTTTAATGTTCTGCCAAAAAAAATGAACCACTAACAAAATACACAAAAACATGTGTAGAGGAGCTTGTATATTTTTCCTTTGGCCTTAGGCTCAATATGGCTCAACAGAGCAATGGTCATTATTTAGAATTGCGATATTTTCTTCTTCATCGGTTTTCTGCAGCAATTTTGATTTCTAGAAAACGTATTGCAGTAAATGATTTATCTTGATTACTCAGATTCTTGGTGCCATCTTAAATTTTATACCTGAGGTGAGTGCCTCACTTGCCTCGCCCTAGTCCTGGCCCTTGCTCAGGGCAAAGACTCAGCTTCTAGAAAAATGTCTTTAGACTTTTCTGTACATTGAAGAAAATCCTGCTATTGGCTCTTATTTTTCAGGCATGTATTGGTAAATTTTAACTTTTCAAAAGTCTCAAGGGGTCTAATTTTCTTAATAACTTCAGCTTGTCCTAAGATACAGTAGAGAAGCTTTGCAAGGCTTTGGTTTGCAAAAAAAATCTTGTAGAGACCATGTTGCACTGGCATAGTGGGACTTCTAACTTTAGTCTGAGATATCCTCACCCTAATATTTAGGGGTCCAGAAGACCACTGAGGGTCAGTTTACTACATGTAGAGCGAAGGAACTCTGGGAAAGAGAGAGAAGGCAGGTGCAATTTTCCACAGTGAGCAAGTGTTAATTATTTGACCAACAGTGTCTTTATTGTTTTGATAGTAGAAAAAAAGCATAAATGCAAATATATTCTGGGTCATAGAGATGACTGCTCTGTAGATACTGCTAGATACCATTATTTCCCTATGTTTCCATTTGTGTTTTACCCCTCTCCCCATCACCCAAAAAAGCAAACCCAAACAAAAAACACAAAAAGCCATGAGAGGAGGTCTTGCTGCACAAGTGAGGTGTCTTTTCTAAGTGAAGGTCAATTAATGTCTCCAATCCATTTGTATGCACAAAGCTTTTGTAGCAGCTCAAACAGGCAGACAATGTGAGAGTGAGGATGGGTACTGAATCATCACACTGCATTGTAGTATCAGCTTGCCAGACAGAAAAGATACTGTAGAAACCTAGCAATCAATGTCATGTTCAGATTTCAAATGGCAATTTAGTTTCAGGAACACAATACAAGATGCCACACTGAATTAATATTTTAATTCAAATGTAACAGCTATTGTTACTTTGTTTCTATTCAAGTTGTGAGTGAATGGGTTTTGTGTTACTCTTGTATGAGATGTGAGGATAAACAGTTAACACAGAGCTCTATATTTGTATATCTTAAAGTTATATTATGATAGAAAGTATATCAACACTGGACATACTTTTTTTTTTCTTCCTTCAGAAAGGGCCCTTATGTTACCCAAGTTTAAAATCCTGGGACTCGAAGCAGTATCTCAGTAAAAAGGGACTATTTGGGAAGGAGAGAGATAGTGGTATTTGACTCATGGTCAGTAACCTGTGGCATACTGTCTCGTATCTATGATGCAAAAGAGATTTGGGAGCCCTGAGCCTTCTAGACACCCTTCAACTCTACCTACAGCCTTTGCTTAATGCTGAGCAGCTCTGTAGTTTGTTCACAAAGTGTTAGAACAAAGTTAGAAGGACTCATGTTTCCTCCTCACACCAAACAGCCTAATGAGATTGTTAGCAGCGTTGTGAGAAACTGTTATCGTAGTGACATCTTGGCAAGAAGGTGTGTATGTGCGGGTGGGCATGCCCACGTGTGGACAAAGTGTGGAGTTCTCACTCTTGCTACACTTCCACATTTTGGGAGCTGTGAATTTGGCTGGGCAGGGTCTGGGCTTCCAGCCAGCAGCTAAGCTGTCCAGGTAGATGACAAATTAATTAGGGGAACTGCAAACCAGTTGTCACTTGGGCTGGATTGGCTGATGTGTCTTAGAGACACGTTCATTGGGTGTTTTGTGATAAGATCCAGCCCAATGCCCTCTTCCCCATCATCTGGATGGGTGATCCAATCTGTTCTAGAAAGGGGGGTACTTTAGTCCTAGGGGCATGTTAATTTCCCAAGGGGAATTTTTCAACACTAAAATATTAGCCTTACTTTAGAAGCTGACAATTCTCTCCTGAGAGATGACCATCTTGCTTTGGGGCAGGTGGACCAAGCGAGTTCCACGGTGGAGAAGCCAAACACAAAAGCTTGCTTGGAAGACTGGAAAGGTAAATTGCTCCCCAACCAACACCTTAATACATATATGTCCTTCTCATCTCTGATGCAGATTCCAGAGTTGGGGTTATTTTCCTTTCTTCTGAAGTGTCCTTACTCCCACCTTCTGCAGACTGCAGGCACCTCACCTTGCTGGTAAGCTCTGCCGCTTTCCCTCACTGGTGTGGTTCTGCTACACCAGTCCTGCTCTGTTAAATTATGATGGCCTTGTGGCTGAAAAGGAGAGGGAAAGCTAGGGCCTAGAGAGGAGGAGAGGGGCTCCCCAGAGGGGTATCTTCTGCTTAGTTAATTTTTATTTTATATTTTAAAATGCTATTTATGCATCTGAGGACCTTGTTTACTTCTGAACAGTAGCAACAAATCATCAAGGAACATGTTTCTCATTTTTTTTTTGTAATAAGGTAACAAGTATTTTATAAGTATATAACAACTTCCAAGTAGCAATAAAAATGGGATAAAAGGAACAAGGGACTATGTTCTAGAGTCCTTACCATTTTATAGGAATCTCATCTGAGGACGTAATTCTAGATGTTTCCTGGTGTGTGTCCATGTGTGTACAGTCTGTGTGACATAGGACCCCAGGCTTGCTTCTAGCATGTGAGTTATCTATCTCAACCAGAGTCTGACCTCTCCCATACATAAGGAAAGGGGATTTTCAAAGCCCTCTTCTTTGAGAATGGACTTATTATAGAGCTCAGGACAATGTTCCCTTGTTCATGGTTGTGTACAAGAGTATATCACTTTGGCCTCCCTCATTTTAGAAGAAACAGGCAAACAAAAAATGATACATGTAATTCAAACAGTAATTCCCACACACCTTTTACTCAGCAGCCTCTGCCGTTCATGGCTTAGCACCTTGGCATGGCGCTTGGCAAGCCTGGAGAGATCAGCATGATTGGGATCAAGACTTTGGATTGGGGACATAGGAGCCTCTTTGGATAGAATGAACTCCAAGTATGGTTTATTTCACTTGCAGATCCAGTCAGTTGAGATCACTGTATTGGCCAAAGTCCTCAAGTGTGTCCCTGATCATCCATAAATCATACTGGAATCTATCTGCCATTAATTGTCAGGGAGGTAGGAGGTGAGGATGGTGACATTTATAATCTCTGCCTTAAAGACAAGTGAAAGAGAACACATGAAATATTGATTCATGGTTAGCTTGCATTACTGGTTCTTATCCTTTGCCCTTCCCTGCATCTACATGCATTGCTCTGGCCTCTGCATAGGTGGGGTACATTTCCCAGACCCTTAACTTTGGACTTGATTGTATGATTTTGTTTGACGAATGGCATGTGGGTGGAAGAGACAGTGGGCTGATTCAGACGCTAGAATGTAAGAGGCCTTGCCTGTTTCTACTTGCCCTACTATGTCTCTGCCACCACTGTGAGTTAAACATGCCTTCACTAGCTCCCAGTTCCAGGATGAGGCAGAGAGACAGAGCAGAGCTGGCCCAGAAAAGGTACTCTCGCCAAGCCCAACTTGGATCAACTGAACTCCAGCCACTCAGCAGACTTTTGAATTACCAGCAGTAAACAAAACAGTCCACAAACAAAAACCCTGGTTACAAAATGTAAATGTGATTCTGGAGGCAGAAGAGTGTCATTTTCCCAGACTACCACCAAGTGGCTTATGTCTGATTCCCTGGGCAAGGGGGCTGCAAATAAACACTGCCAATAAAATGGCAAGAGGTGTTTCATTAATAAATCATAATAAAGACCAAGAACCTGCTAATGCCAGGCAAAGCAAGTTTTTAGTCCATGTTGCAGAATGTAATACTTAGGGGTTTGGATGTACGGGTGTGGTGGTTTCAAAATATGTCTGAAAATTCTTGACACTCTTACCACTAAAAGGTGGAATCTAATTCCCTTCTCCTTGATTATGTGCCAGTTTTATAAGTTGGAAATGTCTTGCTTCTAATAAATATTATACATTGCAATGACATTGTGTGGCTTCCGAGTCTAGGTCATAAAAGGTAATAGAGCTTTTAAACAATCTCTCCTCTCTCTCTCTTAATTTCCTGTGTCCACACCCCTGCTTCAGAGCCCAGACACCATGCCATGTGAAGACCATGTAATGGGGTTCCATTCCCAGCACCAGCTAAGGTTCCATCTCACCAGCAGCATTGTCAGCGATGGGTGTGAACAAACTTCCTGATGACTCCAACCCCCTGTCTGTGATGCTGACTGGAGCTGAGATGACCTGTCCAATGAGCTCTGGTCAAAGTACAGATTCATGAGCAAAATAAATGTTATCATTGCTTAAGTAACTAGGTTTGCAGAGTGATTTTTATGTAGCCATAGATAAACCAGGATTGAGGGCATTTCCTTTTAGAGGCTAATATTGGCATGGGAGAGACACAGCTGTATGGATAGCAAGCTCTGTGCCCAGACAAAGAAGAAATCAGTTTCCAAGGGCGGCTTCAGCTTGGGCAGGAGCTGCACCCACACATTCCCAGTGATGTGGGGGCAGGACTGCAGCAAGAAGGACAGAAGCAGGCATGAAGAACATGGAGAATGCTGTGAGGTAACAGAGAAAACTGCATGTGCAAAACCCAAAGACACCCTGGGAGGACACCCTAAAATACTCAGGAAAACACATCAGCAGGCCTGGCCCTTCTGTGCCCCCAGCTGAGACAGAATGGGGATCTGTGTGGGGGACCTGCTTTACCTTCCCGGGCTGCTGTGGCCTGGAAAGCAGAGCTTGCACATTTGTTACAACCCTCTGGTTTCCCAAAGCCCTCACATGCATCATCTGTCCCAGGGCTCACATTACACCTGTGAGGTAGGTATTATTATTTCCAGCTCTCACAGCCCATAAATGGCAACTCTGCCAGGAAATCAGGATCTGGTTTGTTCCCTGCACCACGGCTGCCCTGGAAAATTCAATCTTATTTTTAATGTAAGTCCACAGAAAGCTTCTTAAATTAACCCTGGGGTGAATTCTGTCCCTTGTCCTAATCCCCTACAGATTTATCTATTCTGTGAGTTCAGAGCACTGCCTAGTAAATTCTCATTAATTCAGTTGTTATGAATATAGAATTTGGGGTAGGAACCAGATAGAAAGTCTCTCCTCGATAACGTAGACATACTTAGTTTGGCCCATTGACCCAAGTTTTGTGTTAAGGCCTTTCTTAAAGTGACCTCCAGGGCAGGCGCTTCCTAAGTAAAATCCATCGCCTTGTAAACCGAGGGCCTGGCAGCCAGTCTGCCTTGGTCTTGCAGGTGTGGCTTCCATACTGCCTGAGAAGAGGTCTGCCCACAGATGCTCGGCCCCTTGACACTTCTGCACCGTGTGCGGGTTCTAGATTGCAGGACTTTGACTCCTGCTCACTGGCCTTACCCACCTTACAATTTTGCTTCCAAGGAAGATAGGCATTTTGGCTGGTTCAGATTCCTTCTCTCATGTTCATACTTGCATGGCACTGGCCACAGACACAGGCCACAAGTATCCGCCAAGTAGCACAGGCCGGCCAGAATAAGGACACAACTGCCCTTGGTCTGGCATCTCCTTCCTTAGAGACGTCAGAGAGCAACTCACATCAGTCTACAGCTGGGAGTGCTTCCACATCATCACTGTTCTGACAAAGGTGGTGTCTGCCGAACTTGAACTTGTGGCACACCCACTCCATCCCTCAGTTTCCTCCTTCCTTAGCTGAAGGGTAGTCATTTGAATCTGACCCTATGCGGTGCAGGGAGGGTGGAGGGAAATGGGCCTCCTCCTCAACTGTATTGAGTGTGAATTGGAGGGCAGCTTGCCACCATCTATCAATTTTCTAAATGCACATAAACTTTGCTCCTGCAATTGGATTTTTAAGAATTTACCCTAAGTCTGGGTGTCAAAATGATTGAGGAGGCTTATTTTAGCTCTGCTTGTAATGGCAAAGGATCACTAATAACCTGAATACCCAACAGTGGAAAACAGTTGAATAATTTGTCTCATCTATGTGTAGGAAAGTGTCCAGTCTTTATAGAGAATGAGGTAAACTTTTACAAACTTCACACGACATATATTCAAGGAAAAACAAACTGAAGAACAAACAAGTGAAAAAAAAATGACACGATTCAGTAAAGTATATCAAATAAACACAAAGAGTACACACACACACACACACACACACACAGAGTGTTAATTCTGGAAAAGAAATTTTGGTAAGAAAAAAATAATTATAGTGGTTACACCTGACATCCTGCTATGGAAGAAAATTTACTTTCTTAATACCCTTTTGCCATTTGAAGTTTCGTCCTATTTCATTTCTTTCTTTCTTTCTTTTTAACCATGTAGGTGTGTTAATTTTTTAAACTGAAAGAAAGCAGAAGAGTCATTCAGGAAGGACTGTTAATATGTAAAGTATGAAAGCACAGATTTTTGAAAACTGGATCCCAGAAAGGTCAAGGAACACCCATCTTTGGAAAGCAAATAGCAGCCCAGTCCAAGGAATAGTCCTTTAAAGAACTAGATGAGTTGGATTGGAAGACGTAAGGCCTGGGGAATTTTGCTTAAAATTATTCTTTATATTGTAAAGTGCGCATGCTCCTGGGGTTGACTGCATTCAACCTTATCAATTCATTTCTTCTTACATTATAGAGTAATACTCTACAGCACTCTTTCTAAATCAAATTCGGTCCACTTTGCAATAGTTCTGTTTCATCAGGTCTCCATTCTCTGCAAAATAACGCTGTCTTTGTTTTTGTTTACTTTTTTCGAGTCTGTTATTGGAATTCCATGGCCCAAAGTTCCTCCAGGAGAAAATTTAGGTGTTGTTGAGAGGCAAGGGGTAGTTGCCAAGTCCCTCACACCTCCCCACCCCGTGCTCCCTCTTCCGGGACTCCCAAACTGCTCATCCCACTTCAGTTGGGAGAGTTCAACATTTTATTTATCTTGGGATTAAGGGTAAAATTTTATTTGAAAGATTGAGTTCTGCTACTAAAACACATTTGGAAAATAGTCTTTTATTGCAGTTTGCATATATTATTATTTCAAAATAAATAGAAAATAGACAAATTCGTTGGCTAATGCTAGTGCTGAAATGTGAGACTTTCCAAAATGTAATGTAACTGAGATAAATATAGCAATTGTTATGCTTGCAAAAAGGTGACTATTTAAACAGAAGGAGGGTCGAGCACATAGCTTGTAAGCCAGATGCCTGGGTTTGGACTCAAGCAGCTGCTAATTACTAGCTCTGAGACTTTGGGCAATTACTTACCCTTTTTTGTGCTCTTGTTCCCAAATATACAACATAAAAATTATCATAATGGAAGTGATAACTCATAGCTTTGTTGTGTAATTACACCAGCTACCTGAAGGGCTTAGACCCTGCCGTGTGCACAGTGTCTAATAAACATTAGCTATTGTCACTCCCTTTAATCAGATGCCATTCATTGGGTTTAACACTATGTTCAAATGTGAATGTGCATCAAGTATTGGAAACACGTTGAAATTATTTGGAGTTTTATAATATGCTTTGGCTTTAGGGGAACTGAATCACTCTTAGGATATGGAGGTTAATTCAACTTCTAAACACTTAAATTGCATACGCATTTCCAGGAACCCACTAAACAAGATAGTAGAAGCCCAAGTATCTTAGTAATTTTTCAGACATAATTGACATACAGTAAAGCACACAAATCAGCTGTACAGGCTGATGAACTCTGACATTCGCAGACACCTGTGTAACCACCACTCAGATTACAATAGAGAACGTTTCCAGCAGCCGCAAAGGCTCCCACCTGCTCCTTTCCAATCGATATCCTCCATATCCGGAGCTCTCGGTCCTCTAATCCTATAATTAGCTTTCCCTGTTCTTGGACTTGATCTAAATGAACTCATCCAGTGCTCTGTCTTTGTGTCTGGCTCCTTCCCCTTCAGCATGTCTGTAAGGCTTGTCTGCGTCAGTCTGTGTCCGCATCCCACGGTATGGTTATACCGCTGTACTTTGATCTGTTTTGCTGATGGACCTCTGGGTTGTTTCCAGTTTGGGGCTATTTGAACTAAACTTTTTTGAGCATTCTTGTGTGTGTCTTTTGCTGAACATAAGCACTCACATTTCTTGGGTGTATTAATAGGAGTGGCATTGCTGGGCCATAGGGAACGTACAGTATAGGCAGCTGACTGATTTTTTTCTTAGCATCTCCCAAAGCAAGTTCCATCATTCTTGTCCCAGAATGGAGGCCAGCCTTCCACCAGCACTGCGGCAGGATGGCCCATAAAGTCGGTAAATTCACTGAGTGAAGAAGAATTCTTAATGAGTTAATGAAGCGCCCAGCAGAGTATTGCTTCAGCTAAGGGGGTTGGTCCAAATGCAGATGTCTGGGATAGGAGACCCTCACACCCCAGCTTCATGTCTACGGTTTCTGCGGAGGAAGGTTTCTTCTGGCAGGCCAGCCCCTGCCTTCCAGGGTGCCTCAGGCCGTGAGGGTGCGTCTCTCCCTCCTGGCAAGGTCAAGTCCCACATTTCTGAGCCAGGCAGACAAAATCAGTTGTGAATTTATGAAGAGAAAATCTACTTTAAACAGAATCTTCCCTGATTATTGAAACAAACTTGTCTGCTAGAAAATCCTTCTCCCCATTAGCTCCTTGATAACAGAGGCGAGTTTCCCTCTCTGCTTAACCCCCTACGGCCCTGTTCCTTGCTATAGAAGGGACCGGCCAAATGCGTGGTGAACTAAATGGAAATGATTGTTTCTCCGTATAAATGTCACCTCAATAATGCCTGTCATTCACACACTGCAAAGCGGTATGATCGGCCTCCTCTCTCCTCCTACCGAATCCTCCTGTCTTTCTTCCCCTATCCACTTGTCCCATCTCATTTGGGACTGGACACACAGTATGGAATAACAGTGGTTAAAGCACAAATTCAGGGATCAAAATGCCCACATTCAAAACCCTGTTCTGCTCCTTCATCACATGCTTGCACTGTACCTCGGTTTCCTTGTGTGAGTAAATAAATTAATACATGTAGAAGTGCTTAGGAGCTAGCCAGGCCAAGCCCTACCATTACACTGGCATGAGCACCTATCATGTGAGAGCCTTGGGGGGGGGGCAGGGTGGGAAGATCATCCCTGTTTTGCCAGGATTCCTGCTCTACAAAGGGCTTCACCTGAACCACCAACCCTTCATCACTCCCAAGACAGTCTTCCACACTTAGGGTCAGCGGATACAACTGAGCCCGTGTAGGCGTATCTGATTATACCATTAAAGTGCACAAGTACCTCATATTCCAAATATGTTTGGATTTTTACAAAAAACCTTGAAAAGGGGAAGGACTGTCCCCATTTTGCAGCAAAAAGGAACGAACATCCTTGGGTTTTCTTTCATCCATTCATATGAACATCCATCCACCCAACCAATTCATGTTTCTGTGGCCTGTATTAAGCTCCGCCCCATGTGCTCCATCCTGTGCTTGGCATAGTCAGAGCCCCGTCTCCCGGCTACCATTCAGCACTGGTCCCATGGCCAGACCCCACCTCTCCCGGGCTTTCATTCCACTCCTCATTTCTCCACGTCTGCTTTCTACCTTTGCCTCATCCAAACTTCCCACACCTGACCATCACATTCACTGCATTTAAGTTAAATGACTTAATAACTTTAATGAAAGTTACATCTTTTCATTATGTGCTATATGTTTAATATTTAAATGAAAGAATGTAAGAAAGAAGAATGAGTGAATCAAAGAAAATACAGATAAACCAAATAATGGAAAAGAAAGTCCATAATTTTACCAAAGATAACTACTATAAGCCTGTACACACATTATTACTTGCTTGTGATAGCCACAGCTCTATCTTGAGAATATGTGAGAGATAGTTAAATTTATAGATATATTTAAATTTCAAAAACTTTGCTCTTATAATTTACGTATTTTAAAGCATGTTTTAAACTGTACAATATCTTTCCATGACAATAAATATTTATCAATATCAATTTTGATTGACTGAATGATATCACATAGATGCCCCTTACCTAATTTCACCTGTTATTGTGCATTAGGTTATTCCATTTTATAGAAATGTTTTCCTATTATAAACAATGTCGAGCTAAACTCCTTGTTGTCCATTTCTATTCATAGGCTTAATTATGTACTCAAATAAATTCCAATTGGTGACATGGCGGGCTTATTTTGAAAATTTGTCATAGTTATGCAACATTGTCCTTTGGAAATATGAAGGGACCCAACACATGCCTGCACTTGTAATTATGGAAAACAAACAAAATAAAAATAACAAAGATTCTTTGTCATTCTCATACAAAACTTATAACCTACTTTAATTTGCACTCATTTTATTAACAGCAAGGTTAAACTTATGCTCAGAACTTTATTGTCTATCAATCATTTCTTTATCTTACTGATCGATTTATAAGATTTCTTTTAATATTGAAGATATCAAACATTCACTTCCACATATGTGGCTAATATTTTATCTATTTTCCTTTTTAAAATTTTAGGCTTTAATTTTTTTTAATTAAGTAAAATTTAAGACCCAAAGAAAGTGCCACCTCTGCCATATCTCCTTGAATCTGACAGACAATCTCCTATTTGGACTGTAAGTGCATCATTAGCAATTGTGTATCACATTTATCTCTGCATCCTCAGCTCTGATTTATGGAAGATGCTGGAATAAAGTCCCTTCAAGGAACACATTAATGGTAGACTGGCCTCTAAACAAACCAGTGTAACTCTATAGCTGACTATAGCAGGGACATTTCTCGGTTCTCTTTCCAGTACTCATTCCTGGCTTCACCTCCAATTAGCAAGATTTTTTCTAACAATTAGGAGGATGCTAATTTCCAACAAGGAATTCACCCTTCTCCCATGCTGCAACCACACATTTGCAGTAAGACTATCAGTCCAGAGTCTCTGATTGACTTAGGACAACCAGCCCATTCCATCCTAGTCACAGTGGAAGCTTCCTTCCTCCCTCCTTCCCTCCCTCCCTCCCTTTCCTTCCTTCCTTCCTTCCTTCCTTCCTTCCTTCCTTCCTTCCTTCCTTCCTTCCTTCCTCCCTCCCTCCCTCCCTCCCTTCTTTCCTTCCTTCCTTCCATTTTTTTATTAGGGTATCATTGATACACAATCTTATGAAGGTTTCACATGAGCAACATTGTGGTCACTGCATTTGCCCATATTATCAAGTCCTCCCCCACACCCCATGCAGTCACTGTCCATCAGCATAATAAGATGCTATAGAGTCACTAGTTATACTTATCTTCTCTGTGCTATGCTATGTTGCCTTCCCTGTGACCCCCCTACATTATGTGTGCTAATCATAATGGGTAGCCTATTTCTTCAGAGGATGAAGTCAGAAGCCACCCCACCCAGCTCCCCTACACACACACACACACACACACGTGTGAATGAAGAAAGAAAGGTAGAAACCTCAAAGGCTGCTGATAGTCCTTATAAGACCTAAAGAGCTTTCCAGAAAATGCTGCCCACAGTGAACAAGCACAGCCAAGAAATGAGTAGACAGAAACACATTCCTTAAGATAACATTTAAATCCCGGATCACACTGCACCTGAAGTGGATGCACTGGAACACTTTAGTTACATGGGCCACTGATTTCCCCAAATCATTTAAGTCACTTTGAGTTGAGGTTTCTCTTAAAACGTGAGATATGGTAAATTAATGCTGCAAGGACTAAAGGTTACCATCACCAAACCATGAAAACTAACATTTCTACACTGCTTTCCAGATACCAAAATCACTGTTAGCAAAGTAATTTCCCATGTATTTTATTAATTGCTTCTATAGATTAAATGTTCGCATTCCCCCAAATTCATCGATTGAAACCTAACCCCCAAGGTGATGGTATTAGCAGGTGGGGCCTTTGGGAGCTGATTTGGTCATGAAGATATTGCCCTCATGAATGGGCTAAGTGCCCTTATGAAAGAGGCAGGAGAAAGCTCCCCTTCCTCTCCTACCACATGAGAATACAGTGAGAAAGCACCATCTACAAACCGGAGAGCAGAATCATACCTAAATCTGCCAGCACCTTGATCCTGGAATTTCCAGCCTCTAGTACTGTGAGAAATAAATTGCTATTGTACCCAAGCAGCCCCGTTATGGTATTTTGTTACAGCAGCCTAAACAGTCTAAGACAGTTGATTTGAAGAATGTAAAGTTCCTTGCCCAGTCATGACACAGAGTGTCCTTCAATAAACAGTAATTCCCATAACCCCGCTTTTATGACAATCAACAATTCATCTAAATATAATAAAATGACAATGTGCAATCATGAGCTGTTATCCTCAGCTTTAGAGAATTCACGAAGTTTAAGAAAGTGTCAGATGGAAAAATGTAGAAAGTTGACTCATTCCCCTGCGGAAAGCAAAAGTTAAATGCTAAGTGATTCTTTTTGGAGGAATACGAATAGTCATAGCCCTGGGGGACAGAGCACAGGGCAGAGGAAATGTAACCATACCTCAGCAATGGTGATGGAACCCTACCAGATCTGTATGGCCGATAGTGATGGAGAGAGAGGCATTGTACCTGGCATCGTAGGTTCTACATTCCAGTGGAGAAACCACCCATAAAGCCAAGCATAGTAATTTAACTTGTAATAAACTATGTGCTTAGGGATGCTTCAAGTCTCTCAAAATGGATGGCTTGTCAGCTGAGATATAATGTGTGAGAAGGGGCCAGCCAGGCAGGGGTCTTGGGGAAGAAGAGTCCAGATATCTGGACCAACATGTATAGAGTAAAGCACCAAACACCGTCGGCATCCAAAGAGGGCAGATGTGGCAGCTTACAACTTGCAAGAGCTGGGGTGGAGGGCCAGTCACGGAGAGAGGCCTGCAGAGGATCAAAGGTGTGACCCCCAAGAATGGGAGTGGGGATGGACCTGACTGATCCCCTTAAAGCTGGGCCAACAGTGGCCACAGAGGGGGCTGAGGCCACTGGCACCGGCATGACCCAGGTGTAGGCAGTGCTGACATCCCTCTGTAGTGTGGTCCCAGAGCACTGGGGCCTTCGTCAGGGGTGAGCATCACCAGTGACCAGGCTTCGGGGAGTGAAGAAGACACACAAGCCGAGAGAGAGAAGAAAGAAGGCATGTGGGAGAAAGAGAGGTCAGGCCACATCCTGGTGCTAGGGACCCAGGGCCAAGGGTGTGGGGACCTTAGTCTCAGAGCATTGGCTTTGACCTTGGGCACTTGAACCTCTGGCCCCATTGTGGTTCCTGAGAGGGGAAGTGTTGAGATATTGGGGCAGAGAACATTGAGTTTGGGGGGTATTTCTGGTAGGAAGGGCTTCCCTTGCCTCCTCTGAGAGGAACTGACTATGTTTAGGGGGGACCACCTCAGGCCGGGCATGATATTACTACCCAGAGAACTGAGTACCTTTCAATTAGGTCAGCATTTTACAAGAAGCTACTAAGTCCCAGGCACTGCAGCAAACACTGCCTCCAGAATAAATGGTCATATGATATATCATCTAAAGTGGGACTTCTAAGGATTAGGGGGTGTGATAAATGTTAAATTCTCCGGACTAGCAAGCCAATTGGCATTAACCAGGTAACAGGGGTGAACAGTGGATTTGCTTAAACCTCGTGACCCTTAGAGAGGTATTGCTGAACAAATTAATGTGTGATGGGTGTTCATAATTGCACACTCTCATCTTGCCCTTTAAGAGGTGACCAAGTGATAGGCCTGAAGAATCAAGAATATTCTGGGGGCTCAATACTGAAGCAATGCAGCATTTTGGATAGAGTGTAGACCTAGACTTAGACCTTCATGACTCGACTCCTGCCACCATGGCTAATTCTGAGCAAGGTGTTTAGCCTCTCTGAGCCTCAGTCTGCCCATGGGTAAAATGGGAACAGCAATAATGATACTTGCCTTGCCAGGTGTTATAAATTTGAAATGAAATAATATGCATGCAGGGGTTAGCACGGTGCATAATAAGCTGTAATAAATGTTAGTTAATAAGATTAATTCTCAGGTTTAAAGAGAAACCAATAAAAATTTTCATCAAGACTTTGTTAAACACATCTCCAACAGAACTGTCATCCATCCCCAGGGCCTGGTAGATAACCTCTCCTTTTCAAGGATATACACACACACATACCCTCCCCAGAGGGCATGTTTTCCCTTGTTACCCAAGAGGAGAATGTTCTGATCCATTTTTCCTACCAGCCAGTTGAGTGGAGAAGGCAAGGGGAAACCTGTGGTCATTGGCCCAGCCACACAGAAGCTTCATTTCAGTCTCTCCAGAGAATCAGTTTGGATTTATTCACCACAAAGTGACAGTCGAGAACAACTTGGTAATTGGAAGGCCTGGGGAAAGAACACATATTCTAAGATGTTCCCAGTGCTGGTTTGGAATTACAGAGCATTGCTCATTTCTGCATTCAGTGGACTGTGCTGTTCTTAGCATGGTTGGTGGTTCTAGAAGTCCTGAGATTAACCCAGCAGCTGAGACTCAGCTCCAGGGATCTGCATTTGAGGTGAGGCCGTAGCCAGTGTTCAGACCATGCTTGTTGGCTTTTCAGCTCCTCCAACACGTATATACCCACTCCCTACCTAATTTCCTGCCCTCAATACTTAGCGTAGTTTCTGTCTCAAGACACAGCCACAGAATGGAGTAAGTGCAGTAAGATCGCAATGCAAGAATAAGACCGCGAGACACCACAAGGGCCCCAGCTATTGTCTTCAGGTGCTGGCAGACAGGGGAGCTAAAGGAAGAGGCGACACGTGATTGGGGCTTGAAGGATGAGTATGAGGAGTTTAAGGCAGAGAGGGAGGGAGGGTATTGGAAACACAGGAATGATATGAGCACACTTACGGAGACAAGTTGTGACTGGCAGACAGATGCATATGTATATATGGGTAACATCTGGGTGAACAGGCTTGGAGGAAGAAGCTGCCTCCTTCTGCTCTCTTGCAAATTAGATCGGTATCTTTCTTGGTCACAACTGTGGTATCCAGGCTCCAGTGTGACCCTCCGTGATTCCTTCTCCCTGGTTTTCTTGTCCTTGTGCATTTTCCTCTCCCTCTGAATATGTAACCAGTAGGAGTCGTCAAAATTAAGGTGGCCCTTCCATGGCTAGGTCATAAAATACCATTTCTACTTGGCTGTCTCTTGGCTCATTAACAGTGGAGAAAGCCAACTGCCATTCCATGAGGACATTCAAACAGCCCTGTGGAGAGGCCCATGTTGTAAGGAACAGAGGCTTTCTGCCAATAACCAGCACTAACTCGCCAGGCAGGTAAGTGGGACACATTGAAAGTGGATTTTCCAGCTCAGTCAAGTTTTCAGATGAAGGTAGACTTGACCAATAGCCTAACTGCTACTTCAGGAGCCAGAACCACCCAGTTAAGCTGCTCCTGGATTCCAGACTCATGGAGACTATGTGAGGTACTAAGTGCTTATGTTTGAGGATGCTGTGTTTTGGGACAATTTGTTATGCAGCATAGGTAACTAATACACAGGCCACCAAAGTTGTCTCTACTTTGAACTCTAAATCAGATAGTCCTACACTGTCTCTGTGTTGGAGAGTCCACACAATAGGATCTTCATCATGGATAGCACTACTGCAATAAATAGATCTCCCAGAGTAGCATATGAAAGGGCAATGTGTCATTAGGTAACCTGGCCCTAAACCTTTGCCAAGGTGGCTCCATATCATTGCTACCCTCTGCACACAGACTACATTCTCCTCTGTGCAACCCCCTTCCTTTGTAAGGCTGTAACTTCCTGCTTCCTATAAATTTGGCTGGCATATAGTTTGTGGTGGCAGCGCTGGCTCTAGACTTACATGATCCTATTGATTCAGTCAATCCTAATCTTACAGCACATTAGGCTCACTTCGTAGTCTCAAGAGTGAAGTGGATTGGCTCCACCTGAGCCAGGCACCTGCCCATGAGCCTTTCTGGCAGGACCAAGAAGCAGCTAAGCATGGCTGTCCTGGCCTTTCCTTTGGGGTGGACTAGGAGAAACATTCCCAAACAAGGGGGATATGGTAAATCCTTCCAAAACTGTCTAGTAATATAAGCCCCAACTAAGAGCTTCCCAGAAAGCCTGCTGCAAGATCAAGTTCACACACTCTCCATTTTTATTAACTCACTGGGGTGTGAAACATTCTCTTCTGAATGAGAAGAGACATGAACCATCCCGCTCAGCATGACAAAAGCCTGTTGGCAGCATGGCATTAGGATTCATGACTCAAGTCCCATATTTCTACAAAAGCAATTCCAAACCCTCAAAAGCAATTATACATCATATTATATCATCAGAATAAAATAAATATAAATCCCAGGATTAATATGAAGGTATAAACAACTGCTGACAGACCTATAAATTGTATTAGGAATATTTTTACAAACTCCCAGTTTTCCATACTTCCCTCAGCCTCATAATAGCTGCTTAGAGTCAGCAAATGTTGGGGCATATGTGGTAAGTGTCTCAGTGGCAGTGAGGAGGGTAAGGAGGGTTGGAAATGAAAAAGAAAGCAGAAAGAACAAGAGAAAAAGGTGGATGAATAATGACTTTAAGGAGGAAAAAGCCAGAAAAGAAGTGAATCTGGGAGAGTCCTTGGTCCCTTATGACCTTCTCTACAAAAGGAGATGACTTTGCTCTTCATACTCCACCTCCAGCTTTCAGCAGAAAGGCAATTCTGAGTGGGTTCTTTATTTATTCAAGAAACATTCATTGAGCATCCATGGGCTGAAGGGAATAAATAGGGTCATGGTCTTGTGCAACTTACAGACCAGTGCAGGAGATAGGTGAACAAACAACGGAAGTTTAATGAGATCATTGCTATATTACAAACATTGAAAAAAATTAAATATGTGCCCAAAGAGGTGGGAGAAGTTCTCAACTGTGTTGTATTGAAGCATGGAATGGGCATTGCTAAGGGCATTGAATTGTACTTCCTTAAAATTCATAAGTTGAAGTCCTTATACCCAGTATGTCAAAATGTGACCTGCTTGGAACAGAGTCATTAGGGATAGAATTAGTTAGGTGAGATGATTAGGGTGAGCCAATGTGACTGATGTCCTTCTATAAAGGGGGAAATTTGGACAGTGACATGCATGCAGGGAGAACACCTTGTGAGGATGAAGGCAGAGATCAGCATGATTCTTCTAACAGCCAAGAAATGCCAAAGATGGTCAGCAAACCACTAGAGGCTAAGGCACTGGCATGGATCTGATTGTTCCTTAACCTTCAGAAGGAACCAACCCTGCTGACAGACACCTTGGTTTGGGACTTCTAGTCTCCAGGATGGTGAGAGAATGAATTTCTGTTAAGCTGCCTAACTTGTGGCATTTTGTTACAGCAGCCCTAAACTAATATGGGCATTGTAAGGGCTCTAAAGGCTGAAAGAAAGGAAGATCCTCCAGGCTGAGGGGTCAGAATGGGAACTCAGTTGCTGGAAGAAAAGGAACTTCCAAGAAGACAGCAAGATGCCTCATGTTTCTGTAGGACATGCTCACGAGTGGTAGAGTGTGGCTACAGAGGAAGACCAGGGGATTGCAAAGAGATGCTTTCTGAGGTTGCAGCATTTTATTATACAAGCTGGTGAAAAGAGAGGGATCAAAGCACTGGAATAGCACGAGGGCTGCCCTGTGCTGTGTCTGCAACATGCCTAATATGAACAGACATTCAAAGGCTATTTGTTGAATGAATGGACAAGAACTGGCTATAAGAATTCAGTGCATAAAATAATTTACTTCTAACTCCTTCTGATTTATTCTAGTCTCCCTAGTTCTACCCCTCCCCCCATACACACATATAGACAGTGTTATTTGTTGAATGAATGAATAAATTACGTCAACACACACACACACAAAAAAAGAATTCAGTGCAAATAGGCAAGACTTTGGGACCCCTGGTCAATCCAGTAACAATCTCCACCAGGTAGCTTCCTGCACGAATGTTGCAGTTGCTTCCTAGTCCCAGATGAAGAAAGAGCCTAAAGTTGCATGCCATGTACCATTATTCCTGGAATGAAAAAGGCCAGCACTAGCAAAGGGGGGTGTGGGTCCATAGTGCTTCTGTCTTCCCCATGCCCCTTTACATTTCTGCCTGATCCATTCATCCTATGTAGCCTGCCAGAGTTGACCTGCAACTCAGTTCTGGATTTTGGCATCTAGAGAAAAGTGTAGGATGTGTTGAGAAGCCAGGAATGGTAACTAGAAGGTAACTAGAAAGAGTGACCAGCAACAGGGACCCTGACCTTGGCTTGACCCAATTCTGAGCTGTTCTTTTTTACACAGACCTGATTTCTCCACGAATCACATTGTGGTGGGAGCCAGAGGGGGGCAGCCTTGTAGCAAAATGCCCAGAGGCTGTATTAACTTCTTAGAAGGCAGCTAATTTACATGCTAGCTCCTATTAGTTTTGGGGAAAAAATATAGCTAACAATAAGGAAGAGAATGCCATCTATTTCTTCAGCTTAAACATGCATGCTTCAGTGGTGAATGGTTGATCTCTAAGCTTGCTGTTTTCAGGCTATAAAAGCTGTTTATTTCACTCTATAAAAGAACATTTGAACTTACAGAGCTATCTAAGTTTAAATGTTTGGGTGGAAAGAAACACGCAAAGGGAATTAGCAAAGCAAAGCTGAAACCTGATCCTTACCGGCTGCAGGGTTTGCATAGAAACTTCCTTCATTGGGATTCCCTCCTCCCTGTCCCCAGCACACCCGCAGCAGCCCCTCAGCACAGGAAATGTATCCAACTAAGCAGGGCTCCGGCATTAGCAGTCATCTCAGCAAAGCTCTTGGAGTCAATCACTTCTCATGCATTGCTGTGATCTGCACTCACTGGGGACCCCTTGGCTCTTAAAAAGCTGCAGCTGCCCAAAAGAGGTGACAGACGTTGACAAATCTGTGTTGTTTTTCTCCTAAAAACTGTGAGTTTGTGTGAGTGCTCTAGAGAGAAGTGTGCTTTCCCTGTGTACAGCGTGCTGCTGTTCTGCTGGTTCTGCGGATGGGAGGCGCTGAGGTCCTTACAGAGGAACTAAGTGCCTGGCTGCCTTCTCCTGAGGAGTGCGCAGAGCCTACTGGTCAGCCACCAGAACTCTGGCCTGGACACCTATGGGAAGGGGGAAAGCTCTGGGACAGGCATGACCATTTGCCCACCACAGTTCCAGTTTATGCCTGGTGTCCTTTTGGTGTGCTAAAAGTAGTGACCCCTTCCCTCTCCAGAATGTCCTGGTTTAGGTCATATATTGTATGACCAATCTATTCTCAGAAGTTTGTTTGTGCTTCTTAGTTTCACATTTTGTGCCCAACTTGGGGGCATATGGGATCTTAGGGCCATAGATAAGTTTGAGAGAAGAGTTCTCTAGGTTTAGGTTTCCAGAAGAGCAGACTGGATTCAAGGAATTGGGTGCAAGCAGTTTGGAAAGGAGGTGCAGAAAACACCTGTGGGGGCGTGGGGAAGTGAGAAAAAGAGAGAGCAACCAAAGGTGTGCTAGCAAACCACCCTGTGGGCACCTGAAGTTTCATTATACTGAGGGACCTAGCAGACGATGAATACCACAGAATCATTCCATGTGTTGGGGGAACACTGTTCCCATGTTCTCAGAGGAGGTGCTATTTCCAGCACTTCCTATCTGCCTGCAGGAGGGCACAGCACCTTTCAGCTGCTTTGGACAAAAGCTGTAAGCAAAGAGTCGTAGACACTGCTACATATTCTGAGCAAGGTGAAGGGATATGGTCCAAGAAATATGGGCAGATGCTGATTGAAATTGGCTGCTACTGGAGAGAAAGACGGAATAGAGAAAGAAAACACCAGTGTAATTGAGCGCCCGTATTTTTCCTGATTCTTCAGTGTAGCTTAATTGACATATATGCTCCTTCAGTAAGTTTGTCATCATAATAGTGAAATTATTTTAAGTGTAATGTTTAATGTATGTCTCTCCTGCACACCTACGATCTCCATAGGGCAGAGTGCATTCATTTTCTTTACTATGTTCTTTCAGTGCAGTGATATATATATGTCAATAAATGAATGAATTATGTCAGCCTCTTTCATGTACTTTCATGTACTGATTATGAGGTCTACATTATTATCTTCAACTTGTGGACGAGGAAACTAGAAGAAACTTTCCCCAGCATTGCATTGCTGAGAAATTCAAATCCAGGTCTGTCTAACTTGTAAGCTCATTCTCTTCCATTATAATCTTCCAATAATGGGGAAATATTGATACCTAAAGATCTTTTGTGTGTGTGTGTGTGTGTGTATGTGTGTGTGTGTATATATATATATATATATATATATATTGTATATTTTCAACAAAGCCCCAAGTAATGCTTAATACTAGTTGCCGTCACTTTATACTCTCTTGGCTCTCTCTAGTTCAGGGCATATCTGACTTAAGCCTGGTCTAACTACTTGACATCTTATTATGGAAAAGGACAATTATTTGTTTATCTAAATCTTCAGGCAAGTGAAAATAAGCCAAAGTTTCAGAAAATAGTGTCTACTTTCCCCTTAAATGATCTTCTCATCAAAGAGGTAAAGGAATTTAAGGATATGTGATATTATTATTTTTTCTTTTTAGTTGTTCAAAGTATGGTCAAGATTCAATGGGGAGGGGAGACTCCAGTGTTGTGCTGGTCGTGTTCAACAACCAGATCTCTTATAAATAACCCACCAGCCAACCAACCAACCCTTATTTATAGCTTATGCAAATTCTCATGATGTAAATACTCCCACCACGGCTCACTCATCAATGGGAGGTCACTGAAGTCAGATGTTGGGAATAGATGGATAGTAGTCCACCATTATTTACACCACTTAAAGAACCTCACAAGCATAGATAATAGTAAAATGTAGTAAATAATTAGAAAGCAGTGAATTTTGAGTATTAACTACTTTTGTTTTTAATGCAACTTATTTAACTGTGAGTTTATTAATGCAAATTTTAATAATGACTGTGTCTAACAACTGGCACCAAAAATCCCTGGAAGCTTAGCAGTCAGATCTTGTGACCTGGTAGGAGCTGATTCCAGCACACCGTTTTGGAGACTCTCTCTTGAATAGTCTACTTTTTGTAGATTTTACCCAGATCTTGGTCCTAAATCCAAAAAAGAAAGGTCTCAAGGTGAAATTGGTAAATGGAACATGGTTCAAGATTCTGGCTGGCTAGGGCATGAACCAACTGCCTTCTTGACGTTATCAAAATCTGAGACCCTTTGTGTGTGTTACTTTACTTGGTAAGGCTCTAGTCCCTGATCAACTATCTGCCCTTCACTGCCTTGTGTGTCCGGAGGCTGACAGCAGAGGACTGCACTGTTCAGAGTCCTTTGACTTCTTTCTTCTGATAGAGTTCAGCAAAAGGAGGCATTGGCAAGAGATACAAAGGAAGAAGAAGAGAGAAAATTGGGTGTCTACATATACACCATTCTTTCCCTGCCCCACTGCAGTTCTGACAGGAGCCTCCTCTGAGGCAGCACTATCCTCTGGTGCTCCCTAGACCAGTCCCCTCACCCTTCTTGTCTTCCCCTGGGAGCCATTCCCTGGATGTTTCTCCAATCCGCAGTCCATGCCTCTGTAAATAGTCCCTTCATTAAATTATTTCCAGCTAACCTCTCTTGAGTGTGCCTTGTATGATAATGAATTCCTACATGATACACCAAGTGCATCTATCCAGAGATATATCCAGCTGCATCGGTCTTCAGGAAACCTAATCATCTAATTCCTTGCATTTCGGTGACATTTTCATTATGCTCACCCCCTGACATCCAGGAGGCTTTCAATATCATTATCTCTGCCCAGTTACCATCCATAAGTAGGAAAGAGGGGACAGAGACAACTACCTTTCCCAATACAGAGCTTCCCTTCTTTCCAAATGCAACTCCATCCACTCAGGTGTGTGTACAATCAAGCTGCCTTGGCCAATCAAGTTGCCATGGCTCATGCTTTGCTCTGAAAGCCAATGTCAGATGTATCCTGTGGGAACTAAAATGAAACCAGGTACCTGCTAAGGCTCTTTTATAGCCCCTATCCTGTTCATTGGTCACTACCATTCTCTTTGAAGTCTGAGCCCTTACTTTGCTCTTATGCATACCTTTCTCTAGCCTGACATCCTTCCTGCGCTAATATCCTAGTCCCATGCACAAATTCAGTTGTCAGAACGTCCATAATCAATAATAGGTCATTGGGCTAATATGAATTGAGTGTGTACCATGCACAGGGCACTGTGCCAAACAACTCACACATACAATCTCTTCTATCATGGTCACAATCCAATGAGACTGGCACCATCATTATCCCACCTTTCCAATCTATTACCTACCACTAGTGCAGGTCATTTATCTGTTTGCACTCACATACATTCTCTACCATTCCCTCCACCAGCTCTGTATTATAGGAAATTACTATTCCAGGTTCCCTTGAGTGCTAGCTTCTGAGTAGGCACTGCCATAAAGGACTTGGCAGGAGACAAAGACCGGCAAAAGCTAGGGTAATTGTCTCCCTCTCTCCACTTGGGGCAGCATCCTTGGCAGCAACGGTGCTGTTGTGGCTCTGGCTCCTACCAGACAGCCTGTCTCTGCATGATCCCAGCAGGCCTGCCCCAGTTCCAGCTTCCGCAGGACTATTGGGCTCCTGCAAAACTGCCTCCTTCCTTTGTCCCTCCAGCCCTAGATAAAGAAGTGACTTTCTACAGTTGCTAATCTCTGGATTGCTCCATCTTCTCTTTGCTATTTTAGGTCTTCTTGTATCTTGAAACTAATTCCCTACATTAAATTCTCCCTATTGAAATGCCTGGCATGTGATTTGCTTTCTTGGCTGCACCTTGACTGATATGCTTCTCTAACACTTGTCTTCTATACTCACACCTCTACGGGGTGTATGTGTTTAATTTATTGAAAGCAATCTCTACTTAATTATTTGTTCCCTGTGCAGCATTAACTAGCTATAACTAGTTAAAGTAATAACTACTTGTTCCCTTTTCCTTGTTTATTATCTACTTTTCTGGTAGCTTATAAGCTTTGTAAAGGCAGGCATCCAACATTATTTCATTAATTGTGCCTCAAACACTTAGGTAGATGATTGACTCATGGGCATTCAAGTTCAATACATGGATGAAGAAATTAATGAATCTTCATTTTACACATAAAGACACTCAAACTTAGAGAGATGAAGTAAGTTTTCAGATTACTTGATTTTGTGCTGCCAACCGGCCCATGGCACAGCCTCCCTCTTGCCAACTGCTTTCTTCCATGGCGTTTAGAATTGTGACCCAGATTCCTCATGGCAGCAGCCACCCTATTTCATCTTAGCATCCTACTCTCATTATCCTGTTTCTCCAGCACTGTGTGTGCCTGCTATCACCATAACCCACTGTTGTGTGATTCCTTCATGGGCTGGGCTTTGATTCTTCCCTCCATAGCAACCTGGGCCCTACTTACCAATATCTCTCCAATGCCATGGGTGGGCTAAATTTCATTGCAACCTTGATCCTGTCCCCATGAACCCAAATTCCAAGACTCTCTAACAGTGTACAGTGTCTGGTGGAACTGAGGCATCCAGATGCAGGCCTAAACCAAGGGGCTTCCCCAAATGGCTAATTATCAGAATCTCCCTCCCAGTTTCAATCCCAGACATAGTTGTTAGGTGGGACTGGGGAATCTGCATTCTGTGAGTCAGCCAGGCTTAAGGACACCTCTCACTGCTGCCACAACGGAAACAATGCGAGGAAATTGCTGGATGCAGGTGGAAATGAGAACAAACGAAAATAAAGAAACAAGTTTTAGGTGAATGCCAGGAATGGGGCTCTCTGATTCTCAAATATTGTGATTCTCAGAGCAGAAAGGAGGGACTGCCCGTGCCCAGAATTGTTGACTTTTCATGTCCTGGGACTGCTTCCTGTCCCCGGTCTCCATCCTTGCCTCCTCAGCACTCCGTGGGCAGAGTTCCTGACTGTAACCAGGCAACTCTAGAGTCTGACCTGAGCTCCTCACTAGGGTTGCCAGATAAAATATAGAATATCCAGTTAAATTTGAATTTTGGATGAACAATGAAAAACAAATACTTTATATATGTGTGTGTGTGTGTGTGTGTGTGTGTGTGTGTGTGTATTCTAAAATTCATGTTTAACTGGATGGCTTGTATGTTTTTTATTGCTACACCTGGCAACCCTACTCTCTACACTTATTTAAGACCAGCAGGCTGAATGAAGCACTAATCAGAACCATGTTCCCTCCTAAGAGGTGATACTGAACTTCTGTTTCTGTGAGTTGCTCATGGAGCCGGTGGTGATGAAGAAGTCCCTCTCTAATAAACATGGCCTTCTGCAAGGTTTAACATTGATGGATTCCCTTTTGGACCCATCTATTTAGTAACTGTGGCTGGCTGTGCTACGGGCCCTCAGTCCACCCCAAAGACCATCATGGGCGATGCTTGGGGCTCTGAGGGACCTCGAAGGAGAAATTCCATCTGTTTCAGAAGCACAGCATCAATTCCACTAAACCAGCTCAACTGCTTTAGGTATCCACTTTGCTTTTCCATTTTTGTTTTTTGGAAAGGTGTTTAACAATTTGTTTAAGGGCCTATCTCACCTTGCTTTTATTTCTCACAAACATGCATCAAACACGGAACCTTTTCATGAATGACGGGATTATTTCCTGTTCTTTGGAGAGCCTCTTTATTTGTCATTTATTTATTCACTCAACAAATCTTTTGAGAGTGTTGTGTGCCACACGCTATTCTAGAGGTGGTGGGGATGTTGGAGTGAAGAAGACCCCACACAGCCTTGAGAGATCTGTGCTATGGAGAAAACAGGAGGAAGGGAGATAGGGTGCGCCTTTGGAGAGGTAAGGGGGTTGCAATTTAAAAATATTGATAAGACCTCACCAAAAAGGTGACATAAGCAACAATGTAAGATTTTAAGAACTCTTTAGTGAGTTTGTTTAATCTTCATTCATTTAAAAATATATACATTTACCTAAACAGGAGTGCTTTATACAAATACTATCATTTTTCAAAATATCAAATTTGTAAAATGATATTGAAATATGATGCACTTACTGTAAACATCCACTTTTCCACCTCAAATGGACCAACTTAGGAATACATGGTGTATTGCAGTTGTTTCTAATTAATGTTTAGGCAGGCAGTGTAACATTTAACGTGAAGGCTCTGAAGTGTGACCACTTGGTTTCAAATTCTGTCCCCACCACTTGATAATACTATGTATGACAAGTGGCTTCAGTTTTCTATGCCTCAGTTTCCTAATATTAAATTGGAATAATGGTGTTAGTTACCTCAGAGTATAGTAAGGTTTAAATAAAAAAATGCATGAACCCCGTCACACAGAAAGTTCTTCATGGTGTGCTAAGCTGGTTCTCCAAAAAAAAAATAAAAAATGTACAAATAAAAAGAGTGCCAATTTCCATAGTATAAATATCCCTACCCTGGTCACACTATCAATGTTGTCATCAAATGTGGATTTGGGGAGATACATACACATGAAGCTCTAATGAGCTAGTACAAGCTGGCAATAACACACCACATCAATGATTCATCGTGCCATGTTATCAATGGTAAGCATTTATTTCTAGAAATGTAATAGTGTGAAGAAAGCATTATGTACATTTATTTTGAGAAGTTTCTCAACCTTAGCACTGTGGGGTTGGATCATGTTTTACTGTGGAAGTTTGTATAGAACGTTTAACAGAATTAACCTGCTAGACCCTGGGATTGCTCCCCCATTCCTGTTGTAAGAACCAAAACTGTCTCCAGACATTTCCAAGTGTGCCCCGGGGGACACGATGCCCCTGGTTGAGAACCACTGATTTAGAGAAATACAAATGTAAGTGAGAAAAATTTATTTCTAGAGGAAATATTCTTAGAAAAAGGCAAAATTTAATAAGATGCCCATGTGGCTGCAAATACACTGAAAAGAGACTTGGTTTTCAGGTAACTCTAGTCTAGATAAACTGAGCACTGGATTAACAGAGTAAAAGGTGGGCTCGGACATCATAGGTGGGAAGCATTAGGTGGGCTGGTGGGGCACTTAGTAGGGATGGTTGTGCGGTGTCTACACAACAGCCTCCTGATAACCTGGTAGGGCTCAGCTCTCGCCTACACTCTGCATGGTATTAGCTGTGTGAATCTGAGCCAATTGCTTAACCATTCTGAGCCTCTGAGTCCTCATTAACAGAAAAATGATGAATACTAACTTAAATAGGTTATGAAAATAGTCAAATCTTATAAATATTTATTAAAGAGGAAGGAAAAGGGTCCTTGTTAGCTTTGGGTTTGGGGAATTGGTTAAGTCTTGGGCAGGGACTGATGGGAGATGGGAAGGAAAATGGGTGGGGTGGGCTGGGGTAAGCAAGCTGATAAAGTGCCTGTCCTGTCACACATGGCTGCAGGTCACTGCTTAGAAATTTGAGAACAAAATGGGACCCCAAGCTAATGACTTTCAGGTGTGCTGGCCCGGCTATCTGGCCACTGGGGAATCACACTGAGGCCAAGGCTAACGCTCCAGGGCTGCCAAGGCAAACACCCAGGCCCAGGGTAAACCCACCAGAGCCAGGGACCTGGGGCCTCTCGCCAGACTTTACAGCACCCCATGCTGGCCGGTCCCACACCTGCCCACTGTAGACAAAGCAGGCGCTGCCCAACTGCCCCTGCTCCCAGAAGTCCTTGTTACCCTGTCACTGAGCCCAGGAGAGGTGCCATTGCTCCTTTTCCACAGCTCCCGTGAGAGCCCTGCTGGCTGGAGTTAGGTATGTAGATGGAGAGTCTGTCCATCCTGCCTCCCAGACCCTTTGTCTCGCTCTAATCTCTGCACCCTGAGTCCTGCTTGGCTCTCACCGGTGCTCCATGGTGCTCCCTTCCTCCTTCCAGCACACAGCTATGGAAAAGGACCCAGCCCAAGCTGCATGCTACCCGAGCTTTGCTCTGCACAAATGACACTCTCTGCTGGGGCTGCAAGGCAAACACATCACGGATGGAATACTCATGACTCCTGAGCACAGGACGAAAGGAAGCCAGAAAGGTAGGCATGCAGGTGGGCAGAGAGTCAGCTCAGTCCATGGATGCCTGCTGACACGGCACAAATTATCCACCTTGCAGGTGCCTGACCCTAGGCTCTGAGGAGGATCTGCTCAACACCACAAAGGAAGAATTTCGTGAACCTATTTTTGCTCTGGACCTTACAGACATGGATCTAAATTTAGACAACACTGCTTATTTATTAGCTGTGCAAATGTGAATAGGCTCTGGGGATTCAGATAAGAGTACACCATAGTCTCTGATCTCCAGGGGTCTATATTCTAGGGGAAAAGCACATGAGAAATTAGAGTGAGGTGATACATTGTATATATAAAATGTCTGCTGCCTATCTATTGATCATATCTATCATCTACATATTTCTATCCTTAAACTCCTTCCACCAGTATCTGCAGATGTCACCCTAACAATCTTCAGACCTTTGCTCAAGTGTCATTTTGTCATAGACATCTCGCCTGACACCCTATCTAAAATAGCACCCACTTTCTCATGCTCTATTCCCCTCATCCTTCATTTTCTTCCTACTCCGAAATACACTTTTTTTTAACTTTATTTTTTACTTTTAATCTTACTTCATTCCCTTTCCATCTCTAGAATGTCACCTCCATGAGGGCAGAGACGTTACTTTGTTCACTGCTGTGTCTTCAGCACCCAGGACTATGTCTGTAATGTGCTCAAACACCTCAATAATTATTTGTTGATTGAATGAATCAATGAATAAAGAATCGAAATTGGAGCGAGCAGTGAGTCAAAGACAGAATTCTCCCCGGTAGAGTCGCAGAGAAGAAAATGCTTGAGAGAGACCTGAGGAGGGGTAGGAGCTATCTGAAGGATGCAGGGGGGCAGGGGGCAGGGGAGGACACGTACAAAGGACAGGTAGGAAGTCTTGTTTTATCCCCAAATTGCTGGTATTTTTGAATATCTAGGAAGCTGCAGGTTAGGATCAGAGGTACTGGCAAGAAATGGGTGTAGAGAACAGGCTGGAAATAAGCTTCACGTAATCCCTCGGTATTGGAAAACCCCATAGTCTGGAGGTCTCAGATTATGCAGCGTATGACCTGCCAAATGAGGAGGCACAAGCCACCCACACGGTGGCTGTCACTGCAAGTAGCGACCCGGGCATCTGAGCTCCCACCCTGGGGAAGTAAACATTCCAGAGCTGCTTTGATTGAAGGTCCAGTTTCAATACTCTCACACAAAGGAAGTAAAGTCACAGGTTTACTACCTACAAGTCCCAAAGTGGCCGTGCAGTGAGCTGGGGGGAGGGCAGTCCTCCATCCCAGGCTACAAGACGCTAGGAGGCAGAGAGCAGGGGCGCAAGCTCCTGTCACTTACAAGGTGGTTGTGGCAGTGGTCACTAATTTTTCTTGGGCTCAATTTTAAGTGGTTGTTTTAAAAGGTGCCCCAGGAAAAGCAAAGCAGGAAACTGGGGTGGGACTCCTCAGCTCAGTCCTTAGCTAAATGTCCAGACTCTGGATGCGAACAGGTTGTCCCAGGGCAAAATGCCTAGGCAGCCACTCAGAATGGCTGTTTCCTCATCACACCCTCTTAGGAAGATTGGACTTGGTATGGAACCTAGAACAGAATTTAAGTTTTTAAAAGGACCACAGTACCAGGCTAACAGAAGATGTTCAATGCTTTCCCAACACCTGCTCCCCCTACATCAGCCCAGGAGGACCAACCACATGGAGATCCCCAAGGGAACAGACTATGCCTCTGACACCCTCTGGTCCCACCATCCCTGAACCCTGCTGAGGGCATGATGACTGTAGCTCTATATCAATGTGCAACTCAAGACCATGTTTGTGCCTTCTCAGAATTCAGTCAAGGCCAGCCTGTCCCAGCCCAGCCATCCATCCCATTTTGAAATCCTCCATTCCAAATATGCTGCTCCCCGAACTGTTGATGAATTAGGGCTTAATTACCCCACCTCCAGTTCCACTCTTGTCTGGTTACAGTAAATAAATCAGAGCCTGTTTAAATGGACTTTTACCATGGGGTGAGCACTTGCATACTTTTTTTTTTATTAAGGTATTATGGATATACACTCTTATGAAGGTTTCACATGAAAAAACAATGTGGTGACTACATTTACCCATATTATCAAGTCCCCACTCATACCCCAGTTCAGTCACTGTCCATCAGTGTAGTAAGATTGCACAGATTTTTTATGGAAATAGTATCACTGCTTTGAAGAAGGTTCCCGTTTCAGAGAAAAGGTTTGTGGCAACTTCTCCCCTGCTCTGTAGATGTACCTGGAGAAGGGAGGAAGCTGAATGTTCACATGAACTGAAATGAGGGAGTCTGAAAACTGGAGTCAGCAATACTGACTCTGTCTCTGGTTCCTCATACATATTAAGGATTTAAAGAGATCACAGTCTATTAAGAGGGGTCATGGTAACTTATGTTGTTTTGTAAATTCATGTTTTAAAAAAGTAGTATTTCAGATATGAATGAGCACAGTCATGTGGTGTGGAGGCATGGTGTGAGGTGGGGGTGTGTGTGTGTATGTGTGTCTAGTAAAGGGAGTGAGTATAAACTTTGGGAAATGGTTTCTTAGGCCAGCTCACTTATGAATGGTATTACATTTTTCTCATTATTTTAGGTCCTCATCACCTCTCACCCAGAGGAATTTAATTAATCCCTATGCGTCAAAGCTCACCCAGGTCCAATCTACCCAATGATTTCACCAGAAAAATCAAATGTACAAATTATATGATGCACTCTCTTGCTCAAAACCCTTTCAATAAAAGCTAATGTCCTAGAGAATAACGTCCAAACTCTTAACCTGGCATTTATGAGCTCCTCTCAAACAGCTTCTATGTACCTCACCTCCTGAACCCCACATCCTATATTTCAGGTAGAAGATAGGACCAGGGCCTGCTGTATCATTATCCTCACTATTGAACATACTCACCTCTCAAAGACTTGTTACTCATCCTGTAGAGAGGACGACCAATATAGATTTCTCTACTGTAAAAGTAAAGGTCTGTGACAGAAGTACATAAAGACAGACATCTGTTTATGTTCTCTCCCTTTTATCCTTTGCTTTCCTATAGTCCCAACATTTGTAAACATATGTAACTTCTCTGATGGGATCCATAGGTACATAAATCAAGGTTAGAGGAAGAGCTCTTGAAAGGGTAGATAAGCCGAGTTCACTTTTAATTTCAGGGCCAAGCATTCTCAGAGACGATTACCCATGTATTGCATTGAGAGCACTGTGCCATCTTTGGGAAATTCTGAGATAGTGAGTCAAACACAGGCTGAATGAGAGTAACTGAGTCTTTGCCTGACCCAACTGAGGAGGGAGGGAGGGTTGCAGGCATTTTCATCCCCACAGATTTGCTCATGGAGCCACCAGGATCCTGGTCACAACCAGCCTCCATGGACTTGCTCCTCCTCTAGAGGAAACCTTTGATGGCAGCCTACTCTTGACAGTGGCTGGTGAACAGTTGCTTGGAGTCCCAATAAAAAGCCAACTCCAATGACCAGCTTCTCTGTACTGATAGCAAAGGAAAACACTGTCATTTCAAAGAACCAGGAAGACAGCAACAGGCTTTAAAATTGCTGATTTCAGAACTTTTTTTTTCTAACCTATCTCTAGGAAACAAAATAAGCCTTTTACTTAAAGAGAATCTTTTAGAAAACACCTGGTCTGTGTTCCAATTAGTTTTGATCCTGGAAGCTTGAGACTCACTGACACCAATAGATACACTAGAATGTGGGAATGACGGAGATCCCTCAATGGTTCTGAGGCATCACTAAAACAAGACATGCCTCCAACCATCAGCCCTAGATGGCTGAGGGCTCTTTTCCTCTTGTTTCCACCCAAGGGCTGTATGTATGTCGGAGTCCAGCTGACCAGGAGAAGGGTAACTGCAATGCGATGAGATCCCTGGAAGGAGATGGGAAACTTATGTGATCACTACGCTGGGCCACTCAGACGCTGGGAACGAGAAGATCCAGAATAGGTGTGTGGACAAAGTCAGGGTGTGAATCTGGGTCTTCTTAACTTGAAATCAGCATGTGCACATGCTGTCCCATGGTCCCTCCCTGAAGTCCACATTAAGTCTACTGGGGTTTACTGTTAGGCCATACCAAAAAGGAATCCTTCATGCCCTGTACTGGCACACAATACCCAATCATGACCCTGGAGGTTGTGTTTCTCTGCCTTTGGTTGATTTTAATATGACATGAGGACCCAGAAGTCCCTCTTACTCATTTTATTTATTTATTTTAATGGCCTAAATTCAACTCCACTAAGCAAATCAATTCAATGCCAAGGCTGAAATTTACAATACACCCACCAATACTATGGCCCAACAGGATGCATTAAGAGGCTAGTTAAACACCAAATGCAGTATAAATCTTGGCCTTATAGGTGTGCTGAAAACGTAAATAGCTTCCAAAGAGCTTTGATCAATACCAAGATATATGTGCTGGCTCAAAGTGTGCAAATAATTAAAATTTTAAATTAGCCCCTCCTTTTTACCCCTGCCCCCATTTCCTGGGCTCTGCAATTTCTGTTAATGGCACCAAATTTTTAGTATCTGGATATTGGTTTTTGAATTTCTATTAAGATATCAAAACTGGGACTGAGGTGGCATCAAGGTCTGTTGGTTGGAATCCAGAGATGAAAATGAGAAAAACCTGAAGGAAATCACAGGGCATGCGAGAAAGGGTGGGACAGTGGGACATGATCTAAAGGTACAAACAGGTAGGCTAGAATGAAGGGTGGGTAACACGTTGGCACCGAGGAAACCGGAAGTAAGTAGAAGGCGCCAGGTCATACAACAAAGGTATCCTGGCAATGCCTTAAAGGGGCTGGACTGAACTTGGTCTGGAAAGCCATGGATTCTGAGCACGGGCACAAGTGAGGGTCTCCCCCACGTGACACCAGACATAGTCGCAAGATTTAAGTGGCATCAAAAGCAATGCAGACGGGATACCCACTGCCGAGGAGTGCATGCTGGTGTCGGCTCTGAGGCTGAGTAGACAAAAGAACACGTGATATACCAGGTGGTCCATGTTACCAAGGAAAACTGACAGAGTAAGGCGCTAGAGAGTAATGGGAGTGCCTATTTAGCTACAGCAGCCAGAGAGAAAGCCCTTCTGAGGAGGCATGTGAACAAAGACATGAGTCAAGTGAGAGAGTAAGCTATGCAAACTTGTGCAGGAAGAGGGTTCCAAGCAGAGGAAATGCATTTGTGCAAAGGTCCTGAGGCTTTGCGGCAAGGAGCAGCAGCATGGCCAGAGGGGCTGGAGCAGCGGGGGCAAGGAAGAGGGGGTAGAAGCAAGAGCAGGTGGCCTTGCAGCCACAGTAAAGACGTTAGTGTTTACTCTGAAGGAGATGGGAAGTCGGTGGAAGGTTCTGAGAAGGGCAGCTCCATGATGTGACCTACAGTCCAAGAGTGCAGCAGTCGTCACTGGATGGAAGGTGGAAATGGGGGCTTCCTAGGGGCTCCTGGCAATTCTCCAGGGGAAGGGGGTGAGGAAGGCAGTCCTCCTCCTTCACACAGTGTGTCATTGGTACATTGTCTGGTACAAGCTAAGATCGCAGTACAAGTTGTCTACCCTTATTTCATTCTTCAGTGCTCCCTTATTTGCTGCTCTCTCTCATTTTGCCCCTGGGGAATATGCAGGACCCTGCCCCAATCTTCCTAGTCCTGATATCTGGGAGCACGCTGTTGCTCTCCCCTGGGAGCCAGCTCTGCTCGGTGGGCAGAGAATCGGCACAGACCCAGGAAACACCCTCAGTCCCTGTGTGTGGGTGCTAATGAATGGAGACCCGCATCCCATACTGTGGATGGCTTGGGGCCACATGCAAAGCCACCTGGTCCCCTTATCTATGGAGCATCTTTGTGCCTATTCTCCTTGCTGTTCCATTGACCTACTAGGTGACCAGGCTGACCTACATGTGGCCTGAAGTTCCAGGAAGAAGTCAGCAGGGAGAGGTCATTTCCAATGGACATCAGTTCCTGTAACTGCTGGGTTCTGAGGCCTCACTACCCCACCTCAAAAGAGATGTCATGGCCAAATTAACAACCAAAGGGAAAAGGTGGTAATGGATATAATCCAAAGACAATATACTCTGCGAAGATGGCCTGGCAGGCTGTGAACTGGCCCTTTAGTCTGAGCTGCCAACTTTCTTGGAACTTATACTTCAGGTCACATAAGGTGGTCCATCTTCCAAGACTTGCTGCAATGGGAGGGACTTATCTCAGCTTCCTTAGCTCCTCCTGGGACTGACAAACAGCTGACAGGGATATGAGCACATGTCCATTCTGGTGAGTTTCACTAAGTTTAGTTGTTGCTTCAAGAAGCCTCTACCACACAGATGTCTTTGGTGCCACCAGTTTACTATATCTTTCCATCCAGCCTTCCAAATATTCCACCAGCCTTTCTCTCTCTTCCTCCAATGCCCTGGTGCAGAGGAGTCTTTATTGTCTCTAGAATGGGTGAATGTACCAACCTCTTGAATGTCTGTCCCTTCTATTATTCTTGTCCCCTTTCCAATCCTAACCGGAGCAAGAGCCCCACCCCCACCCCCCAAGGGCCTCAGAAGAAAGTACTACCGAGCGCGTGTGACTCATCTTGCACCTGCCACCACCCACCCTTAGTTGTTCCACAGCTCAGCCTGAATCTGCAGCTCTGCAGAAGGATGAGGTGCCTGCCTTCATACACCTCTGGGCATTTACACAGGTCCATGCCTCCCATCATCTCATGACCCAGAATCCAGCTCAAGAGCTACTTCTTTTATGAAGTTTTCCATGCCTAGCCCAGGAAATGAGATTGCCCATTCCTCTGGGTACTCCAGATACTCTCCTACCTTTGTTTCAGGTTTCCCAAACTGTTCTCCAATTATCTGTGCCCAGGATTTTCCTGCACGAGGACACTGATTCTCTGAGCACAGTGGCTGTTTCATGTTGTCAGACATCTGGCATTGGTGCTGTGGGTTGCACAGTATCCTGCTCAGTAGATTAAGGCAAATTGGATGAGCAGCGTGTGTAATGACACAGTGAGTCACAACTACAGCGGAAAAAAAATCCCCAAACACATTATAACAATATCAGTAAGTTGTTTCTCAATCATTGACTCATTTACTCTTCACGTAAATCCCACGAGGGAGGTAGTCTTATTCCTGTTTTGCAAATGCCAAACTGAGGCTTACACAGAGAGGTTAACTGAATTGCCCAAGGTCAGGCAAGTAACTTGTGGTGTGGAAGCCAGAGTTTAAAGCACACTCCAGTGTAACCCATGAGCTCTCAGCCCTGTAGACATACCTCTCCCACAGTGGGATTTCTTGGCCTGTGCTTGACTAGCTCTGGAGCTGGACTTGCAGTGAATTGAGGAATTGTAGAAGAGAGGCAATGGCAGCAGAGTCTGCAAAGTATCTACCTCCAACTGGGTTTACAGACTTGTTTCTCTGGGATGTTGACAGTTCGAAGCACTTAATGTAAAAACAAAGTGAAGGGGACTTACATGGCTTATTAGCCCAATACTTGAGAATTGTGTAGAACTCCAAATCATGCTTAACTTCACCATCGGAGGCAGGCCCTTTCTTGCCTTGCATAGAGTTTCCAGACACAAAAGGAATCTTAAGGAATCAGTAATTATTATAGAGCTTTAATTTTGCCCTGGCCTTGACTGTGGGGGGCAGTTATTTGTGGTTGACAGTGGTGGATGAGGACAAAGGCAGCAAGGGGTGACACTGCCAGGGACCCCGAGCAGCTCATGGACTGCTTTTCCTCTGCAAGCTCCTCATGCCGAAAGTTTTGCTCCATGATCCACCCAGAGCTCCTGTGGATCTTCCTGTATTCATTCAGAAAATTACTTCAGCTCATTAATACCTAATATACCAAACCCTGCTCTAGGTGTTGGGCTATGGTGGCAAACAAGGAGAAGGTTCTTAAACGATGAAACTTGTGTTTGTACGGGAGGAGACAAAAGGCAACCACATAAATTTTTATAAAAATAGATAATTTTGCATTACAATGTGTATTATCAAAGAACTTAAGAGGAAGCCGGGAGAGAAAAGAATGGGGGTTGCCTTGTTTTAGATAGTGTGGTCAGGGAGGCTTCCCAGAGGAGGTGTCATTGAAGTAGAAGCCTGAAGAAAGAAGCCAGGCATTTGGGAATAGTGGAAAAGAGGACTCCAGGCATAGTGGGCCAGAGAGCTGGCTTGGCAGCTGTGGCGTTTACAAAGCATGTGTAAGGTGAGGGCACATGAGATCTGCACAGCATCAATATTGTCTCTGACAGTTAATTTTGAATGTTAGGGTGCTTGTGCCCTGAGTGAGCAGGAAAAGTACTTCCTTTTTTTCTCCTCTAACTATAAGAACTAAGTCTCCTATCAGTATTCTGTTTTATCCCTGGTGTTCACAGAAGTTGAGAACATACCATTGGAGAACCTCCTTGGCTCAAAGTCACCAGAGAGAAAAAACAATATGGACGCTCATTCTGAAACTATCCTACAGTGACTGGGGCTTCTAGTCCAGTCCTACAATGGCCAGGAGACCAGAGCAGCTTCCCCAGCACCAGGGCCACCTATCTTTTAGACCCTAGTGAGAGAAGCAAGCTACCAAATATAAAGACCTGATCACTTCTCTTTGTATGGCACTATATGGTTCAAAAGCAGTCAGGGAAGTCTCTTGGAGGAGGTGACTTCAGCATGTATGCAATGCCAGTGGGTGAAAAGGAGAAAGATGTACATTCTAGATCGAAGAAATAGCCTCCTTAGTTTTGGAAATGTGTATCAGCTGGTTCGTGCACATGTGGAGATAAGCCAGTTAGAAGACCAGCAACGGGACCCTGGAGAGCCAAGTCTGAGCACTTTCACCCTGTGCCTCCATTCCATCCATGCTCTCCTTTCTTTGGTGTAACTGGGACTTATTCCCCATCACCCCCATGAGCAAGTATACAACTACTATCTCAATTCTCTCAACCAACCTTGGGATGTACACTTATTCCCATTTGCTAGAGAAGAAAACTAAGACTCAGGGGTTAACTGAAAGGGGGCAGAAGTAGAAATTGGACTTCTGTCTTCAAAGCTACACCATAGCTGCGTCCTCCTCTACCATGAGCCCTGCCTCATCTTACTGCATGCATGTGCTCAGGGCACAGCCACACTTTGCTTCTTTGTCTCTGCACCTCAGTGCAGGTAGCTACCATGATTATCTCATTTTCACAGATAAGCAAACAGGCTCAGACATTTAATTCCTCCAATGCCACACTGCTAGGAAGTGGCAGATGTGTTACTCAAACCCAGGGCCTTCCTGCTCTTAGCAACACAAACCACTGCCCCCAGTACCTAGTAGCTGTGATTGGTGAACACTTACTATGGTTGATAGTAATAATATTATTACTCTGGGATAGCGTCAGAAGCTCAGCAGTGAGTCAGCGGGCTAGGTGCGCGGGCAGCTTGCGCGGCCACACCTGCCTTGGAGCTGCTGTTTGCCTGTGCACCAGGGGCCCTCGGAAGCCTTAGAGCTGTCAGCACAGATTCCACCAGGGAGAGAGCAACACCCCACGCTTGCTCAGGCCTCTGAAATCCAGCCAAGGAGCAGGCGCTGAGCTAACACACAGACAGCTCCCGGAGCCTCCAGCCCTGGGCATGGTGCCCTTGCTTGTGGAGATGGAAACTGCGAGGCCCGTCTGACTCAAAGACGTCTCATGGCCCCTGACATCTCGGACTTAAAACCCACCATCACTGTCATTCAGCATCTACCCCGCGGCGCATGATGGAAGCAAAGCCGGGGAGAGAGAGGGAAGGTACTGCAGAGTAAGGACAGGGGTGGGGGGAACGAGGCTGGTGGAAAGAATTAAGGCCTTGCTGCGGGAATCCTCCGCTGTGCAGGATCAAAGGGACCCCCCAACACAGCCCAGGCCAGAGGATCCGCACCTTGCAGCCTTGTTAGGCCTCGATCTCTCTTGTCCTCGGCCTTTGAGGACAAACTGCAACCACTGCCTGAGGAAATGCCACCTGGGATGCAGGTGTCCCCCTCGGGCCTGCATAGCCTTCCCGCAAGAGGCCCAAGGGGGAGTGTCGTGAATCTGGATTATTCCACAAATCATGAGGCAAAATCATACCAAGAAAAAAAAAAAGTCATTTCCTGTCCAATTCTCTTTCAATCCCCAGGTTACGCACATCAGATTAGTTCTAGAGTGTAACACCTTACTGCTTCCTCAGCTCCCTTTGAAACAGAGAGCGAGCCAAGTTCCCGGAAGGCAAGGGGGTCTAAGAAAGACAAGATAAAATTGTCTAGTTTTCCTTGTAGTTATTTTCACACTAAACTGCTACTTAGAATAGGAAGTACTTGTCTCTCTCAAGCAATAATACCAAGTTCTGTTGAAATCCCTGTGCTTGAAGTTTATGAAGGTGAAAGGAAATAAGAGCTCAGCCCTTCGCAGATATTCTGGGTCAGGGCCACCTGAAGGTAGGGAAACAAGGCCCAGGATGACACATCTCTGAGGGATTCCGGAAGGTTCTGGAGTCAGGACAGACAGTCCGGGAGCTGCCTGGTGGAGACCCGGTTGCTGGCAGCCACAGGAGCTCCTGAGCAGCGGCCTTTCTCTGGAGCAAACATTCGTCTCTCTCTGCTTTGTCCTTAATGACCACAGCTGGGGGGAGCGGCTTTCACTCCCAAGGAGGCTGTTTGGATCCAGCCTGCGAGGAGAAGCCTAAATTGGCATTCCACATCATAATAAAAAAATTCCCAGCAATTATTAAAAGATTCTTATCTCTTGCTCCCTACGTGGATAATGAGGTCCTTCTCTGCTGGACTGAGACAGGCTGTCTCTGCTCTCACTTAATGAAACAGGCCCAAGTTTGCAAATGAGCCTGCCCTGGCTCTCCCCTTAACCTCTGCTTGTCGAGTTGTACATCAACCCCCCCGGCTTCTGTCTTTCCTTATTAACAGCCCGTAATCTTCACAGGGCTCCAGCCTTGGCACTTCCCCTGTGCTTGCGCAGATCTGGTTTGCCCTGGACATGATGGCGGAGGGTTCCCTTTGTCTTTCTGGGACTGAGGTTTTAGGGGCTCTAGGTGCTTCTGGTTTCAGCTAACAAGAAGAGTGCAGAACATGAGACAGACAGAGAGAGAGAGAGAGATGGAGGGAGAGAGTTTAGCTGAAAAGTCACTAGCGCTTTCTCCTGGGAGCCACGGGCGCCGAAAGTGGCATTTAGTAATGGTTCTCACTGTAAACCTCCTCCCACAGTTGTGTATTACAGGGGTTCATGTCTCTCCCCAGGTGCAGTCCGCTCCCGAGGGCAGGATCAGATCGAAGTCACCGCGTTACACTTTCCCAAGTCACCCCACTTGGATTCCCAGGGACTTTCCTTTATTTTGACCTCATTTTGGCAAAAACTGTTGGAACAGGGATTGCTCTTGTATGTGGAGAGTCTGGCAGCTTTGCCTCAAAGGCTCGTCCCCTTCTAGGAAGGAGGGAGATGGGGAGTGTGTATTGAAGGGACAGTTTAATGGACTAGGTTGACCCATCGGTCTCTTGTTTGTATAGCCTAACATGTTCATAACACGGGAACTAATGGACTCTGCTCCCAGGAGGTGTTGACTGTCTCTTTCTGGTGAAGTGTGGCTGATACTACAACTCTTGGGATAGATGTTACTTGGAATTATCAACCACCTATCATTTCAGGAGGGCTTCACTTATACTCTGAGATTCTGTTCCGGTTGTCTATTGCTATCTAACAAAGTATTCCAAAACTTAGTGGCTTTGAATAAAAACTATCTTATTATGTCCCATGATTTTATGGGTGAGGGATCCAAGCAGGGCACAGTGGGGCTATACTTCTGCTCCTGTGGCATTGCCTGGTATCTCCAGGTAGCATTCAGCCCTTCACTTGCTTGATCCAAATATTGAGGATGGCTTCACTCAGATGTCTGGAGGAAGACAGACTCTTAGCAGGTGCCTCACCTGGACTCCTCTCCCCTTCCACGTTTTCACAAGGACTCTCCAGTGATCTTTCCAGCAGGTATTGGACCCCTTACATGATTGTTCAAGGATCCAAGAACCAGGGCTTCCAGAGACAGGAGGTAGACTGGGCCTCGGTCCTGCCTCAGGCCTGCTATACCCTGTTTGTCACCGCCACCTTCGTCTGCCCCAATTCTATGCCTTAGGAGTAAGAGCTGGGTTCCAAGTCCAATGCCTACAGCAGAAAATACTGGAAACACGCAGAAAGGCCCTGGAATAATGCTAGACATGGTCTCCTGATGGGCTTCACTGAAGGAGTAGCCACACTGGGGCAGCCTGCCAGTCTCTACATGAACTTCAGTTTGGAAAGGGACAGTCCCAGGAATGTGATTTCCAATACCCCAAGATGTTAAGCAAAGCCAAGGTCTCCAGACAAATGAGACCCCAAGAGCTGGGCTTCACCTTCACTACCTGCCAAAGGAACTCAGGGTAAAGACCTTAAGTTGATGCCAATCTCTGTTGCCAGTGATCCCCTTGCACAGCCCTCTGCAGCTTGGGGAACAGGGTAACCCCACGTCGAGGATGGTAGTCCCACCCAGCAGAGCCAAGCCCTGAGCTGCCGAATTCTCTTGCTGCAACCGTTGCTCTGAGGGAGGCACAGAAGGCTAGTTGCCACTGCTTCTGTCAAATGGGATTCTTCCTCAGGAAGCTGGGGTGTGGCATTGCATCTCCATGAAAAGTCTCTTCTGTTTGTATCAACATTACTATACTCACAGTTTACTATTTGGGGTTTTGGAGACGCCAGAAGCAGTACCTCCTTCCTTCCTTCCTTCCCTCCAAGGCAGGGATACTAAGTCGCCCTTCATGCCTATGCCCCTGACCCCGTTACTGTTAGCTCTTCCACCAGCCACAAGCACAACCGAGTGATGAACTTGAGACAGGATGTGCACCGACTTATCTTCCATTTTCCCAGCTCAGCACTTGTAGCCCCCACTTCACCTGATTACTCCTGGAGGCATATGAGAGGGGAGGCTATTTTCAGTGGTTCTTAAACCTAGCTGTGCAATAAAAAAAACGGGAAGGAAGCTTAAGGAAAAATGCAGATTGTTGGGATCCCCTTAAAGAGACCTTGATTCAGGAGCCCTGGGCTGGGATTCAGGAATCTGCATGGTCCCTACTCCTCCCTGGTGATTTTGGTGGGGGCTGTGCCCTTCTAGATACATTTTATTAACTCCCAGCTAGGCTGGGTCCTCATTTCAAAGGGACGGGGCCAATTAGGCCTCTCAGTTGGTGAGACCAGCTTGGTTATTGAGTACACAAAGGCCCAGGGTATGTTTTGTATAGCTAGAGCCTGACCCATGACCTTAGCCAGCTGCCTTGCAAATGCCATTGGTCACCAGGGCAACCCAGCCAGAGAGGGTTAATGGTTGGGAGCAAATGCATCTTCACTACTGGGGTGGGAGGGGGAGGGAAAGACACCTCTCCAGCAAGAACATACTGACTCTGTCACCTCTGAATGGCGCCGTCATCTCTTATTCTGAAAATACATAAAGGAACTGGACGTCTCCTTGGCACTTCAAATGAGGTTTAAGCTTCTCTGCCATGCCAACAGAGTCCCACTCCTGTGCCTTTCTTTCAAGGAGATATTTGTTCAAACCAGGGTGAAATAACATACCCACGTTACACAGTGGCTGAGAGGCAGGCTCTGGGTTCAAGGCCTGAACTGAAACCTTGGCTTTAGTCGCTGTTAGTGTTGTCTGGACAAGCACATGAAGGAACCTCTAAACCTTCCTTTCCTCATTCTGCAAAATGCTGGTAAAATCAGTACCTATGTGTTCTTAGGATAGAATATTAGATAGGACTAAGAAAGTTCTAAGCTTAGCAGTGCCTTCTACATGGTAACCACACAAGAAATATTTGCTATTATTATTAGTGTTATTATTTTCATGAAAGGTGAATCCCTTTCTCACATGTGGCTCCAATCTGAGCCTCCGCTTCAGTGAAAGGCACCACCACATGCTAACTGGTCAAGGCAAAACTGGACATCTTCTTTTCCCTTCTTTCTCCTCTCCAGCTCACAGCCACCATTCAAATGTGTCCCTGATCGAGCCCATGCTTCTTATCCATAAACTGAACTTTCCAACTTGCCTTTCATCACCTCTACCTTCAGGGCTGGCATCATCCCAAGCTTGTCTCCCTACCAGTAATTTCTCTTCCTGTGATACTTCCCCATCTCTGGTCCAGACCGATCCTTCTAAGACAAACTTAATAATTTATTCTGCCTAAGGAACTTATTGGTTTTCATCTCCCATGACACGAAGCTCAAATCCTTTGCTTGGTACACAAGGTCCTTCTCACCTTGTCCCCTATCTCCCCTTCAGGCCACCCCAATTGCTTTCTTTTGTATAGCAGTACCAATCGGAATTCCATGACCATATAGATGCCCTTCCTTCTGTGGTTCTCTCTACAATGTATTTCCCTCTGGCCAAGACATTCATCACCTTTTTTTCTCCATGGAAAGCCTCAAGTCATCCTTAAAAACCGAGTCTTGATGTCGGAGGTCCCTCTCTGATGTCCATTAGTTGGAATGAGTCTCCTCTGTGTTCCCATACCTTTCTCCCCCTACTTATCTCAAAGTAGGGACTTGTCTTAAAGGACTTATTTAAGGACTTATTATAAATATATGAGGTTTAGGCTAATGTGATTAAGATCTCAGGCTCTGAGAGCACAGAGTCCTGGGATTAACTCAAGTCCTAACTTCACTGTACCTCAAATTTTCTCCTTTATAAATTGGGCATAATGAAAGTACTTCTTCCCAGATTTATTGGGGGAATTAAATGTCATGCAAGGTGAATATGTAGCATAGTATACTAGTACTATGTAAACACTATTTTTCGTTTTTTGTTTTGTGTGTGTGTGTGTGTGTGTGTCTATAGATGGATCTTCCATGTGAGTTTCTGAGGGCAGATCCTTTGTCTGTTACAGCTCTGCACCATGAGCTCCCAAAGCAAGGCCTAGCGCTTAACAGCTGCTCAATGAATGCTGAAAAATGAATGAACTAGTCCCATTCCCAAGTTAATCATTAACATATTACAAGCTTATGCTACGATCTGAAATGTGGGGGGAGTTCTAACCTCAAATACAAGGTCCTGCCTCCCTCTATACTCCTTGCCCCCATTCCTTATTCTTTTCTCCTTTCACCCTCTTTCCTTTCCTTCCTTCCTCCCTCCTCTTTTTTCTCTTCCCCATCCTCTAGTCCTTCCTTTTCTTAGCTAATAGTGATAATGATATTATGATGTCATACTGGTCATCAAATGACAACTGATTAATTTACAATGAAAAAATATACCTGTTGTATGAACAATTAATATTTATATCTTAGGAATAAGCCATTGCCTTACCGATTTCAAGCTGTTGGGTAGTTCATGTCACAATGAAACATCTCTTGACTTCTTCGTGAGGAATTAAAGCCCCCTGCCAACAGCCAGGGAAGTCAACTTGGAAGTAGGTTCACCAACCCCAGTTCAAAGCCTGAGAAGACAGTAGTCGCAGCTAACAGCTTCACTGTGACCTTCCGAGAGCCAGAATCACCAAGTTAAGCTGCTCTTGGACTCCTAAACCTCAGAAACTATGTGAGATAATACATCTTTGTTGCTAAATGTAAACTGCTAAGGTTAGAGTAATTTGTTACATAGCAATAGATAACTAATACAATCATATCAACAATGTGTTCTCTACTTGCAGGTAAGGAGAAAATATTTGGACTTTGTAAGTTATTCAGTAAATCCATACTTAGCATAAAAGGAGAAATGATAATGAGTCAAGTGACTGACAGAGGTTTTTTTTAAAAACAAAAGTATTATTGAGTGATTATAGTCATAAATGTTAGAACACATTCAAATAGTGTAAATACTAAGGAAAAATAAAATTTAGATTCTCCTCCATTCTCCAGTCCCATATCCCAAAACCAAAAACAGTATTTTCTTTCAGAATATGTCTATTCCTATATAAGTAGAGATAAAATGATCTCACACCCTGCATCAGTGGATTTCAAAGTGTCCCAGGACCAGCAGCTTCAGCATTAACTAGGAACTTGTTAGAAAAGCAAAATTTCAGGTTTTGCCCCAGACCTATTAAATCAGAAATTCCAATATGGGTCTAGCAATCTGTTTTAACAAAACCTTCATAATAAAGTTTGACTCTACATACCATACTGCAGGCTGCTTCTTTCATTTAGTAGACTTCAGACAACTTTTCATGACATTAAACATATATATGTGTATGTTTGTGTGCATGTGTATATATATATATATATATATATATATATATATATATATATATATTGCATTATTTAAACTACCACCAAAGAATTTGTTACATGTATATATCACAGTTCATTAAACAATTCCACATTGATGTATGTTTCCAAGTTTCTTTAGTATCATAAGCAAAGTTAAAATAAAAAAATTAAAAAGCTCTGTTACAAAAATATTGCATCAGTGTTTATTAGCAGCTCTAATCCTTGAAATCTTCCATTTTAGGCATTATTATTAATGTTTAAATGTCACTTTGATGGGTTAAAATCATTATTCCCTTTATCTGCATTTCTTTATTTATGAGTAATATTAAGCACTTTTCAGAGTTTTATTGACTCCTCCCCCCCACCATGAACTGCCATTTTTTATATAATTCCATGCCAAAGTGAAGATTTCAGCAAAGAGCTTATTCTGACTGGTTTGGGGTTGTTACAAGATTTGAAGGAAACCTGTATTATTAACATCCTGACAATTGCCCTGAATGTTTTATTACGATTTGTGAAAAGTGATTGATCATAATCAAAAAATTAATCACCAATCAGCCCTAGTAATTAAGTCATAGTCATATTTGCATATATGTGATAATTTATGCAATCTTCAGGGAAGGAAATGTAGATGGAAGATGCACCAAAGGAGTCGGTTGTTGGGATGATGACCTTTACTTCAATGTGGCTGGATCCCTAATGATCAGTTCACTGGACTAAAGGCTGGGAGAACGATGTCCATGGACTATCTGGCATTTTTTTACCCCACTAGCTGTACCCTGGTCCACCATTTTACCAGTGGGTTTTTCAAATTTAAAGGATCATTAAAATATGGATGGTTCAAGGTGAATGCAGCTCTGTGGCTCCCATAGAGCTCCTAGTGCGTCCACATACAATGGCTCTGAAAGACAGACATTATGGACTGATTTAGGTCAGGTTCACTAAACACTTTTGATAAAGGGCAAGATAGTAAATATTTCTGGCTCTGTGGGCCAGAGGGTCTCTGTCATAACTACTCAACTCTGACATTGTTAAAAGCAGCTACAGGCAATATGTAAATGAATGTTCATCAATATTCCAATAAAACTTTATTTACATAAACAACCAGTGGGCCAGATTTGACCCATGAGCCACAGTTTGCTTACACCTGGTTTAGACATTCTTGGCAGACCAAGAGTTTTGGGGTCATGCCTGTGGTAAAATGTTCTTTTTAGTTCGCCTTCTCACATCTTTCCCCCCTATTCCTCTCCTCCTCTTTTACTTCTTTCTCCTCTTTGCTTTTCTTTTTAACAGCTAGGTGATATAAAGACAGTTTCTTAACATCTCTGTATCTCAGTTTCCAAATCTTTAAAATGGTAATAATAATGGAACTATATAAAAAGGTTATTGTGAAGGATAAGTAAGGAATTACACAAAATTCTTTGAGAGAGATTCACATGTATGTGTGTGTGTATAAAATCTCAAGATGAGGGAGAATAAAAAAGAAGTAATTATAATTCTGTAATGAAATATTTCATTTTCAGACTTGAGAGCATCCTTAATGTGTATTCTTATCTGTTGCATGATTGAAGTATTTCATAGACTGTAGAAACTGTGAGTCAGCAGATAACTGAGAGCCTTTCCCCTCCTCAAGTTTTGGTTCTGCCTGGTGGATGAATAGATCTTCAGCTCTCTATTCTTTTCACCTGGAGCCAGAGCATCTTCGCTTGACCCACTACTATTCTTTATCTGGGGCTAAACTTTGTCTAATCCATTTATTTAGGATGGTAGATGTACTCACTAGTCACAGTCTTTTTCCAAGCCCAGCCCACCCAATTGGAATGCCTTGGGTAGCTAGAGTAATCTGAATCCAGCTTGATTTTGCAATATCATTGCGAGTACTTTCTACTGGACAAACGGCCTCTGTACTCACCCACAAGTTCTAACTGTGTGTTATTCTAATCTCTGATTCTGGCTTTTTCCCAACTTCACCAACCCTTGTTCCTTAGGTCCCAACATGACCACATGGGTCCACCTGACCAGACAGTCTGAGGGAAGTTGAAGCCTAACTTCAAAAACTACATGGTTATGGTCACATAGGCCTACTATTATTTGAAGCATAGTAAAAAATACACTTGCTGCTATGGGTTGGGTTTTGAGTGTTGACTCAAAATTTATGTGTTGAAGTCCCAACCCCCAGGGATTCAGAATGTGACTTTATTTGGGAATAGGACCATGAAGGATAGAATTAGTTACGATGAGGGCATACTGGAGTAGGATGGATCCCTAATCCAATATGACTGATGTCCTGATGAAACAGGGAATGTTGGAGACAGGCACACACAGAGAGAGAGCCCTGTGAAGATGAGAGCGGAGAGCAGGACGATACTCTTACAAGACCTGAAGCACCAAGGATGTCCAGTAAACCACCGGAATCGAAAAGAGAGGCAAGGAACAAATTCTTCCCCACAGCCTTCAAGAGGAACCCAGCCTGTTGACAGCTTGCCTTAGGATGCCGAGCCTCCAGGACGTCTGCTGTTTAAGCAGCCAAATTTGTGGTACTTTGTAATGTCAGCTCTAGTAGCCTAACCTACTTGTAATTATACTCTTACTAATAATAGTAGTAATAATAAAAACAAAACTCTATATTGAATATTAATCATGCACCAGCCATGTGCTAGGTCTTTCTGTGTGTGCTGATTCAGTTTTGTCCACCCAACACCCTGTGAGCTAGATGTACTTATTACCCCCTTTACAAAGATAAAGAAAGAAAGGGAAGCTTGGAGCTTAGAGCATTTAAGTATCGTTTTCAAGGTTACACAGATGGAAGAGGTGCAGCAAGGATCTGAACCACCCTAATGCCAAATCCTGGGACCTGAGTCACTTTGTAATTCTGGAAACACACCTTACGCCAGTTTGGGGGCATGAGTCCATCATGCTGAGAGTCAGCAGATTCGGAAAGAACTAAGTTCAGAGGTTAAGTGGAATCAGAAGATTGGAACCTATTAAATTGTTCCATTAAAAATGTGCAACTCCTCCCTGGCTCTTCCCTTTTTTGCCTTCACACCCGAGCAATGGCTAGTGAGAAAAGGGCCCTTTCTGCAGGTGGGTGCTCACCTCTAGCCTGAGGAGTCAGCAGCACCTGTCACTGTGGTCATGCAAGAACATGTACATACACGCTCTCAGCCGTACACCTCTGGGAGATGGTGCTTCGGAGATGAGAAAACTTGTGACATAATATCAATCTCTCCCCTAATCTAGAGCGTTCCAAGCTTTGTGGGAAGCTGGATAAAGTGTCTAGAGGCAGAAAATTGATCTTTACTCCCAGTGTGGCTACCTACAAAGGCTTGAAAGGCAGACTGACTTGGATCTTCTTCCTGACCCCACACTCACTGGCTACATGCCCTTGAGAAAGTTTTGTATCTTCTCTTGCCTCATATACCTGATCCACAAAATGGGAATGATACACAGACATTACAGTTGTTGTGAAAATCAAACGGGATTTTGCTTCTCAAGCACTTAGCACAGAACCTGGAAACTATTACTGAAGCAAGCCTAGTTCCTTGTGGATGCTCTGCTGCTGATGACCTAGGGCTTCTCCCTTCTCCTTGCTCCTGTCTGCCGTAAGGAACTGGCAGACCATGGCTCCAGGTCCTGACTGATCCCTATGTTAATGACCCTGACCCGTAGGACAGCTTCCCAGGCGCTGTCAGATCTCAGTGTGAACTGTTGCCTTGGACTTCATTCTTTACAGAAAGATGGGTCCCGTGTGAGGTGGATCTCAGCTTCCAGAATTCACTGCAGGGCCCTTTCTTGCTCATTTACTAGGTGGGCTCCCATAGCCTGTGGAAGCTAATATATTTCACAGGATGTTTTGTGGATTACATCTGGCCAGATGTTCCTCTGTGTGGGTTCCCTGAGCAATGTGGGAGGGAAGGAACACATTGTGTACATGGAATTTCAGCCAAGAGGCCTGGTATTGCACTGCTTTGCTCTAGATCAACTCCTCCATTGCTGTCACGGGGAAAGACTGTATTCCACTGAAAGCTCAGAGGCAATGGTCCTGAGATCACTTTTGATTTTCCCCTCTGTCCACTCGGTTCAGGCCAATGACTGCTTCTCTTCATGGCACAGGCTTTTGCGTCTGAGACCTCTTTCAAGGAAGGAGCACAATTATAACAAAACACTGTAATATGTATTCCCCAAAGTGGCCATGGGCTGGGTAATATGTAATGGCCGGGGGACCCTATGTCCTTGTTGCTAGAGATGGTACCATCCAGGATCCTGCCTGGTCCTGGCCAGTCCCATCCAGCGTTCCTCCCTTCTACCCAGTTCAAAACTAAAAGCATACGAACATCCTCGCTATGGCTCAGAGTCAGGCATCTTTCCACAGGAGCCCAGTACAGACACATGGCCTCCAGGACAAGCCTATGCAAGACATTCTCAACCCTGAACCAGAGGGTGAAGGGAAGCAGAGAAAAGGATCATTAAGGTGTCAGGAACTTACCCACACAGGGCCAGTGGATACTCAGAAAACAGAGAGAGAAGGACGTGAGGCAAGCTTAGAAAGGGAAATGTTGAAGAGCTTGGATTAAAAAGTCCAGCTCACCTTGATGGGTGCTGACCATGGGATGGGCACAGTGGGAATGATGGCAAGGTTACCCCCTCCCTGGCCTTGCCCTGCAGGGAACAGTGTTTCTTCAAAGATAAAACGATTAGGTTTCACTGTTTCCCAGGCCACGCTAGCCTACAGAGGGTGATCCTGGGCTGGGGTTAGGAGTAAAGGAACTAGGTGCGGTAGTGTAGAGGTAACACAGCAATAACAGTGACAACAGAGAGGACAGGGAAGATGAAACAGCTCCTTTACAGGGGCACTTAGTACATGCCAGTTATGCCAAGTTACTCACAGGCACTGCCATATGCACTGTCACACAGCCAGCTGAACGAGGGCCTCTGATTACCGAGGAAACAATGGATGTTAGAGGGAGTGAAGGACTTGGCCAAGGTCAGCAGTCAGGAAGTGGTGAAGCCCGTTCTTGACTCCAGGTGTGCTAAAGCACGAGCACTCACCCATCAGGCCGCCCTGTCTCTTGGAAGTTGTCAATCTCCCAGTTTCCTCCCTTCCAGGAAATGTCTTCCCCAAAGTCAGCTGGGCTAAGTCTCTGCTCTGTGCTGCTTGCCCCAATCATATGCTTCCTAGTTTTGCTACAATAGCTGTGTTTCCTCCTCTAAGGCGACATCATTCCAGGCTGGGTGTTTGGTGCCATTTCATTCAGAAAGTGTGAAGCATGGGCAAGACGCTCCCACCAAAAAAGTTAAAATGACTTCATCATAACGTCAAATGGGCATCAGGGCACCACTGGGCATTAGGGGTGGTGGTAGAATAAAAAGTGATAATGGTGGTGCTGGGCAGGGTAACCATAAAAAATGAGTGGTACTTCTAGTCACTACAATAAAACACTAATATCTAGTATTTCTTGAACACTTACTATGTGCCAGTTCCTATTAGGAGCTCTTTATGTGGAATAACTCACCCAATCCTCACCACAGTTCTCAAGGCCTGGGCTAAGATGAGGTGGGGGGACTCGTGGACACAAACCGCAGGGGGTGCTCACAGTCAGGGTTGTGGTGAGGAATGCCTCCGTAGATGGAACACCCTAGATGGCCCCCTTCTCACCCTGGTCCCGACCCTGCTCCGTGAGGGTTGTGAGGGTGAAATAGTCACAAGCAGATGAAGCTTTCACAAAAAATAAGCTGGAACTTAAAAGGGTGTTGGTAAGTTTTTTTCCGAGGGTGGGGCTGGTCACACAGACTGTAAGTGACAAAGTTAGAATTCGAATGCAGGTCTGTCTCAGCTGAGTCCTGTGCTCTTTTACCAAGTTGTACTTTCTTCAGGTTTATACCATCCTCTCCCGAAGGACTTGGCGAGAGCATGGGAGTCTAGGACCCAGTACGGTGATGTATGCTCAAAATCTCAGTCTTGCATAGAAGAGAGTCTTAAGAAATGTTAAAAAAAAAGAACAGAGGAAGAAAGGGAGGGAAAAGAGTGGGAGAGAGTGAGAGAGAATGTGAGAGTTGGGAGTGGGAGAGAGAACAGGAAGGAAGGAAGGTAGGTAGGTTAGTCATAGCTTGTTCAGAAGCCCATGTGAGGAATACTGTCTCTCTCTGTACATTAGGCTGAACATTTTTTTGTTTACATGACAGAAACCCAGTTCACACTAGCTCAGGCAAAAGGTGGAATGTAGTTGTAAATGGAGGGCTGTAGCATGAAATAAAAGAGGAAGATATAACTTCAGGTAAGGTACAGATAGGACTGGCTTCAAGAGTCATTGGAAGTAGGGAGTTGAACTCTATCATCATCATCAATAGCACCTTCTCTCCAGGGCCCCTGAAGTTTCTGCTCAAATAGATCCTCAGAAAAACTCAGCTGAGCTCTCACACCAGAACACACATATGCAGATGAGGCCTCATTACCTGTGGAGTGGCAATCATATTACCAGAAAGAATATGATAAGGGCACACACTTTTGTGCCATATTATCCTCAGCAATACAGAATTCACACCTGGCGGTAAGTCAAAAAGAAAAAAAAATATTGTGAAAACTATGACATGATTGGATGGGTGGGATTTTGACAAGCGGAAGTGTAAAATTGTGACTCCAAGAGGGAAGGGATGGTATTGACAATTGCCTGGAATGAGGAGATTTCAGATCCCCACCAACCTTTGCGTTTGGCTGTGTTGTAGATTATAAATCATGGTATTATGGGAGTTAGGCAGAAAAAGGAAGTGAAAATATTTGTGAACTTTAAATATATGGCTGAGGAATTGTATGTACTTAATGTTATTCATTTATTCACTTACTATTCATCAGTAAATATTTATAGGACACTTTTGGGACACCAAGTTTCTAGGTGTGAAGATAATCAAAAAACACGTGTAGTTTCCAGTTTAGAGAAACTGCTCATGTGAATGGGAGCTGTGAATAACTGAGGGCATCTCTTATTCTTCAGATGATGTTAAATAGTCCTCCTAATTGCAGGGCTTCCTGGATTACTGCTATGGTGATGAGGTGGAGGCCCCTGACTTGCTCTGGCTTCACACTGTGGTGTGAAGAAATCAAGGAAGCCCTGAAGCTTTTGGATCAGGGAATGACATGATCAAGGTTTCCCCTTAGTAAGCTGGAACTGGTGGCAGTAGGAAAGGGAGACTGGAATGGGGAGATTCTGGAGCAGTAAGAACAGTGTGTGCGTGTGTGTGTGTATGTGTGTGTGTTGATGGGTTTATTACAAGAGTTTGGGTAAGAGGAAATAACAACTTGATTTTGTTTACAATAAAATGGTAAAGCATGGATTTGAGAAAAGAAGGGAAAAATAGAAAGACATTTTAGAATATTTGACAATCCCCTGGGTAGGTTGGCCAGTAAGGGATATTGAGGATTTTGGTGGCTGGATGGTGCCATTGGACCAAAGAGAAAGATCAAATTGAGGAACAAGTGTGAACCAGGCAAGAGAGGGGGAGGTTAGGACACGTGGAATCTCTGTTACCATAGATTTACTAGGGGCAGCTGGAAATAGGCTCAACAGCATTGAAGTTTAGTATGGAGACTGAGGATGGAGATGTTCATTTGAGGTCTTCAGCCTAGAGCAGCCCTTCTCAACCAGGGTTCTACAAGAATTAAATCCTAACATCCTAAGGCACTCATTGTATACATGGAATTGACTTTCCTCCTGTGCATAGAGAATGGTATTAGCTATCTAGCATCTTTGAGAGAACTGAGAAGTCACTCAAATCATCAAATGGCCCCATTTGAGAAAATTTAGTTTAGAGATAAGGGCTGCTAGAACCCCAGGTTAGTGAGAATATTAGGAAAGATAATATCATTCATTCAAAAGGGAACCTCAGTAAAAAGAGTAGGTAAATTTAATATTTAGGAAGCAAGAGGGGAAAAAAAAGGAACTAGAATGCCAGTATGGAAAGGAGTGGCCAGAGAAGAGAAGAAAGACCTTCCTTGCCATTGTTCATGCTGTATTCACTGTGTAGAAAACCCTCTATTCACTCCTTTTCCTGTTGACTCCTATGCATGTTTCTAATGTCAGCAAGGGGACCATATGTTTACAGAAACCTCACCTAAGAAACTGCCACAACTTTAAAACCCAACTATGTCAAAATGCTCCTCCAAACACCCAAAGCATCCTCTGAATATCTTTATTGTCACATGTACTATATTATTTTGAAATTTAGTTTGTATAATCATGTCTCTTACTAGATCTTGAAACAAAGACCATATTACATTTATTTTTATATTTATTTCCATTTGGTGGACATAGAGCTGTGCCACCCAGATTGCCCTTCACAGGAGGACTTATCTTAGCTGACAGCCCCTTCAGTTTTGCCTTAGCTGCAGAGATCCACCTTACCCAAGGGTATGTCTTTCCCATGGCATATACATTACACCCAAAGCCTGGTCAAGCCCAGTGTGGTACAACTCGAAAGAGCCATACATATTCTACAGCTTCTATACAGTAGCCCAAATCTTTGTAAGGCATCCACCATAAATTATTTCTCTGTCTGCCTCATCTTAGCTCTTGCCTCACCCTCCCAAAAGTGTTCATCCCTAATAAAATACCATGTCAAACTCTGTCTCAGCATCTGCTTGCAGAGGGCTCAGTTAGTGACTCCCCAGAATCTAAAACAAAATCTGACACATACAAGGAGATCCATGCCTTTTTGCACATAGGAAGAAGTTGAAAGTAAAAGAAGTCTCATCTTTTATTCATCCATTCAGTAAAAGTTAAACATGTATTTACTATGGGTTAGGCTTGGTTCTAGGTATTAGATTTTGACATAGATGGAGTTTGTCTTTAGATTCTTTGAGAGCAGTGAATCAGGGCAGGGGTGCTAATATAAGACTGCAAAATGTTAGGGAGAATGCTAGTTGAGGTGGGTCAATGCTATGTTACACTATAGGAAGGTTAGTAACTTTTATTTTCTTTCAAGAAGGATAGAAGAGAAAAATAAGAAGAAATGAGATGTTGCTTCCAATTGTATGACTGAAACTGACAGTGCTTATAAGTCTGGGTTCTCATCTTCCTCTTGGCATTCTACTTGACTACGTATCCCAACGTTCTTGCATAGGTGGAACAAAATAATTATTTCTGGCCAATCTAATGTGAGCAGAAATGACATGCATCACTGACAATCTTGGGCCATAAAACCATCCACTGAAGACCTTCCATTTCATCTCTTTCCCCATACTACAGCAAAATGGGAAAGAATGCAAGGACTCAGAGCAGAACAGAACCACAAGATACTGTGAACCTGGATCCCTGAATGACCGCATGGCACAGAGACCCTCCACACTGGCCCACACTGTACCCTGATCCAGGCAAGAAAGCAAACTATTATTGTATAAAATCGCTGAGATTTTGGAGTTGTTTGGTAAAGCAAGTTACCTACTCTAATATTTCAGGTATAGAAGTTAAGTAAAAATATTTTTCTTAGAATGGGAAAGCCTTGACTATATTTTGAGGCTGAGGGAGTGCTGGGGAAGATAAATTGGGAAAGCAAACGAGAGAGTGGATTATTGTTAAAGCAAGTTCCCTGTGGCACAGGAGGAAGTGACCCAGAACAGGACCCTCTGTTCTCCTGTGTTTTGTTGTCAAGAACAAGAAGAATATTGGTCATTTTTGTTTAAGTGGTTTTACTACTAATTATTAACTAGAGAGAAATTAGGAGAAAGGAACCAGGATAACAAACATATGGAAGGAACAAAGGTCCAGAAGTCTTTTCATGTTGTTACACACATGGTGTGTTACAGGAAAAAAAAAATTCATAGTAAGGCAAACATGAGTTTAAATCCTGGCTTTGCCATATCTTACCTGTAAAATACAAAGTAATTTATTCTGAGGTTCATTCAGTTCAGCTGAAACATGGTAAATTAGGTAAACACCTCACATGGAATATTGGTGTGTGTATATAAAGACATGAGATGTCACGTAAATGGCACAAGAAAATATTTGGAATATTTTGAAAATCCTAACAATAGCTAGTTTTTATTGAATACTTACTCTGTGTTGGGTACTGTTCTAAGCAATATATAGGCATAAATCATTTATTTCTCATACGTTCCTTTATTATCCCCACTTTCTGGATAAAGACATCCATTCAAAAAGTATAGCTGCCAGTACTTGTCTGTGTAGAGAGCTAGCTTATGAGTACATACTTCTTGATATTTTCATTAATTTTCATATGCTATAAGATGTGCATATTTTACTTTTATAATTAGGAAATAAAGTGAATGTTATTTGTAAAACTATAAAAATATTAGGTTTTATTCCTTTTGAGAAGATCAGAAGTGTGTTTCTTGATGTAACATTTACCAAGCCCACTAATCCTTTTGCAAAAGTCTTAAGATTTTTCTCCGAGTTAACTTGATGGCAGACAGGCCTACCTGGAGAAGTGGGGATATTTATTCACCAGTTTCTACCTCTGATTATTTGAGGGTTACTCTTGCACCCTGCCTTTCCAGCCGTCCGGTGCCATGGGTCAAAGTTCCCTGTGGCCAGAGGATATCCCATAGCAGGGAGACACTGTTCCCTTTGGCATTGATGGCAACTGCCGGGTGGTGACTTCTGACGTAAGCTGAGGTGACAGGGCCAGTCACCAGCGGAACCTACTATAGATGTTAAACAGATAAATGATTGAGGATTTAGCACCTGGTAAGTGCTCAGTAGATTCTAGCTGCCATAAATAAGTTATAGCATCAGCGTTATCATAACTACCACCAAACTCATAATAAAGTCTTGTGAGTCCAAGTCTCAGTGTTTTAATTAGCAAGAGACTTTTCAGGTTTCTTTTTGCTTATTTTCTTTCTCTCTTCCAGTCCTTATGGCAGCTTGGGCTAACTCTTAATCCCTCATTCTCTGGCTAGGAATAATTAAATGGGGACCTTTTTTACAGATGAAAGTTTCCATCTCTGAAATTCCGTGCTTTTACTTCAGGAAAACCCCTAAGCAAACATTAGCCTCTACTGTTGTTTTATTTCTTTAAGTTATGCCACTTAACAGCTCTTGGGTCAGGAGATAGACATCTTGTTTATATGACGGTTCCCAGGGGGTGAACTACAGTCAAACTAGGTTACCCTGGAAGACTTTAAGCCTTTTAGCTGCTCGATGGTGAGCACATCCCAGGATGCAGGCAGGTTTCCAAGACAACTGGGGTCTGATGGGTCATTGAAGGATGGCCAAGGCAGCTGCACCTTGGTGCTCTGGAAGTCTCAGACTATTCTGCAAGAGCTTTTGGTTCAGGAAATCCAAAACACATTTGTTACAAACATTTTTCTCCTCAATTTGTAATTGCATATATATTGTAAGGGAAACGTATCCCATCTGTTTCTGTTGTAGTTGTTGTTCATTTATACTCCTGTCATCCAAACAAAATTTTGAAACTTATTTGATCCAATTTTTTTTTTAAACTTTAAGAGAAGGACATATTTGGTAGGAGGCAGTGCTTCTGCTCCTTGGTGGCTGTGACTGTGGGTCAATGAAGTGCCTCAAAGTTAACACAATGAGCTGGCCGTGTGTCCTGGATTCCTTCAAGGGAGGGTTCTAGCTCTGTCAGTGGCCGATACAATGGGCGACAGAGGACTCTTCTAATTCCATCAATCACAGAAACTTGGCAAAGAGAAGAGCATGGTCAAAAGAGGTTAAAGGACCTCAGATATCAATGAGTTGAACCTCACTGTCATTTTACAGCTGAGGAAACCGAGCCCCGGAGGGAAGAAATGCTTTGCCTAATGATACATGGCTAATTAAAATCAGACTTGGGGTCATAAACTCAGGTCTCCTGAGCAAGAAGCAGTGGGGCAAAGCTCTTCCTCTTCTCTCTGTAAAGCATCACAGCATAAACGCAAACTCAGGCTGCAGAACCGAAGCCACACTGTGTTCAAGTGGCACAGACCTTAGGAATTTGGGGGAGAAGCGATCACAGAGATTTTTACAATGGGCTTCCTTCCTCAAAGAGCACAGACTCTGGGGTTAGATGGGTTGGCCTGATGTTGCAGTGTAACTGCTTTGATGATAATGACCTTGGGAAAGTTACTTCATGTCTGTGAGTCTATTTCGTAATCTGCAAAATGGGTTAAAATTAGCACCCATGCATTGGATTTTCATGAAATTACATAAAAGCCTACTTGGTACAGTGGCTGCAACAGAGCAAATGCTCAAAAAACAGTTTTTTTCCTTGGTATTACCATTCTCATTATTACTCAGTGGTCCTACTTTCTAGCACAGCGTCTGAAACTGTTTTGTGGAACACTATTTCCAGGAGATATGAACTGATCCTATGAAAAATAAATAAATGTGAGGAAAATATCCCATATTTTCATAGTTCGAAAATTTTATATACTCCACCATTTTCTTGAAGATTCTTAGTGAATAAAATGCAATTGGTAGAGTTTCCAAGAAGGCAGGCAGGAGAGGAAACTGAATGCAAACATTGCCAAAGGCTGGTGATTTTTCCTTCTAAGAACCCACATAAATTAATATTCTATAGAATCTCTTTCTGTTGTTTATCAGTTTTGGGAATGGAGGTATAGGAGAGATAACAGGCAGATGCGAAGCTGGGATGTATAGCAGATCATGATCTATCACACGAAGATGTGAAAGGTTTCAGAAGCATTCATCTCCGAAAGGAACTCTCATAGTTGGCTTCAGAGGGAAGGAATGTTGAAGCAGAAGGGGATTTGCTGGAAATTAAGGTGAGGAAATTCCAAACAGAGTCAAGAAAATGTTGAGAAAGTTCTGGAAAAACAGCAAAAATCCAACCTGACACCTTCAGCAATGGGCATGGATGTGAAGCACTGGCTGGAGATTTGGGGACCAGCTTACCTCTTTTTTCTTTTTTTCAAGGGCAGGAAGCATCCTGGGTTCATCTTTACAATTGCAATGCCTAGCGCAGGACCTGGGACGAAGTAGGACTCAATAAATGTGCGCTGAATTGAGACCAGATCTAAGTGGATGTGAAAAGCCATGATAAGGAATCTGGTGTGTTTGGCAGACAGTGGGGAGCCGTCGAAGCTTGCTGCTCTGGGGAGTGACATCCTCAGAAATTCACTTTAGAGAGATTGGTTTGGCAGCATGTGGGGGATGGGACCAAGGAGAAAGCAACTGGAGGCAAGAATTAACCAAGAATCCACGCACGAAATCAAACACCTGAACTCGGGGATGGACAGTAGGAAATGTCAGTGCCAATGAAAAAGCAGCTGCAGAGGCAGACAATTAAGGACATTTTCTGTACCTATAATTAATTTTTTTTAAGTTATAAGAAAGTTAACAGGTATTTCTAAATAATTTTATATTGTGCAGAAGGAAAGAGATAAATCTGGAGGCTTGGAGCCTTGGACCCTGAGAAACTGAGAGAAGGATAATAGTGTCATTGGCAGAAAAAAGGAGGTAGAGAAGTTGGAGGTGATTGAGCTAGGGGGGAGGAGAGCTCAGTTTTGGCACTGAGGTGAGTTTGAGCTGCTGACAGGGTGTCTGAGGGTTCACTCCTCAAAATGCATTTGGGAGTGTGAAATGGAAACATGGAAGATAAAGTAGGAGAGGAGATGTAGGTTTGGGATCCACAGGCACAGAGCAGTTGGACTAAGAGACTAGAGGGTAAGAGAAGGTCTAAGACATGGGCATGGAGAACATCAGTGTCCACAGTGCCAGCCTGACATGGCTCGGTCCCTGCCCACTCATGAAGATACTGCCCACAGCCACATCTCTGGCCAGTCCCAGGGGGGGTCAACCTTGTGGGACAGATTTAGCTCCCCTGTGGGTGGAGTCTGGACATGATCTGGCTTGTCTGGGTGGGAGAAGCCCAAGACACCCACCTGCCCACTCGATTGGATGTTTTTCCTGCCTCTGTAGTGGTCTGAAGATGCAGCCTCTGGAATCCAGCTGCCTGGATTTGGGTGATCTTAGTGCCAAGAGAGTGCATGAGTTTTTTAGCCTCTGCATTCTTTTCTATTTTTCTGCAAATTTGAAATAAATACAGCATCTATATGAAATCATTTGTTCATGAAGAGTAAACGTAAAGCATTTAGAAAATTCTTGACATATAACAGGAACTCCATATATTTTGGATATTATTATTAGTTCCTTTAGCATACCAGTCATTTGTACCCAGTACTGATGACTGTACTTGTGCCTCAGTTTCCCTACAATGATTATAACCTCCCTGAAGCCATGCACACTTTGCAGAATCTAAAGTGCTTAGTTTCTCTTGTGCTGGGGATCCCCTGACTCTAACGCTTGCCATTCTACTCTTCTCTCCAGACAACGCTACTCACATCACCACAGTCTATAAACACATCAGTTGCCGCATCTCTCCCATTACTCATTCATTCATTTATTTATTGAATCATCTATTCAATTGATATTTATTGAGCTCCCACATTGTACCAGGTACTCTCTCCACAGCCACCTCTTTGTTTTTCTGGATACTGTGACACTGTGACTTCCCACTGTAGCCACTGACACAGGAGGAAGGATTGGAAACTTGCCTCATATGAATTTCCAGCAAGTTCTGAGGCTGAACCGTCAAACTCCTACAGCAAAGTAACCTGCTTTCTTGTGTCCCCCAGACTCATGAGCAAATATGATGGGCACAGGGTAAAAGCCCAGTAAATTTGTGCTGATTACTTGGGAAGATACACAAAAAGGTCAGCCTTGCTTTACCCCAGGATGACTCAGGCTAGAAGACATCCATTCCCCTGTATCTGTGGCCATCTGCCCTGATACCTCATAAAACCTTCCCCCAGATAGTCATTAACGAGGTGGCAACATGGATGTCAGGGGCCCTGGGAGACGTTTTGTTTGATGTTCTGCATGAAGGATACACAGACTCTTTGTGAAAGCACGGGGGCTCACTCTGAACCCCTTCTTGAAGTCCCTCCCTGTAATCCTCAGACACGAAGTGGGGAGAAGCAGAGCAGTGGAGTCCTGGGGTGGGGCATTCGAGGGCTCAAGTGTGGGAGTGGAAGAAGAAAAGCAGATTCAAGATGTCCACGTGTGGCTAACCTGAGATGGTGAATCAGGTCCTCAGCAACAGAATGCTGTCTACTCTGTGCGTGGGTATGATCTTGTTTGTGTGTGATCATCCCAGCTTCTGGGTAGACCTCCAGCCTTGTGACTTCCCACGAAGGCTGGGAAGGGGGTGGGCACTTTTCCTTCAGTAAACTTACATTCATGTGTAATTGCCTGTGACTTTCCCCCTCTCTGTTCTTATACGGCACTTACTGCGCCTGGTATGTGCTGAATGCTGAGAACATTTGTGGAATGAATGATCCAAGAATGGACCATTCAGCAGGGAGAAGGGACCTACTTTCTTGTTCTCTTTTCCGTCCATGACACCAGACCGAGGCAAAGCATGGGGAAGAGGAACCGGGGAAGTCCACTCCAGGATGGCGTTGTAGACTCCCAGGTGTAGCTAGGCTGATCCTGCCGGTTCTGGGAGGTGACCTTCTGCCGTCAAGATGAATGATCCCCCAGAACAGGCGGATGTGAGAGCACCAGACTCCTCCTTCCGACAGGTGTGACAAGTCCTCTCTGACACCTAGCCCTTATACGCACACACTCAGGGGTGGGAAACAGACCTTGCTTGGAATGAGAAAGGCCATTTTGTTCCACCGAATGGGGACCATCTAAATCAGATCAACAATAGCCCAGCTGGACAACTGCCCATACCTCAGGGTTCTCCTGAATGTATTAGAAACCAAGCGTTTCTTTAATCTCTGGAAATGAACTGCAGTTTGGTGGTAAGATCGCTGATGTTGTAACATCAGTAGCAAATGACTTTTGGGCACTCATTTGTACAGGGCATTTAAAAAATAATATTCTACATTCATTATCTCACTTACTCATCACAACAGTCCAAGAGGTGGAGGCTCATTTCCTATGCTGGGCAGCAAAGCCCGGAGAGGTAGGTGAGCTCGCCTGAGATTCTAAGCAAGTCAGTGGCAGAGCTGGTCCCACGTCCAGGCAGACAGCCCCCGGCAAAACGCCCTTAAGCCCCACCTAAATAACTACATCCCTGTTTACATCTAATTTCGGCATTACTTACTTTGTGGTGTTAAGTCTGTTACACACATTAGACTCTAGTTTTCTCATCCACAAAATGAGAAAAAAAAAGTCTCGTGTCTCAAAAGAGCAAGGGCGGCATGTGCCGAGCCCCGCGCCGGCGCAGCATCCGGCACAGAGAAGCCTCCTTTTCTCCCCACCATCTCGGCCACTAAGACGATCTCAGGACGGACGCTCTGTCACAAGGTTTGCCGAGTGAGTCGGCCTCTCCCTGGATCTAGAGCCTTTTTCCTGGGCAAGGGAAGGGCTGCTGAGAAGCGGTTGCCTCTCAGGATAAGGGGGACACCGTCCCCAAGATGTGCCCAGGGCAAGTTCATTCACAAAACAAACATTTATGGAGCGACAGCAAGAATCCGGGCAGCCGCCGCAGCCGCAGCCTCGGGGACTCCGCCGTGGGTTCATTAGAAGCCGAAGCCCCCAACCCCACCCCCACCCCCGGAGGGCGGCGGGAGCGCGGCCGGTCGGGAGCGCTGCGCAAAGGCCAGCTGGCTCTCTGGCAGCAAAGTCAACATCGCCCCAGATGTCTGCCCCGGGGTTGAGGCCATTAGCTCCAGTTTACCTGCTCACTTCATTTTTCAAAATTAGCCACAAAAGCCTCGCACGGAAACACAATGGGCGGCATGGCTCAGCGGGGGTAAAAAGAAAACAAAGAAGATCTTTTCCTAGCCCTTGTTTGGAGTTTCTGAATGTCCCCCCAGAGCCCTGGGGCCTGGGCAGGCTCCTTCCTGTTGCTCCCATGTGAATGCCTTCTTTCTGCTTTCAGCAAGGCCAGGCGGCTGTCCCTTTCCTGTCGCCAGCCTTGCCTGAGCACCCCAACGGCTGAGCCCAGCAAGGCACTGACTTTCTCATTTTCTTGCTCCTTTTCCTGGGGGATAATATTACAGTTTAAATTCCTGGGTTCACTTTGAGGGTTGCTTAGAGACGGTATTAGCTTTCAACCACCTGATTTAATCTCTTCTCTCACTCCCACCTTCCCCCACTGCTGCTCAGACAAGGCAGAGGGCAAAGGGGAGAGGTGAGGAGGTTAAACGCTTGTCAGCACTGACATCTTTTCATCAGGTTGTGTTGAGAGCAGGGCCAGACAGGAGTGGCTGGGTGTGGGTGGGGTGTGATGGGTTGTCTGTCCATCTCCCGGCTGCCTGTGCAGCTCTGGGTGAGCTCAAATGGGAGACATGCTGGGAGGGAGGGCAGAGGGAACTTCCTGGCAAAAGGAAAGAGGAACAAAAATATAAACACTAAAATACAAGACTGTGCCGTTGGAGATGTCTGGTGCAAAGTGCATTTTTGCCCTAGGAAAGTGATTCCAGCCTACAAATCAATAGGAAATTATGCAACAACCTACTACGTACTAAAAATAAAAAACCTACTCTAAATAAAAACGAGCCAGAAACGTTGGTAAGAGAAGAGTCATGCGCAACACAGGTGATGAGCGAATGCCCAGCTGTGAGTTGCTGGTTTCTACTTTCAATCTCTGGGGAGTCAAGGCAGGAGAGGTGCCAGAACATTGGAAACTGGAGTGTTTTTATTTGCGCATAACTTAGTTATTAATTAAGTGTATTGTTAACTGTCCCAGCGGGAAGGCAAACCCTGCAAGGACAGACTCCTGCTCTCAAGTTCTCCACTGATGGATCCCAGCACACGGAACAGTGTCTGATCCATAGCAGGTTCTGAATAATATTTGTTGAGTGAGTTAAGACAGGAGAAATGGAGATGAGCCCACGGCTGCCCCATGCTGATGTTCTTCAGGTCTACAATTTGCAGGTCAGCTAGTTGTGAGGGTCCCTTCAGGGCTCAAGCCTCCACTCAAGAATTCCTGAACCTCTCTCGTCACTATGTAGGTATGTTTGCATGTGTGTAAAATATACTTTCTTCTCCTCGATAAAGATGTTAATGGAAGAGCTTAGTACCCCCAACTCACCAACCTCCCCACTTCAGGAGAGCTTTCCTCTCACATGACCTTTGGCTGTGAAGCCCCTCAAGTCATTTTCGGAGGTATGGTAGGCTGGATAGTGACCCCCAAAGAAATCTGGTCCTGACTCCTGGAATCTGTAAATGTGACCTTATAAGGAAAAAGGGTCTTTGGGCATGTAATTAAGTTAAGGATCTTGACCTAGGGTTAATATCGTCCTGTATTATCCAGGGGGCTCCTAAATCTTATCACATTTCTTTATAATACCAAAGTACAGGAGATTTGATAAACGCAGAGGAAAAAGCAATATGGAGATAGAGGCACAGATTGGAGTGATGAAGCCATAACCAAGGAGGGCTAGAAGCCACTAGAAGCCAGAAGAAGTTAGAACAGATTCTCTGGTAGAGCCTCTGGGGGGAGTGTGGCCCTGTTAATACCCTGATTTCAGCCCAGTGAAACAGATGTTGAACTTCTGGCCCCCAGAATGGTGAGGAAATACACGCCTGTTGTTTTAAGCCACACTTTGTGTGGTATTTGTCACGGCTGTCCTAGGAAATGCATCCAGGGAGGAAGCAGCGCTCATGCACATTGATCCCTCGGAGCAGAATTTGGGGGTTGGTGAGGGTGAGGCTGGGCAGACCAGGAGAGAGGTTAGCACAGGGGACAAGATGGGTAGGGAGGTCAAGTCAGCTGTTATAAGAGATAAACTATGAAATCTTAATGCTGTAACGACACACATTTATATCTTGCTCTTATAAAACTCAGTAGGCCGCAATGGTGATGGTAGAAATTCCATTCCATGAAAAGAACTCAACTCGACGGAGGCTTGGCCGTCATTAACGCATAATTTCTGAGGCTGCCTTAGGCATCTACATCCAGGTGTCAGATGGAGAGGGGGGAAAATTGCAACTGGTAGGGGGAAGTTTACAAGTCAAGATTGTAAAATGGCATATATCATTTCTACCCATATACCACTGGGTGTAACTTAGTCATGTTACCCAAGGGAGGCCAGGAAATTTAGTTCCTGATTGGGTAGCCACACCCCAACAACAACACTATTAGGGTGAGGCAGCATGAATTCTTAGGGGACAGTTACTCAAGGACTCATCAAAAAGGAGAAAAATACCTAGAAAGAAAGGCAATGGTATTAAAATAAAAAGTAGGTAATTTAACTCAAAATGGAAACCTCATTTTTCATGTTAAAACCGACATAAAATCTTCTGAATTAATATACAAAATTCATGTTACTTCTTAACATAGAATAAGAAATGGAAAGCAAACTTGCCTTTAATTATGCATTTTTGGGATGGCCTCGATCCAGCGGATGTAAGTGTCCACTTCCTTCTGACTTGCACTGTTGGAAAATAAAGGCAGATCTGGAATCAGAAAGAACAAGGCTCAGATTTTAGCTCCTCTACTTACTTATGTGACCTTGAAAAATTCTTTCACTGTGCTGGGCCTTCAGTTCCTTATATTTGGAGACAGTGGGATTGCTGAAGGTCTCCCGATCTTCAGAATACAAAAACAAAATGATGAGAAGAAAGCTACACAATGTGTTTATTCCTGAACCTGCAAGAGTGGGATGAGCCAGGATCACACATGAGGTTTGATCAAATGTAGAGAGTGACCAAGAAAAAGCTGCACTGTACACACCCCACTTCCTGATGAACGGGCCTCCCTTCTGCACATGATGAGGCACTTGTGGTCTGGTGAGCACCCCCTAGATGATGTACTGGGGAACAGCTAAGGTATGGAGGAAGGATGAGATTGTAACCTCTGTTTATAGAACTAACTTGAGGCTGTATGCTGGAAAGAGTTTCTAGGTACTGTTTACCTGTCGTTTCTCCTACTACCTGGAGAGGCTGTAGGGAAGTAATCACTGAGTTGCACATCCACATTCTATCCCCTGTTCAATTCATCAATGTGATTGCCCAGAAGGAATTGTGGTGTCTAAAATGGAAAAATAAAATAAAAACCTTGCTCTCTATGGAAAGGCTAGCCTGGAACTGGAAGTATCTAGGCACTCTGCTGCCTGCACATATATTGCTTTCCCTCTCCTTATTACCACCCAGAAGGGGTGTGTTCTTCCTATGGGGCTGTGCAGAGAGCAAGCAGAATCAGGAGTCAGCCTAAAAATTCATAAGGGAGAGTCAATGAGTCAAGACACACACACACACACACACACACACACACACACACACACACACACACACACTATGACTCTAGGAACTGAAGATAATATGGCAAAGTGAAATAGTCTACAAAATGAAAGTGTATTAAATGTGATTAAAGACTAAATGTCATGATAGAAAACACAATGAAAATAAGGTATAAAATAGGCATATTGTAAAAGGACCAAGTAATACTTCTAGGAAAGAAGAGAGAAAATAAATAGGAAAAAAAGCCTTCATGAACAAATTAAACACTAGAACAGACACAGCTGAAGAGAGAATCCATGAATGGGAAAAGAGGTCTGGATGCAGCAGTGAAAGATGAAAAGGTGATTGGTGCCTAATCTCAAATCCAAAACTACAGAGGGGGACTGACACTGGTGAAAAAGTAATCCATTAAGTAGCCTGAGAGCTTCACTGAGTAAAATATGAGGCATGATTTGGGGCCTGGGACTGGGAATATGAATGACAGCTGGAGCTTCATTTATCTGTGGTTACACAGTGACAACTTTCCTTAACACAAATTCTGTGTGACCATGATCATTTTTCTGTATGATGTGGTCTCTCATGGGATTACTTTGACTGGTGTTACTGAGAGAGACTGAAATTGGAATTGTTTACTCACTTTATTTTTTCTTTAAACATAGATCTGTAATTGTTTTAAAAGAAAATATATGAATAATAAAATTATATTGTACATGCCTCCCCATAGGTGTTTAGCAATGCCAATAATTAGGATAAGATGTTTAAGACTGAGCAGCAACCTAGTGAAAATTATAATTATGGCTATAATTACAATGGAAACTTCATAAACCTCTCTCTGTCTCACTCCTACAGCTGGCAAGTTTTCTCAGGGTGTTGTAGGTGGGTGGGATAAGGGGACCAAACAAGTTTATCTCTAGGAACAGGTCCTAGAAGAGAACGTAGGCGCATGTCCTACTCACCTCCTGGTGTGCATATCTTTGCATATAAAAAGGTCAGTATATGGAGAGGAAAGTTTCTAGCCACCAGGACTTCAACTGAATACTTCCTGCTGAAAAATCTCAGAAATCTCTAATCCCCATCTCACACTATCAGGGTGGCTATTTCCAGCACTCAGTATGCTCTATTTGCTTTCATGCCTCAGAAGGCAGAGAAATCATAGCCAAAGCTTGAGCTGACGAATGGTAATAAAACTGACGGACTCCCAGGCAGGATTTTGAGCTTGACCTCAGAGCTGTTGGTCAAGCTGCAGATATATTTTTAATGTAAATATTCCTGGTAACATGAGCTTGGGACTCATGCCAGCAAAGCTTCTGAGGGTCGGTTTCTCACCCTGTGTTCTGTGCACAAGTTTTTCCTTCTTAGAGCCTTTTCCTCTGTTTAGAAGCAAACTTTGTTTTATGATCTCTAAAGCAGCTAGCAACCCTATGACTTTTTCAAACTAAAGATGGAAAGACCATAAAACAGGTTTCAGAGATTGAGTTGAAACCCTTAGGAAACAGCTTCTGGTCTAGATTTGACAAATATTTGTGAACATTTGGTTCTAGACTGTTTTTAAACATTAGAAAAAGCCAATTTGCTTATACATAATGCATTCTAAAATGTACTTGAGGTGGCTAGAACATGTGGCATATAAGAAAGAGCATTAGAGATATATTCACAAAGATTCAGAATCTTTAGAGAATTAAGTAAGTAACTGTGTTACACTTAAGAGTAATGTACTTGTTAACATTGGGTAATACATTTGAGCTCCCTGGTGGTCAGGGTTAAGAACAAAGTCTACCAAAAAGGAGGATATAGGTTGATTCTTAGGGAGAAGTACTAGGTTCCATTTTATTCTGTGTATTTTGCTACTTGTGTTACATGAAAACTTCCAAGGAGGGTATTGATAGTTATAACGGAAAGTGTCCTTCCAGCAACATTAAAACCAAGACAAAAGTGGTTGATAAAACAGCTTTGATAAATACCAAGGGTAAAATCTTGAAGCATGATTTGGTGAAGAATGTTTTCTAAGGGACTGAGCTCACATGGGCTAAGTATACAATCTCCCAAAGACAACATCTTACCAAATATAGAATTTAGATTATTCAGAATAATGGATGATTAGGCTGCCTATTGTTTATGTTTCTTCAATGTTTTTTCTCTTAGATACCTTTCAAAAGAAATGCTGAACAGACAATCTGAACCTAAACTCTTGACTTAACAAAATATCTCATTTTCCTTCTATTTTTCCTTCTCCTGTTCCTTCATTGCTCCTCTCCACCATATCTAAGATGTATTGATTTCTTCTACATACCAATCACTATGCTTTGTGCTCCTCACAGATCATCTTGATCAATCTTCACACTTTTTGGAAATTAGCAATGCTAACATGCATTTTTGGATGCAAAACTTGAGGCAGAGAGAGATTAAGTAATTTGTGAAAGGTCCCAGAGCTAGTAAGTGTCAGTAGTGGAATTTCCATATTGATAGTTGTCTGTCACCTCCATAATATTCTGCAACAAGCTGCCCCAAACTCTATAGCTCCAAACAATAACCACTTATTGTTAATGAATTTCAGAGTAAGCTAGCCTCTTTTGGTCTTGCCTGGCGCACTCATGTCTCAGAAGTCAACCGTGAGCTAGATAGGTTGGCTCTGCTAATCTTGGCTGGTATCTCTCATTTCGGGAGTGGGAGTTTACTAGCTGTGAGGTGGTCTAGGATGACCTGGACTTTTCTCTATGTGTATTTCACATCCTTCCAGGAGCTTAGAACAGCATATGCTCATGACATGGAAGAAGTGTGGAAATAAATAAGCCCATGTAAGCAGGAAGGGAAAGAGAAACATGCATGTACTTTCCAAGATGTTGCTTGCATCATGTTTGCAAACAACTCAGGGGCCAAGGAAGTCACATTGGTTGAGCCCAGAGTTGACCTGGGAAAGGACAACAAAGTAAGGGACAGAGGATGTGGATACAGTTAGGCCATAATGCAATGAGACTACTTCAGAAGTTCACAAAGTCCCAGCTTTTAATACCTATGTCTTCTGCCTATCATTATCAATCTTTTGAGTCTTGATGTTGCTACACGGGCCATGATCCATGGTCTTCCCATTGAGTTCTTTTAGCCAATCTATATTCATGAAGGGATATGGGAAAATCCAAATATTTTCCACCTAAATAGGAAGTGAAATGGTTTGGGTATGAGGACATATAGAGGGTACTTATTTCTTAATTTCTTATTTACCTATTACAGTAAGTAATACTAACTACAGTACAAACAACCCCTGCATCTTAGAGGCATCATCAAATAGTGTTTATTTCTTGCTCACCAAAAGTTCAAGCGTGTATTTGGAAGGCAGTCCTCTATCCAGTTCTAGGGTCTGTAAGTCCTCTACTAGATGTTCTGCATCATGCCAGAGAACAGGTGAAGAGGGAACGAGCTTGGAGGACTACATGGGACCAAACTTGGACCACCTACATTCCATTGGTGAGAACTCAGTCATGGGGCTGTACATCCTGAAACAGAAGAAACAGGCCATGGTAAACACACAGCAGGCACACCCATTCATTTAAGCCTTTCCACCTTGGAAGTGGAACTGGATCCTGCTTCAGATGTGCATCGCTTCTTCCTTACCCCACATACATCTTAGAGAAGCAAGTTCTATCCCTGGTTCTAGGGTGGAAGTGTTCTCTAGAGAAAAGGTGTTCAAGCCAAGACCTTCAGAGTTACACAGGGGGAAATCTTAGATAAGAGAATCCCAACCAGTGAAAAGATCATGTGGCACAGTCCTGGTGGAGAGGTGAGCACTATCTCTGGGAGGAAATGAGAAAAGACCTCCTGGTCCATGGAGTGGGAGAGGGTGACGAGAATGGGGATGTAAGCAAGGGCGAAATGTTCTAGTGCATGGCTACACTGTGAGGAATGTGTATGGCTGACAACATATGGAGGGGACAGTTGGAAGCTTCACTGTGATGAAAAAGACCAAGTAGACATGTATTATAATAATCTAGGAAGAAAGGAGAGATTTCTGGAGTATGGGTTAGAGGCTAGTGAAGAAGTAAGTCTTAGGAAACACTTAAGCCTTTGGCACTGTGACTAGACTTCAGAGGAGTCTCAGTCATGCTTGTCATACATGGCAACTTTCCTTAAATTTATATTCTCAAACATAAAAGAAATGGTATGTAGATTATCCACTGCTAGCCAACTCAGAACAATGCCCTATTGGGGCAGATAATCAAGGCTGTTCTCAAGGACCCTCTGAAGGTACTGGCCCTTAGAAAACGACCGAGGATACACGAACCCAAGTGTAAAGAGAAATGTGTCATTTTGAGCAGAATATTATTATGATCTATTTTTATTTGAAGAGTAGAATATATTCATTGTAAGTGCTTTGACGATTAGGGAGAAATAGAAAATGGTTTTATTGGGAGGAGTGAGGGGAAAGAACTGTTAGCAGTAGCCTCCATGGCATTTCAAAGCAGAGTTTGATATAACTCATGCCAAAAAAAAAACATCGTATAATTGTCCACACAGTGGTGTTCATGCAGTGAAGATGACTCTATCAAACCCAGATAAAATAAACCCTAAGAGGTTCTCTATTTCTACCTGAGGCAGTTCCTTCATCTGTGCCCTGGACATCATTCTTTTCTGCTGTTTCAATCATTTTGCACCCTCTGGACTGTGGATTATTTGGAAAATCATTTGCTCAACTCTTCCCATTCTTAAAAAAAAATCTTCCTCGATTCTACTTCCCCCTTAACTTTTCTGCTGTGTGCCATCTTTTAATGGCAACATTTCTCAAAAAGACATTTACAAAACTCTATCCATATTCTAAAATTGTACTCACTTCTGCAAACATGCCAAATTGGGCTTTCATTCCTATGACTCCAGAAAATAGTCTCTTTTCAATACCATGAGATGCTGCAACATTACTAAATAAAATGGGCTCCTTTCAATCTCTCCTTCCTCCCTCCTTCCCTCCTTCCCTCCCTTACTTCCTCCCTCCTTTCCTTCCTTCCTTCTATAGCAGTGAAACACAATAACAGGCTCAACTGTTTGAGACTTCTCGCTTCCTGATCAAATGGGCTGCTATCATCACTTGCACTGATCTTAAACAGCTTTTTGATTAGGAGACTGTATTATTTCAAATGGCAAAAACACACTTGACAGTAGATAAAATTGAATTTTAGTTAAATCCAGTGTGGATCCTTGAAATTTTCTTTTTCTGTAAATGCAGATACATGCATACACATGCAGAGGTGCAACCTGTTAAGCTTAAATTAGTACTATTCTTACTAAAAAAAAAAGAAACAAGGGCGTAAGAGTAATTTATGTTTTCAGTACTGATCCATATATTATTCCCTTCCATGCAAACAATGCAAAATTTCCCAGTTTCACATCTCAAACTCTGCTGGGTAGAGGGAGCAATGGAATTCTTCCATGCTTCTGTTCAATGTCTGGGCACAAACAGAACATGTTCAAAGGGATCATTTTGTATAAATGTTCGTTTTTAGCTGCTGTGGTGTGTCCGTCTCTGCTTCATAGCTAGTTTTAGGAGTGCCATTCTGGTAGTCCCCAGAACAATGCCCAAACAGGCAAATAAAGGAAGCTGCTTACAGCAATTAAGAGCCTTAGTGTATCTTATAAAACGTGAGCAGTGTTGGGCTCCCCTCCCTGTCTCTGTGTCTGAGACCCAGACACTGAAGGCTGATGGAGTGTAGTGCCTGGTAGATGCATGGTGAAACTCTTCTTATTTCATTTACCTTTCCATGGACACACTAAAAAAGGGGGGAAAGTTTTTTTAAAAAGTGTGTTGGTTGCAGAAGTTTAGAAAGAAGACTAGAGCAAATGTTGTACTCAGGTGTTATAGAATTGTGGCTTGCAGATAAATGTCAGTATCATTGACAAATGGCAGAAATTCCTACTATGTGGCTTGTCTTCCTTCAAATTGCTATGGGAGATAAACAGACCCATGAAATTTCCTGTCCAGAGTATAAGATCCTTGTAATGTCTTAAAACCATCGTGCTCTAAGAGCCTTGCACTTAGTAGGTGCTCAGCAGGGGGCAGTGTGACACAGTGGTTAAAAGCTTGGATGACAAGTTCTCTCCAGACCGCCTCCTCCTTATTTGTAATATGGAGATGATCAGTCTTTTCATGGAGTCCTGCACAGATTAAATTAGATAATAGATAGTTAGCCTGTGGCACAGAGTAAATATTCAATAAATGGTAACATTTGTTATTTCTGCTTTTTAAATTACTATGATAAAATATTCCCCTACAGCCTAGAACTCTCATCCAAACAGACCTGCATATGTTTATCTGTGAAGTCAGGGAAAGCTTCCAATGCAAAACATCCAAAATGTAACTCGTGACCGCTCTAACCTCCCAGTCTGGTATCTGTCCAGCTTTTCCTACTTCAGGCAGAAGCATCATCTGGGAAGTCTTAAACGACTCGTCATCCTATTTGTAAACTATTTACAAACTTTCCTCTCTCCTGCTCCTGCCTGCTAAGCTAACCCAAGTCCCTTTGATTTGCCACCTAACTCTCTTGAACAGTCCATTTCTTTGTCTCTGAGCATTATGCTCCCTACTTTGGGGGTCTGCAATGCAATCCCACCTGGTCTGCCCCTCATAGCCTCTCTTGCTCCCCGTCCAATCTGTTCTCCACATTGGCAGAAAGACCACTCTTTGAGGAATACGTACATGGCCCCGTGGCCCCTGCTGTGAGCCCTGCATGGCCTCCTAGTGCTCTCAGAATAAGACCAAGCACTCCCACCATCCCTCCAGACTCAGCTTCTCAGTCCTCCTGCCCTTCCTCCCTTCTCTGAGCTGCACGCTTTCCAGCTTGTTTCAGTTCCTCAAAGGGCATGGATTCTCCTGGTCACAGGACTTTAGCACCAGTGGGACCCTCCCTGTCACACCCGCCTTGGCCTGGTTAACCCTACCCACCCTGCAGTTTTGTTGTTTCTTCAGAGAAAGCTTCCTGAATAGGTCCAGCTTCTTCTTTATGCTCTCATAGCACTTGTACCTCTCTTTAATGAATGTTTATCACTATTTGCATATAATATTTACGGTTATTTGATTCATATGTTTTCCTTCAAGATTAAGTGCCATGAGGGCCAAGGATGAGTGGTGGAAACAGGAATAGGTTTTGTTCACCTTTGGATCTGCATTGCCCAGTGTAGTGAGAGCTGCTTAGCATGTGTGTGTGCACGTGCACGTGCACACACGGAAGGATGACAGCTGCCTCTGACACCCCCAGACTCATCCCAGGTTCTCATTCACCAATTTTCCTTCATCTCTTCTCCAGCTATTTTTGAAACCCAGGGAAATCAGGAATTTCATCGTTTTCTGATGATAATGTAAAATCAAATGATAACTGGGGCAAACTTCTTTGACTTTGGGGATTTTTGTTCAGTAAAAGACTCTAGCACATACTACCCAAGGCCAGACCTCTTTTTAATTTTTTTTATTTTGCTATTATTAATGAACAATTACATGAGCAATATTATAGTTACTAGACTCCCCCTATTATCAAGTCTTCACCACATACCCCATTACAGTCACTGTCCATCAGCATAGTGAGATGCTATAGAGTCACTACTTGTCTTGTCTGTGTTATACTGCCTTCCCCGTATCCCCCTGCACCCCCCTACAGTATGTCTGCTAATCGTAATGTCCCTTTTTCCCCCTTATCCCTCCCTTCCCACCCATCCTCCCCAGTCCCTTTCCCTTTGGTAACTATTAATCCATTCTTGGGTTCTGTGAATCTGCTGCTGTTTTGTTCCTTCAGTTTTTTTCTTTGTTCTTATACTCCACATATGAGGGAAATCATTTGGCACTTGTCTTTCTCCACCTGGCTTATTTCACTGAGCATAATACCCTCTAGCTCCATCCATGTTGTTGCAAATGGTAGGATTTGTTTTCTTCTTATGGCTGAATAATATTCCATTGTGTATATGTACCACATCTTCTTTATTCATTCATCTACTGCTGACTTCTTTTTGTCTCTATCTGCATTCAGGCTCCCAGCACTCCCTAACTCCCTAAAGATGACAGGCCCCTGACAGAGGGAAGGGATATCAACCAGTGAGAGAAGCTAGAAGATCCAACAGCCTACTCTCTTCAGTGAGTAGAATAGGAAACTGGTATTAGGGGCCCCATTAGCCAAATACCAGGAGCTATGTCTCAACCAGGACCAACAGCCAGGTAGAACTCCAATCCAAAAAATGACTCAAAGAAGGCATTTATATAAACAAGTTAAACCAGTGATACCAGATGGTGGAGAAATGGAGAGAAGCTGCTAATTTAGAGGGCTTTGGTTCAAGGGGATGTTAAGAGCTTTATCTAGGTATCAATCCTTGGTGGGTGGCAGGCTGAAGATTGTTTTCTGGAAAACTTCACAAACCTTGGGTATGAATTCCTTTTAATATTGGTGAAGAACAATGCTTCCCAAACTTAATATGCACACAGAGCACTTGGGGATTTTGTTACTATTCACTTTCTGATTTGGTGGATCTGAGGTAAGACCAGTGATTTATCGTTCTAACAAGCTCCCAGACGATGCCAGTGATGCCGGCTTGAGGACTGCGGTTTGAGCAGTACTTATGTAGATCACTTCTACCAGTCTTGGAGCAGATCCTAAAAGTGCGTGATAACGGCCAGAGGATTCCAGTGCTGATATAAGTCATAGCCCAGGCTGATAAGTTTGCCGTCATCTCTCCTAATAGCTATGCTATTGGACCCATTTGTTCTGTAAGATGCAAGTCATTCTTAGTCATTAGAAAAAGCAAACTGGGCCACCATCAGCCTGAAATGTACACAAATTAGGAAAGGCTTTTGATAGATTCTGGTGTCTAGGACCTTGGTTGGCTCTATAGCCAAGACAGTGGTCAGCACTCTTTGAAACCAGCTGACAGGTCAAGGCAAAGGTGAAGGATGGAGATGGAGTAAGAATCAATGATACGTACTAGAGTGAGATTTCTAGAACAATTACCTAATGAGTACTCTGTCTCTCGACATGTGCTATTTCATTTAAATATCATTGCAGCTTTTTAAGGCAGGCAGTTTTATTTTTATCTCCCTTTTATAGGCTAGAAACTGAAACCTGAAGGAACTAAGAAACTTTCCCAAAGTTGTACAGCTGGTAATTGAAGGAGCCCTAATTCTTTGACCCACAAAGACCCCCTTTACATCTGTTGTTCTTAATCTCACATTAACATTTCTGAGGATCTTTCAGAAAGTATCCATTTCTTAACCCTCAATAATTCTTATTTCATTATTTTTAGAAAAAAACCTGTCCAATCAATTTAATATATCTCCAGTGTTGAGTATTATTTCCTAGGCCCTGACTCTTATCCATTAGGATTTATTTCCTCCAAAAAATAATTCTGCATTCAACCCAAAGAACTAGGAACACTTGATGGAGTATTTTGAGAAGGCTTCATTTGGGGTAACACAGTGCCCAGTGCTAACTCCTGGCCCACTAAGCACTGATTTTACAACTGAAGGATGATTTACACACTCCATTTGCTAGGATTCTATGTGATGATAGCCATGTACTGTTTACCATGTGCTGGGAGGCACTATTCTAAGTACTTCACATATTCTACCTCCTATAATCTTTCAAGACTGTCCTAAAGTAGATATCCAGTAACATTCCCCATTGTACAGATGGGAAAACTAAGATTCTGGGATGTTAAATGCCTTGCCTCATTACAGGTGGAGCCAGGATTCAAACTCAAGCACTTTGGCCCTTGCCCCAGGGATCAACCTCTTTGCTATACTGCCTGCCACTTCATGGGCTGTACTCATTTCTTGCTGGCTTAAATAATGCATATCTTTGCTGCTTGCATGAGGAAGGAGCAAAAGGGGCTGAAACAGATTTATTTTGTCAGAGAAGGGAATCCATATTAGAGAATGGGGCACAGTTTATGGAAGTTTGGGAAACATATTTCCACTTAAAACCAGGGAAAGTTTTTTACCTGGCAAAGCCATCCAGCAAAAAGGGCTGCTTTAGGCTGGAACAAGTCCCTCCGTCATTAGTATATCAAAGGTTTCCTGGGAACTACGTGATGGCGATGTTATGGAAGGGGTTCTAGGGTTGAACACGGAGTTGGCATGGTGCTGTCTGAGGTCTCTGTTAGGCGTAAGTCGCTGTGATCTTGTGATCTGACTTCAGTCCTCAAACACTCAATCAGCAAGTAAGGGCTTGATCATTTACAGTTACACAGTGAGATGTTTCCAGGAATGATTTTGCTGTAGCATTTTAATAAGTACTCTATAAATAATAATTTATTGAAGTTGCCTACCATGTTAGCAAAAGAATATATTAAAGAACCCTGGCTAATTGAAGCTGGCAGTTAAGTTCCCAGAATCAAAACCAATTGGTTTATCTCTATGACTCCAAAAATTTGGGATGAAAACTGCTCATTATATTCCAACATCCTAATACCCAAAGATCCAGATGTTTCACAATATATTAACATAGCCTTCCAGGAAACCTGTGTGCGACACTGAGTTGAAAATGTTCTGATACAATTAAAAATAAATTGGATTATAAAGAGCCTTTCCTTGTCTTTAGGTGGGAGCTGAAGGAACTTGAAAGGTCCTGAAGGCTGTTAACCCAAGTCAGCAAGACAGCTTATTCTAACTTCGATGGCCACACACCTTGAGCTGCTGGTGACTGTCTAATTCAAAACTGCGGTCTCAGTGAATGTTTAACCGAGCACCCTTTCCCCCGCAAAACTGATGTTGGTGTTCACAGTGCATCAACAAATATTTACTGAGTTGGATGGGGCAGGGGAAGGGGTGGGAAACAGTCTATGCTACATGAAGCTCACAATGTCCAGGTGGAATGTCACAAGTCCAGCTGGTACAGACAGGAGGCAGAATGTGGAAGTGATCTGAGAGGTATAAACTCCTATGGAGAGAACTGTGTCCACTCAAGGAAATCATCAAGAGCTTCTGGAAAAGGGAACATTAGGGGTTGGTTTTGAGCGGTGAGAAAATGTTAAACAGATAGAAATTGCCTGGCAGAGTGAATAGCCTAATGAATGGCCTTGGCCTGAGGACTAAGTGGTGAGTTTTGGTTTTCAGGTAGTCCATTTGGGATGGACTGCTGTGAAGTGCAAATGCCTTAATGTGATTTTTATGGACTTCCCACCATGGCCTCACACTCTCTCTGTGTTCTCTTCTCCAGCCACAGCTTTTTATAGTAGAGCTCTATCTGCTATGCTGTTTCAGTGCGATACCAGGCATGATATTCTTTCCTCCTGAAATATCCTTTCCTGGATGTTTTCATCTACTTCACTATTGTTTACTTCAAACATTGCTTCTTCAAGGAAGCCTTTTCCGATCCGGGCCAGGTAGTTTCTCTTTACCACGCAGTTCAATAGCCTCCTAGTATGTATTCACTGCTATGCCCCGGGCTTGGTACGGAGCAGGAGCTCAAAACAACAAAGTCAAGTCATCTGGGAAGAGATGCATAGATTAGAGACACGCAGCTTTGAAGCAGGGGTCTAGTCCAAAGATCTTCTAGGGTGGTCTTAGTAAGAATTTAGCACAGTATCTTCAAGGATAGCACGAGGGCTACGAAAGGATTGCTGAGATGAAGTCCTGGCATGTGGACAAGAATCCTCCTCCAAGCAATTCAGAAAGCAGACTTAGGATTTCAGACTCCAAAAGATGGGAGAGCCTTAGAGTATACCTCACCTAAGAAATCTCCCTACACTTCTTAAATTTTCCTTTCAAGTGTTCGGCCATTTCTTCATAAGGGAGTTACTCTTCCTGGAAAATCTATGCTGGGAATTTCATTCAGTCAATCAGTCATCCATTCATCCATCAAATGACCACATGTAATGCGCTGTGTATAACTTGATAGCACAGTACCAGAATCCAGGGATGAGCAAGGTTCCTTTCCTCTCCTAGAAAAGATGGGAGGCTCGTAGAGGAGACAGATGCTTGAAACTGAGGATCAAACCTAATTAAGTACTGAGTCTCCTCTTCTCAGTAGGCCCATTTTGGCCTCTGACAACACAGAGTTGACCAGTCAGCCTCTTTCTTTGTGAAAACCTCTATCACGTCTCCCCAAAGTCTTGTCTACAGGGTCTTCGGATATGAGGCAATTATTTCATATTTTCCGCATTAGTCGTGGCCACTGAGAATCCCATGAACATCTATAAAATGTCAGCTTGTTTTTTCCCAATTACTTAACTAGTCAGTGTCGTCTTTAGATGAGTGTGTTGAAGTGGTGGTTATGGAGAGCATGTATAATAAACAGAGGCAATGGGAAACTCAATAAGAACAGACAGACTAGTCATGTTCTTCACTTACAAGTTTAAAGGCAGAGCCTTGGAAACCAGATTTTCTTAACTTTGGGGAAAGAGTGACATAATAATCTTCATTCTTTTTTTAAGAAATGAAGAGAAATGAGTAGTTTGTTCAGTTCTTGATACAAAAAAAGTCAGCTATAAAAGAATATTTTATTAGAACCATAAGTTTTGTTTGAGAAATTTTAAAACCCAAGGTTTATTTTCCTTTGGTATTGCTGTAGAGTCAACAGGAATTGAGATAATTTTTTACTTGTATGTGTGCCCACTTATGAAGCACACACGTGAGGTTGGTTCCTTGCATATATGTGAAAGGGATTAGAAGGAGGGAAAAAGGTACAATTTGGTCCACTGACCTGTTTCCCTGCCCTCAGGACTCTTTCAAACAGCTGTGAGAAAAAGGAGGAGGAGGAAGGAGGTAATTTAGCAGTTCATATCCAGATGTTCATTTCAAACACACCCTGAACAACTTTTGCATGGTTTATTTCATTTTCTGAACCCATTTTTCACAAGCCTGTTTTCTCAGCTGGGAAACTTCTGGTGTAGTCTTTTCAAACAAATATTGCATTTGGCATTACAAGGAAAAAAAAACTTTTGAGACATTCAAAGAACAATCTGTTTGCCTTGGTCTGCAGAAGCAGAACTAGAGGAATGTAGGCATTTTGTACCACCCAAAATATAGGTAGAGGAAAGTTCCACTCTTACATTCCATTTAGGTGGAAATTTGAGAGTCCCTTTAGCTTGCTAATTGCAATGCTCTGCCATTTTTTTTTAGTTTGGCCTGAAGTGTCAGAGACAAGAAACCTGGCTGGGTCAAAAAGGGCCAGTGGAAGAATCTACCAGGCTTAGCACTAAACTAAAAACTTCCACATGGCACTTCAAACACAGTGACTATTTCCATACAACCCTGTGCTATTCTAGTTCCACCCAGATTCTTAAGCAAAACTGGGAGTACTGGAAGGAAAATGGTTCTGAATGCCAATGAATCTCTTAGGCAGACTCCCGTAGGATACCATCCCCACGGCTGGTCCCATGCACCTCAAGGTCTCAGTCCTGGTAACAGATTGTCCCACTAGCATCACAAGAGTTGGGGTCTAGGAAAGCCCCTACCCCCACTGTAAAGTGAAGCTTGTCTCCTGACCAACCATAGGAGATAAATCTATTCCTCCTTCATAATTTCTTTAGGTTGAATCAAACCTGGAAATAATCTCAGAAAGGAATGGACAACCCAGAAGGATGGGTCCAAATGGGAAGGCTAAGATCTCTCTCTAAAGACAGGAAGTCAAGCCATGAAGATAAAGGGAATCAGAAGAAGCAATAGAACAAAATGTTGATGTGGCTGAAATAGAGAATTCAAGGATTTAAGACCCCAAATGAGTTTTGGGTAAGTTTCTTAATCTTTCTAAGGCTCAGTTTTACCACTTGTGGAATTGGGCACCTAAGTCTTGAGACCTGAGTGTTAAAATGGGGACTGAGTACAAAAATGCCTCCCACAGTACAAGGCATTTAAGAGGTCCTTGTTATTGGTTAGCTCTTCACATACATCCCTTAAAAAGAATAGTAAGATAACATTAGAAGTCTGTATTTCTGTGATTATTTCTGTGAGACCCTTGTGTGTGTCTCTAAGATGTTAAAGATTTCCAGGAAAGACAGTCCAAGATGGCAAGTGGGAAGATCATGAACTCACCCCCTCCCAGGGATACACTAAATCTATAGCTACATATGGAACAATATCCTCTGAAAACTAGCTCACGGAGCAAGAGTGAAAAGGGCTATGTTGAGGCAGGCAGGAGAGGCGGAGATGATCTGCAGATAAACCCCACCCAGTTACAGTGACCACAAGTGAACTCACAAGCCTGGGACTTCTCCCTGAGCAGCGAAGTTTGCATCCCACATCAGACACCCCAAATTGTAAGACTTGCACCTGAGAGACAAGCCCCCAAAACTTCTGGATGGAGGTCATGTCCACAAGACCCAAAGGGCTGTGGTGAACTGAGAAACAGCCCTTAAACACACGGACTCACTCACCCAATGGGGAGAGCCCAGACTTCCCATGGAAGTGATTCATTTGCTAATCTTAAAGCCTTGGATGGAGGGGCAGGGACTTATTGGGACCATCTCCAGGATGCAGGTCCTTGCAAGGCACTATTTTCAAGCTCTCCCTCTATCTTAACAGTGAATGACTTCCTTTTCTTTTTTTTCTCTACTTTGTTTTCTCCATTTCTTCTCTCTCCCTCTGTTTTCCTCCTTGGGGGCCCTGTTTACCCTCCAAGCAGCAGGCACCACCTTTGCGTTCCCCCTCTGCCTTCCTACAGCTCACCAGTATCTTCCAGAAAGGAACGTGTACAAACTCATCTGGAGTTCTGATTTTTGCCACTGTCCCCAGGGGACATCTCCACGTCACCTGGTCTGGTGGCCAGCAGGGCTTAGGCTTGGGGTCCACAGGAATGCACCACATAATTACATACTGAAAAGGGTGCTGCCTGAGGGTCTGGTTTCCAGTAAGTCTGAATCAAGGTACTGACTGAGACTGCCCCCCGTGGGGACACTGATGGGTCTTGGAAGCTAGTAAACACAAAACAGGCTGTGTGGACAATCACAAAGTTTCTAGAGGCAACAGGAGTTAGAGCAAGGTTGAAGGATAAGTTTCTCCTCATATCTGAGGTCATTCCTTCAGGACTGGGAAAAGATACCCAGTCAGCCATTGGTTATACAAGTCTTGATGTCAGGAGAGAAATCTGCTCTGAGAATAAACAGTCAATAATCATAAACCCAGAGATGAGGACCAGCTGCCTGCTTGTGAATGAGGGAGACTAAGAGATTCGGAGGGGAAAAGGGCATAGAACAGAGACTTGGGGACATCAGCATTGTAGGAACTGCCCCATAAGGAGACCCTGCAAAGACAATGGAAAAGAAAATTGAATAAGAAATTTAAAGTGGAAATGAATGAGAACAAGGCCAAGAATGTTTCTTATAAAGCAAGAGGGAGGATTTAAAAAATTTTTTAAATAACTATAACTCAAGATATAAAATAGCTTGGAAATAATAACAGTTGTCTAAAACTACAAATTACACCATGAAATACTGGGAAGGAGAAAGAATGAAAACAAGAAAATGTGCTAAATTTCTTGACTGAAATAGGATAGAGTCAAAAGCTATTGTTTCTTCTTGACCTTGATAATTAGAGGAATATCAGATCAAGTATGTTATTTTGCAAAATTTAGTAGAAACAAAAACAGGATGATTCCTCCCAAATTACTGCAGGAGATTAAAGAAATCAAAGCAGAGTTCAACTAGCAAAAGACAGGAAATAGAGGAAATGGTAGAAAAGCATGAAATACAGAAAACATAAAATAAGATCATTGAAGGAAGTGCAAATTTATCCCCTATGCTGATAAATGTAAATGATTGTAAGACCACAGTATTTAGAAACCATCAGTTTTCGTGAAAAACAAAACTACACCTCTTGGAAGATACAATTTTTAAAAAGTGTCTAGAAAGTTTAAACACCTGGAAGTATTTGGAAAATGTGTATCAGAAAAATACAAATAAGAACAACACAGATGTGTCAGTATTAATACTGGAGTTGAATCCTACGTTGAAAATATATACAAAGAGGATGACTTGGTGTACTTGGTGATACATTCCATTATGAATAAATAACTGTGATATACTTTGCTATTCTCAACAACAGAGTATTAACTAAATATGTAACTTTATCTTTTAGAAATTCAAAGGAAAATTTTTGGAGTATATGTATTACTCTCAACTGGACATATCATATAGACAAAGTAAATAAGGATAGATAGGTTTTATTAATGTGATAAGAATATACTAAACTTGTGCACTACACCTAGAGAATGAACACCCATCTGGCCAGCCATGTTTGAGTTTTTTTCCTTCTGAATTTTAGTGATCTCTCCCCAGGACCATCTTCATTTGCCTTAAGGGTGTGGTTTCCAAAAGAATATGAAATTATTCCTTCATTTGTTCTACCATATTGTCATACTTCTCTAATGCCATTCTGGACTCAGCACTGTAGATGTGTTCCCGTACATGCAAGTATTCAGCCTTTTCTAGAAAGATCTTAAACTTGTTCCCTATGATTAAAGACAAGCTCTTGAGAGACTCATAGATTCTCCAGGTTCCCATTTTGTAAGTAAACTCTTGGGAATATTAGTTTAATCCACCTTCACAGCAAACTCTAGGAAAACTGCCTTTCAATTTCTTGTTCTATTGCACATCTTATTAAGACTTAACTCCTGCACCGAATTTTAGAGAAACTCAGTCGTCTCTTAGGCCAGCATCCAACCAGCACCTCTACATTGATCCCAAATAGTGAATTGGCTCTAACATCAGGAGCAGTGATTGGCTGTCAGTCCACATGGGCACTTGCTAAGTACATCTGGGTAAGTCCTGAAAATTGCAATCCTTATTTTTTCCTCCTGACCACAATGGTCTTAAAATACCTTTAGATTTCCAAAATAGGTATAAAACAGCTCTTCTCTGGCTCATTACCCACCAGAATACCAGAATTAGGATAACTCCACTCAAGACTTTCCTGCCTTGAACAGAATGGTGTATTTCTGACAAGCCTTTACACCATGATCTCCTCTTCCTATCATCTTCCTCCTCCTCCACATCATCCTATTTTCTGTAAACCATTACACACGAATTATCAACCATGCAGAGCACTTGGCATATACGGTATAATTTGTGCAATAATTTTCAAGGTGGATCCTATTAAATGTTCTATTTTACTGATGAACAAACTGAGTCTAATGCCCAGGGCCAAAGAGCGACTATATAGCAGAGCTGGTTTTTCACACAGGAGACATCTCCTTTCTCCAGTGTTTAGTGTGGATTCTTAATCTCCAGCTATGTGGGGTTCTCAGGTCACTTCAGGGATGCCTCCATCTTTAATGGCTTCCAGAGTATGTTTGTAGTTTCCCCTTATTTCTGTTCTTCAATGTCCCAAGTGGTTAAGCAGCTAATGAGAGAAACCACCCAAGCCCTCTCATTACATGCTGTCGGGAGATAGACCTTAAGCGAGGATGTTCAGTGTTGTCTTCCATTACAGATTTTTGGGACTATTTTTCCCTTAAAATCATTCTCTCACAGTATGTTGTCACTAGTTTTTAGGGGCAGAGGTAGCCAAAATGCCCTTTGAATAACTCAGTATGCTGTGTTTTACCCAAAATGGTCTCTCATTTTATAAATAAAATCATTTCCTTGGGTTAAACTTGTGAGCTTCTAGCTCTTTGTCATTTATTCATTCATTTATTCCATGCATATTTATCATGTGTGTTCTATGGGTGAGGCCCTCTGTTGGGTACTGGATGAATACTAATAAAGTAGACATCCTTGAAGACCTCAGTGAATTTAGTATTTAGGGAAGAACCTACAGGCAAGTTAATCTTAGTATAGTATAGTTGTTCTAACAAGACGATAGGCCAGATGTGGGGAGAAGCACAGGCTGGACTCCCACCCATGAGGCTCCTTGGCTCATATCCTCCTTGCCTGGCTAACCCTCTAGGCATTCCTGGACACTTCTGGCTCCCACTCTAGGACCCCTCTAGACTGGGAACATCACCAAGCTCTTCTGGGTTGGTATTGTTGCCCAAAAGAGGATGGAAAAAGAGAAAGTTCTGCATGCAGCAGAAGAGAGATTTCATCCCCATGCTCTCTACTCCTTTCTGGGACAGAGGGCTTCCCTGTGCATCCCTCACCTTTTGGGGCTGGGGATCCTTCCTAAGCTAGAACCAGAGAAGTGTTACTGGAAAAAAAAATAAGAAAAAAGGGAGGCAGCAACCCTGTTATGATAAAAATACAGGGTAATCATAGTCTAAGAAGAGGTAAATGTTAGCAGGTAAAAGATTTGCTGGTCTTGCATGATATGTCTTCAGGAGATGGGAAGGGAAAGTACATCTGATTTCCTTTGGGAGGGCTTCAGCCTTTTGAATGCCTTACCTAGCCTCTTCTCCTCCCAATGCAATATGGTCTCTGGAGTGGAAAATTATAACAACTGTAGCTAATTTTTGGATTTGGTGCTTGATTGAGCATGTATGTTCCAGACCATTCTAAGCATTTTCTTTGTATTATTGAATTGCATCCTAAAAAATAACATTGTGAGGAAGGCACTATTTATTAGCAGGCCCGTCTTATAGGGCAAGGGAGACAGAAAAAAGAAGGTGACTTGCCCAGGGGCCCACAGGAGAATGTGGAGTCCTAATTCCTATGTACTTATGTACTACATTTGGCTGAAGGAATAGCATTCCTAATTATTGATCATCTAATTTTATTTTTTAGTTCCTAGTAATAGACTGTATTGTACCTTCGTGTACTTCTAAGGTCCTAACAAAAGTGTCACCTGGAAATAAGGTGTCTTGATTGGGGCCTTCCACCATGAGACATATATTATTAAAGGTACACCTTCAAAAGGTTCTGTTTCATAGGAAAACTTTAATAAACATAGTACAAGAAGAGTAACTGAAATCACAAAAAGCTGTGGATACCTAAATGTTGAGGTTTGTTTCTTGTATTTAGGATGGAGCTTCATCCCTGTGAAAAAATGTATGGCTCAGTGGCACTGGTCATTCCATAAATCCAAACAAAGGCCCACGATGTTCCTTGTGCTATGACACTGGCTAAGAGCATCGGATCTGGAGCTCAACTGGCTGGATCCGAATCTGGGAGCTATCACTGACTGTGTGGAATTGGGAAACTCACTTAACTTGTCTGTGCTGTCAGATGGAGATACTGACATTACTGGGCATGTTTTAATTATCAGGACATAGTGCCAGCTATGAGACAGGACATGAATGTGAACAGGCAGGCACCCAGACACAGGCGGAAGAGAGAAGGGCTTTGACAATGGCCATTGGCAAAGTTTAAAGACAAGGCTCGGACGGGAGGGAATGTGAAGCTGTATCCTCAAAGATGCAGGTGTGCTTTTGACAGGCAAGTGAGGAAGGGCGCTATCAGTAAAGGAGCGGCCATCCAGATGCTGAGAGCATGGCCAAGCGTGGCTGCTGCAGGGAACTGCGAACGGAGAGTTTATGCCTGGACTTAGAGACCTCCAGGGGGCGCTGTAGGGGAGTGAGCCTGCAGAGAGAGATGACACGGTGGAGGAGGGTGGACTTCATTCTGTGGGAAGGGGATCCGCGACCAGGCTTCAGGCACAATACATCGTCTTTTTGTTTGTCACAGTTTTTTGTTCATTTGGCTGTTTTTTTTCTTTATTTTTTTAGTGAAAAGAACATTTCAAAATGCCCTTTCAGAACATGAAATATTATGTAATCACTGTCAACATATTATTCTATAGAAAAATGATAACTAATATTTTTAAATTACCTAAAATCCCACCACCTTGAGGAAATGACAGCATTTCACTGAATGTCTCTCAGAATGTACACAATTTCAATGAACTGATTAATAGTATTTTATAAATGTTTTAATCAATATGTTATGACAACCTTTCCATATCAATAAATAAAGGCATACATTCGCATTTTAATGGTGGCAGAGTGCTCTGTTTGTGAAGGTAATGGCGTTTCTTTAACCCCAGCCCTCACTGATAAAAAAACATTTCCTCTCATTTCTGAACAGTATAAACAGTGCTTCAACAAATAGCTCAGAACACAATGCAACAAAATGATAATGTCATGGATAAATTAGAAAACATAAAAAATAGATACTTAAAAATTAAAACAAGCTGTTAACCTGCTGTAGAATGAGAAGAGAAGAGAAGGGAAGGCCATGTCCGGTACCTTGGGTGGAGGTGTATTTATTCAAAAATTCAATGCTTTATCTCCTATGTTTTGAGCATCAGTAGTGTGTCTGGTCCTTTTCTAATAATGAGATACAATGATAAACAAGTCAGAGAACTGCTTTTATTACAGCGTATACCCTTATATTATTGGCAAACTAATAAACAGGAACATATAGATTGCCGGAAGCACTATACAAGGAATTAACATAGGGTGCTATGACAGAGTAGTGGATTACTTTAGCTGGATCATCTTGGAAAGCTTCTCTAAGGAGGAGTCATTCAGGCTGAGAAATGAATCACCAAAGGATGTAGGCAAGTAGAAACCAGGAGAGGGGAGATCAGGGGAGAAGCAGCTAGTGCAAAGGCCCAAGTGGGAGGTGAGCTTAGCAGGTGCAAGGCAGAGAGACATCAGAGGCCCATGAGCTTGCATATGTTCAACAAGAAGGAAGGTGGCATGAGGTGGGAAGCACAGACCAGGTCAGAGAGCACCTTGTAGGCCATGTAGGAGTTCAGATTTTACTCTTACTTAGAATAGGAGGCCACTGGGGAGTTTCCACCAGAGGAGAAACTTTATACTGGACTTTAGAAGTCCACTTTGGCTTTCCTGATTTATCAGCTTCTGTAAGGATAAGTTCCTGTTTCATTCAGGTCTACACTCACAAAACCTAGAAAACACCTGGACACAGTAGGTGTTGCATCAACATTACAAGGAGTCAACAAACATTATGTATGGAATCTGATATGGGGAAAATGAGAGTGGAAGCAGGGGTTCATTCATTGATCTAACAGTATTTATTAGGCACTTAAAGTACCAGGTACAACTAGTCTGCTAGGTACGCTGGTTATAGCGATAAGTGAGACTTAGTCCCTGTCATCAAGACAAGACAGAAATGAATAAATACATGTGTGAATATTTTACTTCAATTGTAAGCTGGCATTTATTTTTATTGGAAGACGGCGAATATCTTTTCTTGATGCTCCAGCCTATGATCTATTCATTTTTAGGTTGGAGACAGGCTACAGCTGGTAGCATCTATTTTCCATTTTAGGGGGAGAGTCAGGTCTTCTCTTCTACTTGACCAGAAAGTCTAAGAGGAAAGGAGACTTAGGAGAAAAGACAATCAGTCTATACCGGGATATGGTGGCTTCTTGGTGGCTTTGGTCCTGGGGGTGCAGATGAGCAGTGGAAGTCAGACATGTTAATGTGGAATTCAGGCAGGAGAGTTGGAGATGGGGCCACAGCTATGTGGAGGTCAAATAATAAATAGAGGAAAAGGCAGTGTGTGAAATAATTGTCATAATTTGCCCTCCCTGTCCCAGTCAGATTCATTGCTCCTTCACCGTTCCCCCAGAAAACCTTATAGTATTTAAGAGAACGTGCGCCCTGGAGTTGGACCACCCAGTTGAGCATCACAGTAGGATGCTTGTGAGCAAATGACCAACCTTCTGGAGCTTCAGTTTCCTCATCAGTAAAATGCAGATTATAATAGCACCAATCACATGCAGTTGATTAAAAGCTTTAATATATTTACAGCCCCTGAGTTATATAAGTGCTTAATAGAGATTACTTAATAGCTTTATTAAATTCCATTGAAAATATTTATCACAAGGCTGTAACTCTTCCTAGACCATCATTCATTGTGATCATCTGTGTATTACCAATGGCAACCACAGTATTCTGTAAAATGTGTGCTTGACAAAATGTTCTTTTAATTAAGATTACTAGAGCCTGTCCTTATCCAAAGTCTAAAAGATCCTTCATTACTGAGGATGTTATACACAAAGAGGGTATGGAAGTGTGCATGACATGCTCTTCTGTCCTGTGTCGTATCACCAGTAATGTTGGGATCCAATATATCTGTTCAACAGAAGGGTTCAAGATGAGATTTATAGAATTTGGCTGAATCAGATATTACCTGTGGATCCAGGGAGATGGAATCCCCAATACAAAGTGTTTCAAAGCAGGCCCATGTGCCAGCACAAGTCCTGTGGGTCAGATGCTTATTGGAAATGAGACTCTTCCACCTCAACCTTGACTTAGTGATTCACAACTTACTGTTGGGGGATGAGGGCGAGAACAGCCTGCCTGAAGCTACCTCAAGTGGCTCCCTGTATGTATCATAAAATTCTAAAAACAGAGGAAATCAAGGAGAAAAAAAGGCATACTTATATTTTTGCTGATGGCAATTATTTCTAGAGGTCATGACACAGGCTTGGTCTGTGAGATACTGGAATCGATGTTTGTCTTCATGTAGCTGTGTTTCTTTTTTGAGAGGACATGGGAAGTAGGAAGCAGACAATGTTTCTTGGTGGCAGTCCGAGTTGGCGGGGAGCCCCTTGTTCTGGGCAAAACTTCTTTGGGGCCTACAGAGCCCTCTTTCAGCCTTGACCGACACACCCATGAGATGGGCCCTGTCTCCTACTTTCTCTGGAGAGAGAGCCCATGATCGATCTGACCCTTGGCTCTGCCAGGTACCGGGGGTATGACTGAGTTGGATCCGAGAAGAATTTCTTTCTTCTTTTCTGTTTTTCTCTCTTTCCCTCATTTCCTAACTGACTTTCTGCCAAGGCAAACTGGTACAAACTGACACCATCAAGAAGGCTCGAGATGGAGCCCAGTTCTCTCGAACACTTCATACCCAAGTGTATTCCTGCTCTAAATCTGTATCCAACACTTAGTCAAGCATGGGTTCCTGTAAAAGCCTTATAAAAAGAAAACATGGATCAAAGACACTTCCTATGTGTTGTCGTGTGGCACTGAAATTCTATGTGCAAGAAGCCAGTCACACCACCACCTCGTGGTTAGAACCTCCCTGAGATTTTTTATGCAGGGGCCTCCCAAGGACCTTTCTCCCAAGACCTCTGAGAGTCTTTGCCACCTCCTCAGCCTTGTGTTCTCCCAAGAGAAACGGCAAGAGCAGTCCCCCCAGAGGCCCTTGTCCTTGGCAGCACTCTGTGTCAGCCAAGCGTCTCCAGCGAGCGTGTCTGTGGGAAGGGCTTCCATCTGGAGCTTGGCAGAGAGAGGAAATTTCCTTTGAGGTTCTGCCACCCATTCCCTTCAGCTCTCCATAAGGTGCAGCATGGAGAGGCCCATCTGATTTTAGGGATGGGGCTGGTGTGTTTCACGTAGTCAGAACGGCTCTTACTCTTTCACCTCAGCAAGTCTGGAAGGTGCTGAGAGAAAGAATGTTGTCTGTTCTGCCACCACCTCCCATCTCAATGTGCAACAGGTCACCAGATGTGACAAGTTCATGCACTAATTCCTTCCTTTTCAGTGAATAGAATAACACAGATGGGAATGCTTATCCTGGGATCAGACATAAACTGGAGTAGCGGTAGAAGGAAGACAGAGGCAGCTTGGCCCATTCTCAGGCCTTCACTAAACAGAGATCATTTTCGACAGCCCCACAGCTCTCAGCTGGGTAGCCCTGAGAAGCTGTCCTCCCACAGGAAGACACCGGCCTCTGGCACAGGTCCTAGTCTGCGACCACTCAGCCCGCAAAATGCTCACAGCGTGTTAAAGAAATAAAAACAGCAGACAGCAACTTCACTGCTTCCCAGGACCCTTTGGGCAGCAATACCCTGGCAACAGTTCTAAAACCACCTTGTAGACTGTCTAAAAGACGATCAATGCATCATTAAGGAAAGACGGATGTTGAGACAGAAACAGTAGGCCACGAGCAGTACTACGGCGACTTCTCCATCTTGGCCACCAAGCACCTTGAATATTCAAGTACAGAACCAGTTTCAAATGTTTTACGTCTTATCAGATTATGACCTAAATTTTGGTTCAAATGTGACAGAGAACCTTTGTTGATAAACAGTTAGGGCTTTGAAGTCTAAGAGGTACCTTCAAATGCCAAGCTCCTGCTGATAAACTATGAGTGTTTGAGCAAATTATCCGACTCTTGCTAAGCCTCCATTTTCTCTCCTATGAAGGACATTGGGACAATGCTTTCCTCTTTCCTCAACTGTTGAGGACCAAACAAGATGTCTAGAGTTTTGACTGGAACATACAAATAGTAGGTAGAGTTTATGGATATAATTCAAACATGTCAAGCATTGTGCCCAACACTTCATATAAGCATATTTCTAATTGAACTTCACTAAAGTGCTCTGTGGCAAGTGCTATTATCACCCCCTCCACCGCACTGCAGATGAGGAAACTAAAGTTCAGTGACAAGATCCTACAACTTGCAAGTGGTAATATCAGTTTGAAGCCAGCTCTATCTACGATTTCAGAGTCCAAATTCACAACCATACCACAGGTGCTCAGTAAAGGGTATCTGATGTTTCCATCATCGTCACTATCACTAACCACACTAACCAAACCATGAGGGGCCCTGCTAGACTGTTTGCACATCAGTATTTTAGCATCAGTTATGAGATGATATTAAAATAGATGATAGGGAACAATTCCAAACTTTGAAGAGAACTTTCAGAAATCAAGGAAGAAGAAGATACCTGCTTCTGGGAATTTAAGTGAGGTTAGGTTTAAAATGTAACTCCATGGACATTCATCAATTACTTTCTGCTTTGAGCCCTTCCCTCCCTTTTTATGATAACAGCCTACCCTCCCTCCTGAGAAATAACCCTTCCCCGATTCTCTATGACTGTGAGAGGGACGACAAGTCATGTTTTCCTGCTGCACTAGACCACTAGAGTGGGTTGCCAATCATGGACCTTGTCCACAGTGATCACACAGGGTGAGCCTGAGACCCAAGAGGGGCAAGCAAGCTCATTCCAGAAGATTTCATGTATTGATACTACATGAAATCCAGAAGAATGAAAGTGTCTATGTCTTCTGCCATTGCAAGACTGGCATGGTGTAAGTCTGGAGGGTCCTGTAGCCATTTCTGTTCCACTCTTGTTCAAATAAATGGACAAAGACAGCAGTAGGAGGGAAAGCAACCAGTACAGGAAGAAGCAAAGGATGTAGGGGGCAGGCAGTGGGGAAGAGGCTACAGAAGTGAAAAGGGAAGGGAAGAGGAGAAAAATGGAAAGCGTAAGGACACAGTTATTTTCTTCTCAGGATCCACTTGTGTCTAAGAAAAATTCTACGCCTAGGTTCCACGTTGAGTTTCCATCATCTTACACAGAATAGTGGTTTCCACAGTGTGGACTGGACATATCAACAGTGAAGTCAGGATGAGCTTGGTGAGAGTGGTTTCAGTAGTCTAGAAGCAATCCACATTTTAGGGCTTCTCGGAATTTCTAAGTCCCCATCTCCAGAACCTTTGTCCTTGTCTCTACTGGGGCACATAGAAGCACATCCCAATGGAGTTCCAATTGGTTCTTTATTTCAACAAGAATGAGCTTTGAGAGCAGACAGACCGAAATTCAAATATCAGCTTTGCCAGAACATAACTCTATGATCTTGGACAAATTATTTACATGCTGAGCCTCCATTTTCTCATCTCTAAATTGGATATGGGCACTTAACACTTAGGTACTGAGAATAGAGTTCATGGCAAGTCAAACGATTTAGGGTTAAAAAAAAAAGGACATCCCTGGCATAGTGTTGGGCCCAGCCCATAAAATGCACTCTGAAAATGTTTGTTCTCTTCCATCTAGCTCAAATCACTCAATTCTACTCTTCTTCCATGAAAATATTGCCTAGTGATAAGGATAGGTACCAGAAGCCTTCCTGGGAATCTGAGGACCTTCTGCATTTCAGAATAATGCCATGTCTGTGTATGATGGAAGCTGTACCTGACCATGATATGTAAAATGTCAACAAAACCTCTCACTCCCAACTTTCAGAGTAAGTTGCAAAAATTAGCAAAATACATGAAGTGTCTAATTTGTTCACTTAATAAACAATCACACTTCATACATCATTACTACTTCTCTGGGCTGCCCTGTGCCTTGCAGTACCAGGTTCACAACTCTCCCTGCCCCTGTCCCTGCGGTGGAGGAGGAGATGGTCTGCTGGGCCTTCTCTGACCTCAGGATACATCTAGCAGCAAGTTTAACAGGGCAGGTCCCAGGGCTTTACTAGTGACAGTCCCTCCTTAGCTGATTTGCTTAAAGAAGGGAAGCAGAGCATCCCTGGTGACTTAGGGGATTTGTGGTGGGAGCTGTCTGTATGCTCCTCTTACTTTCACACCCTCTGTAGCAGTGGGTTCCATAGGGCTTCTCTCTGTTCCTGTCTTTCCTTCTCCTCTCCCCCCCTTCCCTCCTCCCTCCCTCCTTCTCTACTTCTTTCTCCTCCTCCTCTTTCTTTCTCTCTCTCTCTCTCTCTCTCTCCCTCTCCCTCTTATCTTTGTGCCCTAGTCCTAGGCAATGGGGACAAGGCCAATGAATATGACCGAATAACATAACAACATTCTGCCTCAGAGTACTCACAGCCTCTTTAAAGACACAGACCAAGAGAAGTTTATGATCACTGCTTCTTTAGCTTGCAGCCAGGGAGGTGGAATCAAGACCCGTGCCAGAGTGCAGAGCTGGCCTCCCAGCCTGGGAGAGGGGACATTAAAGGGTGTCTATGCCTCACATGGTGCCCAGATGCCTCCCTTTGTACCCTGTGAGCCAGTTAAGAGGGAACTATCTTCCTATAAAAGCAGAGAGCCTTAATGCCTGGCAGACCCTGGATATAAATTTCAAACACGATGATTTAAGTAAAACTTATTTAAAGTGAAAGTTGTGGTCACACTGAAGATACAGCCCGTCTTGGTTTTTTGCCTTACAAAAGTTTATATGGAATTCCTTTCTTCCCCATTCTTGATGCCCATTGGGTATAGGTGTCCTTTTGGCTGACTCAGAACATTCATAGGGCAAATCAGAACCAGAGCCTCATCTCTTATCCTGAAAACAGTTTCTCCTTTTCAAATAAACCTGCTGGTAAAATGTTTACAAGTGTGATATTTCACACATGGAGGAAAGGATCATATTAACTGCAAGTAAAAGGGGGACCTGCCACCTCATTTAAGCAACATCCCTCATATTTTGGGGATCAAGCATATGAAATCCATGGGTCCAGAGAGGAGAGAGGTTGGGGATGACTGCAAGTTTCTAAGAAAAATTTCAGTAAGGAAGAGTTTGAGTCCCAACCTTTTGTGAAAGATGCTTATCCATAAATTCCGTTTTGAATCCAAGGGTAATTTTTCCCTCCTGACCATTTAGGGAAAATAAGTTAATGCTCACTTAGCACCTACTGTGTTTCACTGGAAAAGAAAGAGAGAGAGAGAATATTCATGATTTACAGCACCCTATATGAGAGTCTACAGTTCAAATTCCCTTGGCAAATTTGCTACTGAAGTTTCATCTCTACAAAGGGATTTGCCCTACTCAGCATTTCCCAGGTCTTTTTCAGTCTCTGTTTTCTTAATTTCCTAATTTTACAAATTGTCCACAAGGGACCAGGACTGAAAGGACGAAACCAACAGAGTGAGGATGTGTGGGATTTGGTTGCCAAGACTCAAGAGGGTCTTGCTCTTACTGGAGCCTCAAGTTCAACAACAGGCTTAGTAACAAAACACAAATAGTTCCCTTGACACTCATCTGAAGGGGGAGGGTTGGGTGCTGGAGCAAATGGCTTGTCTTTTAATAGGACTGAAAGCAAAATTCAAGGGAAGTCAATTAAATCCCGGGTAAAGTAATTTTCGCAGGACTTACCCAGCAGAGAGGAGCAGTCATACTGAAGATCCGTCAAGGGAAACAGGAAGCCTTTCCAACTGGACTCATCAGGCCTCACAAGGGTATTTGAGATCCTAGGACTGGAGAGGACAGTAAAGTTCTATTAAATGTAAATGTTCTGTCCTAGTGAGTCTGTGAGTTATGGAAACTCCTGCCCCTATTCATTGGTGGACTGGTCCAGAAGTCAAGAAGGGCAGTGTGGTCGAGGCTGCATAGATGCTAGGAGAGAAATGGACATGGAATATCGGGAACATGCCCCAAAGGTGTTCTCCATTATGGCCTCTGTGGTATGAGGACATGGCAGAAAGTTCAGTTCAACCAGAGGTGTGATGGAGCTTGTACAATTCTGGCCAGTAACCAAGAGCAAAGATGAGTTGGGAGGGGGGATCTTTAGTCTGGGGTGAGTGGGCTAGTCCTCAAGCCTTGGGGGTACAGAGGGAGGAAAAGAAGTCTTCCCCAGCTGCTCCTGTGTCAACAGGGCACACCATATGAATGGAGGAGGGGAGGGAGGAACAAGGCCAGCAGAGGTTTCCCAAGGGAGGCAGCTAAATCTGGTGCTGTGATTCACTATGGTGTGCAGAGCACATTAGATTCACTATCATGTACTAATTGCTTACTGGGTGCCAGACACTGCACCAGGGATACAATGTGTAAGACAGTCAAGACTGGGACAGAGACAAGCTAAGCAACAGTTCCCAAATTATGTAACGAATAACATGAAAGAAAAGTGCAGAGAATGCTAAGTGCGTGTCTACTTGGGCTGTATTGGGTGAAGGCCTCCTTCCTACCCTATTGACACCACTCTAGTTTGGGCCATCATTTCTTACCTGGGCACTGCAGGTAACAGTTTTGCACTGGCCTCATCACAGGCACTCATTCACCTTTCTAACACACCTGTGCAAATCACAGGCCATGTTACATGCCTACCTAACACCCTTTAGTGGCACCCCACTGCAACATAGGTATGAACACTCTTTGACACAGCCAGCATGGCTCTGCTATATCTGACTTATCTCTCCAAATTAATCTCATTCTGCTCTGTCATGGCATCTGAAATGAGGACATGCTGAGGTCAAAATGCCTACAGGACATCTAGGTAAAAATGTGCAGAAAAACATTAGTATTTCTAGATGGAAGTAAATTCAACCAACAACTAGTGAGCTTAGAAGAGGACTCTGAGCATCAAATGGGAACAGCAGCCCAACTGGTCCCTTGATTCAGCCTCAAGGGAAAATGCAGGGTGAAGGGAAAAAAGGAGTTACATATTCTCTCTGAAATCCATGTTGTTGAGTTCTGTCAGGAGGCATGGTAGGCAAAACTCTACAATGGCCCCCAGGATCTCCAGTCCCTGGCTTATATATAACTAATCCAAGTTATTAAATCAAACACTAATTTAGATGCTGCTGTGAAGGGATTTTGCAGATGTAATCAAGGTCTCAAATTAATTGGTTGGGAAACTATCCCATGAGCCTGACCTAGTCACATGAGCCCTTTAAAGGAAGAATTTCTGCCAGCACCACAGAAGAGGATGTTGGAGATTTGAACTTAAGAAGGATTCAGTGCATCATTGCTACCAAGCAATGTGGGCAGCCTCTTCAGTGAGTGGCCCCTGGCTCATGGCAGGGACTTCTGAAGACAGATTTCAGTCCAACAACCACAAGGAAGTGAATTCTACCAAGAACTGGTGAGCTTAAGAGGACTCTGAGCATCAAATGGGAACAGCAGCCCAAATGACCCCTTGATTCAGCCCATGAGACCGTGAGCTGAGAATCCAATCATGCTGCACCCAGACCTCTGACATATAGAAACTGTGGATAATAAATTTGTGCCATTTTAAGCTGCTATATAGGAACAGAATACTTGAGGAAAAAAGAAAATTTGGCTCTCAAAAGTCCTACATAGAGAGGACTTGAGCTGCCTGCCATGCTCTCCAGCATTAGCCAATGCCCCCTGTGAAGTTTTTAATCCAGGCCACTGCCTAAAGCGTCAAGGGAATGCATATCATGTATACGATTAGAAATGTAATAACCACATTGTTTTTTCATGTGAAACCTTCATAAGTGTGTATATCAATAATATCTTAATAAAAAAAATTAAATAAAAAAAGAAATAGGGCAGAAGTTATTTCTACCCTCACTGCAACTTGAAGTTAAAAGAACGAATTCTTGAAATATTGGGATCTGAGTTATTCTTGATGCTGGAATAGGGAGAGAAGGGGGGGGGCAGACATTAGATTACCTTTCTGAGCAGCTAGGATGGAGTAAAAGAGGAGAATGGATCAAAGGCTGGTGTTAGAGGCATGGGTACTTCTTCCCATAGAGTAAGTAAATGATGAACTTAATGAGTAAATAAATAACTTCTCAGGTCACAATTCTACAAGCCCATGAATTCAATTTGAAATATTGGCCTACGCTGAGACCCAAAGTACTTATAGAGAATGAGGAAGAGACAGAGGGACATCCATGCTATAGCTCTTGACACACAGCACACATGGGAAGTCTACAATTCCCTATTAGAAGGGAACTGGGCTAATGTTGACATTTGACCTGTGGTATTGTTCTCCAAATATACACAGCCTGAGTCAAGAAAACTCCTTGCCAAATGAGAACTGCTGGCCTCTAGCCCAATCACCAGGCCCTGTTTGTTTTAGAAAAAATTACCACCAAAAAAAAAAGAGAAATTGTAAAACTCAGGCTTCAGTGTTGAGAAATTAATTAGGCCTTTGGCCTTCTCTACTCAGCATTGGTGAAGAGTTTCCTTGTATATTTAGCTGGTTCGGTGATAGGGGTTAAATGTGTGTACTCTGGAAATTAACACTTTTATTGGAGCTTTTTCAAGAGGCAAACTATGTTAGAATCAGGAGCCATTTAGTATTTCCAAAGAACACATCAGGAGAAGGCAACTAAATTGGCTTGGTGGTCCTCAGGAAAGGCAGCTTTGGGGCTGGGGAAGAATGGTTCATACATCACGCTGGGGAGAGGTAGGGCAATCTAGTGAGAGGGTACAGAAGGTATAAAGATGGTAGTTTTAATGAGGATGTTGGATCCAAGAAACTGAAAGGCAGATTGATCATGCTTGGCATAAAGTATTAAGCCAATAGCAGGAAAAGAGGATATGAATCTGGAGATGAAAATGGAAAAGCAGCTAAGTCAGAGAAGCACCTTGATGCCCAAGGTCTGAACTTTAACCTGTAAGTACTAAAGAGTTTTTACCAAGACATGGCATGATCACTCTCATTTTAAAATGCTATCTCTGAGGGTGGTGGCGTGGAGAATAACTCAGAAATACGGTATGATATCCAATTTTCTGGCTTTGCCAATGTCATGAATGGAGACAAGGAATAAAGCGGGGGATGGGGGATATATATAGTTAGCTTTGGACATGTTGAATTGCAGTTTCCTGCATTACACACATGGATATGTCTGTTTCTGTTAGCCAAAATCTGGACTATTACTGGAGACTCAGACTGGACAGCTGTCACATTAAGCAATGTGGAAGCATGAGCTTGTCTCACACATAGTAGTGCTGTTTATTACCTCTGTAAATCAGATACTCCTTAGGCTCACATTGCACTGGTCAATCACTCTTGAATTTTTGTTGATAAATTCACTCATCCATTCATTAATCATCAAAGTTTTAATGCAATCCTACTATGATGGACACTGTTCCAGGCACCAGACAAGATGGACCAAGTCCCTAGACTTACAGAGAATCCATCTTCAAGGAGATAAAGACAATTAACAAATCATTGCATAAACACATGTCAGAAATGTTAAGTGCTACACAGGAAAATAAAACAGGTTAAGGAAATCAAAAATAGCCAAGGTGATGGCAGTTCTATTTTAGATAGATAGGCCAGGGAAATTTTCTGCAAGCTGACATTTGAGTAAAGTCCTACAGGACTCAAGGAGTGAACCACATCCAGGTCTAAAGGAAGAAAGAGCAAGGTCTGAGCCAGGAATGAGACATTCAAGCCAAAGAGAGAAGGTTAAGTGTAGCCAGAGCCCAGTGAATGAGAGGCAGAGGGGGAGAAGATGAGCATCAGGTCGTCAGTGATGGCATCTAATGCTCTGTTTAAATGCATTGGGAACCACTGTGCATGGTGACTGTGATAAAAGATTAGAGCTTCATTATTATAGTTGTTATTATCACTCACTTACTCAATCACTCATTCATCCGTTCCAGAAACATGCTCTGAATACTCTGTGCCGGGCATTGTGATAAATATTGGGTGCCCAGAGACTAGGAAGAAGTGATTCCTTCCATCAGTAGTTTTCAGTGTTACAAGTATATGTGTGTACATTACACGTAGCACTCACCTTTCTTTAGTGCACTTCCAACCTCTCCATACGCCTCTGGTACAGGAGGTAGAATTATTTAAATGTCATGGATTTGGCATGCTCTTATCATCCATGCAAGACCCCTCACTTAATTTACTTATTTTATTATTTGGTTTTATTCCCATTCCTCATCTCATGCTCCTCCCCTGAGGGGTTCTTACATACATACATACATACATATATATATATATATATGTTTTCATAAATTCTTTCAAAATACATGTTCTAGTTCTGTGGCAGCTTTAGGTTTTTTTCTTCCAAAGTACACATTCCAGGTCAGCAGTAGAGTACAATGCATTAGATTTTGTGTAGAGGCCAAGAATCTGTATTTTAGAAAAAAAAAATCCCCAGGTATTGCTAAGACCTGTCCCAATTGAGAACTTTACAAAACAGGAGATGCTAAAGTCCAGTGGCATGCTGAAAAACTAACCTCTGGATGGGAAAAAAGACCCAGACTTGTACTATGTGCTGATTTTCATGGTGTAAATATTCCCACTATGACCAATTTCAAGCTAAGATTCAACAACTAGGTTGCAAAAGTCCTGATATTTAACAACCGGCTGGAGCCCATTCCAGCAGACCATTGCCAGCCTCTCCATTGCACCTGAGGAAGTGCATGATGAGTAGGCACATAAAGGGAAAGTTAGATGGGTTCCAGAAACCCTGACAAGCCCATCTGTAGGTAACATGACTACTTGTTCTTTTCATAGGTTAAAAAAGTTTGTTATTGGGTCAGCTGTGAACCCCACTGTTGGAGTCTCTTATGGGCACATGGTATAAGCAAACTGTTTAATCCTGACTTTGTGAACAATTCTTAGCCAAATTAGAGGGATGGCTTGTGGCCATTTTAAATATTGCTTCAGAAATGCTTACAATTCTTGGGTTATAGAGTTTACTGGAGCCAGTATCAGTTATTGGCGACAAAAGAGCATGGTTGGGCAGACAATGGATCTTGAGAATATAAAGGATGCTTGGTTTAGAGTCCAGAAGGAGAGAAGTTGAATAATTTCTGAAAGATCCAACGGTGGTTTTGAGTTATGCAATTTACATGTGGGTTCTGACATCTTTTTTAACAAGTGGGTGTTCTTCCTCCTTTAAGGATATAAATGATGAAATGTAGCTGCTGAAAAGTAGAAATAATGACAATAACAATAATGCTATGAACTGAATTGTGTTCTTCCCAAAATTATATGTTGAAGTTCTAACTCCAACTATGATGGTATTTAGAGATGGGGCCTTTGGGAGGTAATCAGGGTTAGATGAGGTCATGAAGGAGGAGTTCTGATCCTATGAGATCAGTGCTCTTATAAGAGGCACCAGAGAGCTTGGTCACTCTCTTGCCACCATGTGAGGACACAGTAGAAGGCAGCTACCTACAAGCCAGGAAGAGAACTCTCACCAGAAACCTTAACCTTGTTGGATTTTGGTCTTGGACTTCCGAGTCTCCAGAACTGGGAGAAAATAAATTTCTGTTGTTTAAGCCACCCAGTCTATGGTATTTTGTTATGTGAGCCTGAGCAGACTGCTGCTACTGATGGTGATGATGATGGTAAGTATCTTATGTGTACACTCTCCTGTAATCCTCACAATGATCTGATAAGTTAGTTTTGGTATTTTCCTCTTCTCATAAATGAGGAAATAAGATGCAGAGAAGTTAAGGAACACATGCAGGGCCATACAAAATGGCAAATGCAGCTGGGGTTTGAAAGCAGACTATTTATGCCCAGAGCTCGCTTCTTCATTGCTAAGCCATACTATGCCTGGAGGATTGCAGGCACTGAACATACATTTTGGGGATGACTGAAAATGAATGAATGATGGTTAAACTTCCAGGACAAGAAATTGAGTTCAGAACATACTTCTGAAATTTTTCATGTAGTGAAAGACCATGCATATGAAGTCACAGAAAAATTTTCTGCTATAAACTTTGAGTATTTAGTTCTTTCTTGGAAATCTGGGGGGAATAAAAGGAGTGCAAGCCTAAAGTAATTGTCCTTTTATACTGTTATACTTTTCATGGTGCCAGTATCCACATATTTCCTCTAGGGATGAAATTAAAATGCTGAATTTTCATGATTATGAGATGATTATAGAATAAGTGCTCAGAAAAGAATCAAAAAGTAGAAAGAAGTTTGTCCACCTTCCCAACAGGTTGAAGGAGGATTCATGCGCCTACATTTGCTGGAGTCTTGCTACATACAGGTTGTCTTCACATTCCTGCTGTACAGACTATTTATGTCCTGATTATCCTAGAGCCCCTGACTGGATGTGACATGTGTCCTTAGGAAGTAATGCTTGTGAATGCATTTAGCACCATTCAAAAGGCAGTTTATCTCAGCTGCACTCAAGATACCAGGAAAGTCTCACACTGGAGATCCATTAACTTTGGTACAATATATAAGCGCTCTGGATAAAAACATCTATTCTCTCACTACCAAGAACTCTTCTTGGTGATTTGAAAAGGTTTTGCGCAAGAAAAGTTAGGACAGAGTATGAAAACAAGGCTTACCTTACACCTATAAATGTGATTCTCTTATGAAATTTAACTGTGCAACTTATATATTCATGATATGTAAAAGAGAAAGCAATAAGGGCGAGAAGATGAGGCTCTGACTGCATCAGTTTAATCCAGAGAATTTATTTTATTTTATTTTTTAAAAGCTAAGAAAGAGAATTGCAGGCGTAGAAGCCATCCTTTGCTGTTTGTTTCCCTGTCAGTAGGATGCAGCCAGACCTTTGAGGAGTGCTGCAAAAAGCGAGCAAGAGATATGCAGGGCCCACTCCTGGGGCTGACTTTGATTTTACCCTTGCTGACCACAGGTGAAGCAGATGAGAAGGATGAGCATGATTTTGATGGACTTCTCTGATAGTTCTCCCTCTGGGACTGGTGGGAGGGCGCATGTCCATTTGTCCTGTTTTACAAGAGCAATGCTTTTCCCTCTTAAAAGGAAGACATTGTCACGTGCCATCTACCCCACCATTAGTCAAGCAGTGGAAAGAACTCAATACGGGCTAAAAGTACAATGCCCAAAGGGACACCATCAATCGCTTATTACTACAACTTCCTCATTCTTGAGTTGTTTATATTGATTTATCTTTTGCTCAGGTAGAGTGACTTAGAGTAATTTTCTCAGCAAGAGAACAAGGATTGCCTCTGTTAGAGCCCATGCCTGTCTGAGGATGGTTTTCATCTGCCCTCTCACAGTAATCGTGCGTGGGATACTGGGACCTTCATCTTGCCCCTCAAAACTCTGTAGCTTCTGTTTATTCAGACACTTGTATGGCAGATATCATGTTATGAAGCTACCATGATTTGGGGTCTATTTAAATCAATCTACCTTTGGTTCCCACTTCCATTTAAGATGTATGCTTGCAGCATGTTACGCTGAAGATTTATCATATACGGGTTTTCTTCATTTTCCTGCTATAAGGATTATTTCTCTCCTGATTATCATACAGCCCCTGACTGGCTGTGACTTGTGTCCTTAGGAAGGAACTCTTATGTGTTAGCACAACTCAAAAGGCAGCTATGTGCCAGCATAATACCTGGGTAAATCTTGGGTTTTATTCTCTTTCATTAATTTTATCCAGGATTGGTGAATTATTTTAGTCAACAGATTAAGTTACTTTTTTTAACTCAAAAATGTTTTCTTCTATTATTTAAGTATTACTTCTGATCTGTCTTTTCAACCTTTAAAATATATCTTTTACATATATGAAAATATACATGAGGTAATTACGTGTATTTCACATGCATATACACACATTTTCTTATGAACATATATACTACATTCCTCTAGGTATCTAATTCTTTGCTTGCTTCTAAGTTTCAAAGTCCTTTTTCTGTTTCCTCTCTTCTGATACACATTTTTTAGCACAAAATCTGTCATTTACCACTCTTTCCATGGATCCTTAATGCAACAGCCAAGAAAACAATGCATCACTACTTAATTTTCTCCCTTATCTTTCCTGTCTTTCAATCATTTCACTTAATTGGTGCTTACTTTGATTTCATAAATTTCATGCCTTGTAGAACACTAGCCAGAAGTGTTCTAAAATTTCTATTTTGGAGAATTTTCCTCTAATTCCTGGGGACCAGTAAAATGTAGAGGCTCGTTCTTGAGTCCATCTGGAGAGCCTTTTTTCCAAGCTTGGATTTGTTTTCACAGGAGACTGGAAGAGAAAGTTTACCCCTTTCCGGTGTCCTTATCTCTGGTATAGTTTCCCCTGGACTCTTTCTTGATACTCGTGCAATTCCTGAGTTTTTATATAACCACTAAAATGTTGTTAGCATAGAGAAGGCAAAGACCCAAATCATTCCTCTGAGGTTTTATTTTAGTTTGGTTTATTTTCTAGTTGGAAATAAAATCTTGGACTCACTTCAAAGGAATTTACTAACTTGAAGAAGCCCTGTATTCCAGGGTCTGAACTCCAGAAGCAGTCTTTCAGAGAAGAGATATTTTCTATAATAAAATACTAAATAGCAAGCTGTTCATGATGCTAAGTGTGTCTACCTGTCACTTAGGCATAAACTCTGCCTCACTAAAAAAAACAGTTCCCTTCCTTTGAGATACACTCGTTGGTCTGTACCACTGTGGTTGTTGGTGTATAATGCAAGAGTAAGATTATCAAGCATTCGTTGATTTGTTCTCTGTCTTGCCTGATATTGATCTGCATGCTGTACAAATGAAAGTGTACTAGATAGAAACAGCAAGTTAGAATGCAGTTTTAATAACTGTGGACTTACAGTCATATTGGCCTCCTGCTTTTTATGTAGGTAATGGCTCCAAGATGCTCTTTTTCCTTTTGTTTGAATAGTTTGGAAATTTATCCACACTGCCCTTCACCTCTAAGTTTAATCATCCACCTATACAATGACTCTTGCCATGGCCCACCCAACATATGGTGAACATTAACCTCACAATCAAAAACCTGTATTATATTTTCAAATGCACTTTTACAGCCATCAGCCCCTACTTTTTTTCTGAGAACCTACTTTGAACAAAGCTTGAGAATTTAGGTCTTCTGACATCCAACCAAGAAAGCTTTAGGTAAATAATGTTTAGGGAGAAGTTAGGCATCACCATTTCTTCTCTTTCTAGAAAATAAGGTGTTATTTGTTCAGAGGATCTTAACTTACCTAAAGTTCTTGTAATTTCTAAAGACACAGTTGCCAAGAGAACATATGAGTGTCTGCCTAGCCCTGGGAAGCTCAGCATCCTAGAGAAAATTCTGCTTTCTCTCTTGAGGCAATCCAGACCAGGACACATTGATGGCCAGGGGGCATCTGGCTACAGCCCAAACCTCCTCCTCTGGCTTTGAATGCAGAAAGGACACATTCAACTTCCAACAGCCCATCTGACAATGATGAGACCATGGCTGACAGGAATTATCTCAGATTTGTCAGGAATGAACACACATTTGCTAATGGCCTACTTCCTTCCCCCACACGCATCCCTTCAGAGGAAGAAGGCAAGAGAGAGCGAGACCCTTGGCTCAGCTTATGCCTTTTCTCCTCTTTCCTTTCCCAAACACCCTCTCCTCTCACCTCAGGATCATTCTTGATTCTTGAATTCCCATCAGGTTTCAGGGGAAGAGGAAATACTATTTCTTGCACTTTTTGTTGGTGAAGAAATTGATGCTATCTGTCTCCCATTGTTCTGCCCACCATCCGGTTTGGACCTGACCAAGGGCAGGAATGAAGGTGTGCAACCAGTTGTGTCCCATGTCCTTTGAACAACTCAGTCTTCACACAGAGACACCGTTTCAGAAACCGTTCTTATTTATGTGAAATACTGGCAGCAAACTGAATGCATTACCCAGTGAGAGTCACTGAATGTATTCTAAGAGCCACTAAAAAAGAAAATCTCGGAAAAAAATCCCCTATCTTGATTAACTTGCAGATGGCTGTGGATATGGAGGATAGGAAGTCATCAGAATGAGAAACAGGCATAGGAAACTGCTCCCCACCAAGGCTAAGGGTTTTGCCACACCATGTGAGTAGTATCTGTATACCACAGTTGAACCATCATACCCTTGGCACATAGTAGGTGCTCAATATGTTTGTGAAGGTCAGCACCAGATACCTGGTATACCTGCCTTTCCAAGTGTATCTGGCCTAGAGCTAAAGACAGGCAAACTGCAATATTTAGATTTTGGGGAGGATTTTTTAAAATGATCTTTTGGTTGTGAAGTTATTTTAGACTTACAAAAATGTTCCTAAAGACAGCAGAGAGTACCCCTACAGCTCTCGCTCAGTCTCAATTTTCCCTAAAGTTACCATCATATATTACCATGGGATAGTTGTCAAAACTGAGAAACCAAAACTAGTACTTTACCGTAACTCCAGACTTCATTTGAATTTCATTAATATCCTCTGTTGTTGTAGCATTGGGGTCCAATCCAGCATACCACCTTTCATTTTGTCCCCATGTCTCCTCAGTCTACTCTAGTCTGTGGCACTTGCTTAGTTTTCCTTCATTTTTCCTCATCTTGACTATTGTGGGGAATACTGGTAAGGTATTTTATAGAATGTCCCTCAGTTTGAGTTTGTCTAATTTTCCTCATGGTTAGAGATTTTTGAAAGAATCCCACAAGGGGTACATGATATTCACATGACATTATCGATGTTAACCTTCATCACTTGGTTAAGGTCATCTTTACCACTTGGTTGACCTTGGTTGAGGTCATGCCAGTTTTCCACTATAAAGTTACTATTTTCCCTTTTCATGGGAGGGTTTTAGTTGTGATTATCATTTCATTTTTCAGAATTTTGTGTGTAAGTCAAGAAGTGGTTGTTTATTGTGAAATGAAAGATAAGTGGTTCAATCAGTAACAGAAATATCTTGCTGGAATCCCAGAGGAAGTTTAATCAGTAATTGATTTGTAGTACAAAATAGTCTAACACTTGCTGAGTATGAGGAAGATTAGAACTGGAGCTTGAATCTGATCCACTCAACTCCTCTGAGCTCTTCCCACAGGCACAAGGGCTAAGCAGTGCCCTCTGTGTAATGCTCCCAACAGAGAAACCCTCACCTGGACCTCTTCCATTTTGCTCTTTGCCTTCTTCCCAACCGCTCCCTCTCTCATGCTCCCAGGGTCCCTCCTACACACAAGGCCCCATCCCATTGTGCTCTGGCCTCTCAAGTGCATTATCAGTCACTACTGTGTCTAGCTCCTAAGCTTAATAAAGGACAGTAGTGGGAAGCATGTTTATCAGATGCTGAGGTTGTAGAAGGAAGAAGAAAGTAGCCCTCTTTTTGGTCTGATATCTACAACGCAATAAGACCTTCCACTATGTGGAAACTAAGATCTCCACTAGCGTATCTCCCATATATTTCATGATGCTCCATAGGAATCTGTCTCTTTACCTATCTTGAAGTATTATGTAAAATGTACCCCTGCATTGTGAAAACTACTTTTCCAGGAGTTGAGCACAGAGGTCTTAGGAGTTAAAATGAAACCTTCTATACATGTTAAATAATGTATTCATTTTATCTTTAAGAAAGAAATCTAGGAAAAGCAGGAGTTAGTTTTCTACTCTTTTATTGGCCTCTGTGGTTTCGATACTTCTGGGTCTGTCTGTCTGACTGTGGGAGAAACTCCATTAAGGTTTCCTTGCATGAGGGGACAATTTCCATCCTAGCTATGGAGAGGGGTTTGCTTAGTCCAGGAAAGAAGTCTCAGGGAGATAAAATTAGGGAAAATAATTTCGGCAGCTAATGATTTTGCCATCAAAAATCAATACATAAATTATAAAAGAATGCAACTTTGCTATGATTTGAAAAATGAAATTGATGAAAGGCATCATAAAATAAAGCAGAAACATGTTGCCATAGTGGAAAAATAAGAGGTTTGAGGACAGAGCCAAGAAATCTAATTGGAATCATTGGATTAAGAAGAAGGGAAAAGGGACTATAGAGAGGAAATAATTTTAAAAGAAACATAAAACAATTTATTTGAGTTAAAGGAGGACAAATTTGAAGTTTTAATTTTGTCACCTGGTCTCAAGAAAAATTCCTGAAAACAAATCTAAACCTTTGAAATTCCTAAATTCTAAGCTACACACAAATCTTTAAAGTTTCCAGTTTTAAAAACAGCTGATTATTTTTACCTATCGAAGTCAACCAAGTATTGTAATTCTCTTCAATACAGGAAACTATTCTGCAACAAACACTATAGACCCTTGAGAGGAGATTCTCTCGAGTCTGCAATGTCAGTACCCTACACATGGGAAAATGTTATACATCAAATGGCAGGGAAAAAAGCCAATCTTGAAAGGTCTCAGAGTACAGTCCATGTCCATTTTTCTGAGAAAAAATCAATGTACTCTAAATTTCAATATAAGACCAGAGATTTCAACATATTGGAAGATAGTGATGGGAAATGACTAAACATATAGCAGGTAGGGACAGATGAAAAGAGAGATGGAGACTGTATATGTGTATGTAAATATGTCATATATATATATACCTATATATACATATATAGGTATATGTATATATAGCAATTGGATGATAGTAATGTTACTATGAATTTGTAGCACAGGTACTAAGTATTCTTGGAAAAGAAGACACATGTAGCAAGGAAGACCTTCTAATAGAGTGCCCCCCAAATGAAAGCAAAAACAAAATCCCAACCCCCAACTCTCAGCAAAATCCAGTAGTGGGACAGGGGAATGGGAGGGAGTAGCAAAGAGCATAATAATAAAATATGATAAAATTCCACCATCATAATAGGATGAGAGTGGTACAAATAATTCAGTTGTAAAATGCAGGCCTGTGTATTATTAATTTAATGAAACATAGAATCCTGTGTTATTTGTAGATCTGTATTGCCAACAATCACAAAAGCAAAGTTAGTGAGAAGTGCACTGTATCAGCTGAAAGTTCCCTGCACTGAGAACCTCCCAAATGGTCACAATGTAATTACATTCAACCACAACCCGCCCTGACAAAGGATGAGAACTTTAACCCACCCATTTGAGAACTGGAGCTGGTCAGAGTTCAGGAACTACTTGCTAATTGCTTTATCTCCAAATTCATGTTTGGCAGGATTTACTGAAATTCCAAAAGTTTCATATTGAGGTAAAAAGTGACACAGTTCTAAAGCGTTCATCTCAATGGGACTTGGGGAGGCGGTTCATGCACTGTCAGTGGGCCCAGATAAAGACAGGTTTAACCGTGACAGTGTGACGTGGGAATCACTTTCAGACTTAAAAATACAATAGAGCTTCTAAATTACCAGGAGAGAAGAGAATGATGAAAAAATTCATTCTTGTGTGTTAGGAGACAAATATAAATACAGTTAAGTGTGAGAAGAAATACTGATATCAAGACAAAGAAAAATCAAGGCCATATGCACCTAACAGGATAAAGAAGTGTATTCTATAATAACAAACTGTAACAGTCCATAAAAGAGACTTAGAGAGGACGTACATCCTTACACAGCAAACAACATTGCAGCAAAATGGAAACATTGGGTTACAACTCTCAAAACACGGTCATCTGTTAAAATTAATTTATTTGGAAATTTTCAGTGTAAACTATTTTAGGATATAAAACTCCATGTGGGTAAAAATAGAATCGTTGAAGAAATAGTCAATAGTACTATTTAACAAATTTATATAGAATGCATTATCTTAACAAAATATACGTTCTTTTTATGTTCTTGGAACACGGCAAGAAAAATAACTAATATACTTAGCCACAAAAAAAACCTTAATAAATTTCCAAAGGCCAGATTTTATAGGCCCTATTTTCTAATCCTGTCCTCCTCCTTCTCCCTGAAAAAAGAAAATTAGTAACAAATGATGTCTGCCCCTGAAAAACGTAACTAGCTCATTTCTATTTAAAAACATTTTTCAAACAACATCTGATTAAAGAGGGGAAAATGTAAATCACATATTATTTTTAAAAGGGTGAATGGGAAATTCATAATAAACCCTATGGGTCACAGCTAAAGCTGTATTTTTTTTTCAGAGGCACCTGAATTTGATTTTATAAATTATTAAAAGAGGAAGCCTGAAAATAAACAAACTTCGATTTCAACTGTATAATGTATAAAAAGAACAATGAGCAGTTTGCAGTGTCACATAAAGTCAGTATGAGAATGGTTAGGGAGTGATTAGTGATGGACAAAATGGATAAAGTAGTTAGGAAAGCCCTCTCTGAAGAGCTAACATTGAGCAGGAAATGTAAAAAGTAAATCAGATGAAGATCTGTTGCAAGCCACTGACAGACTCCCAGATATTTACAGGGACTTCTCTTCCAGGTACTTATGATGACTTATTTTTGTTTCCTATTGAGGTTGCCAAGAAGGCTTACGTAGACAACTTGGAGAAACAAAATAATTTTATTTCTCCTAATTTTTCAACAGTTAAACTAGCTTGACGTTTTCTTATGATTATGTGGTGTGAGTACAGTTTATTGTAAAAGAAAAGGTGAAATAGAAAAAGCAAATTCAACGATCTCTTGCAATTCTGCTGTACCAGGTTAACCAAAATCAACATATCATTGATCTTTTCATGCACTTTTTATATATGCATACATACAAATACTAAGATGTATCTTATTTTTTTATTTTTTAATACACTTTCATTTTTTCGATCTTTGATATGTGCCTCCTACTTTCCTGGTTCCCCATCCTACCTGGATAGCTAATTTTAACCAGAGATTGTGAACTTTCTGTAGCCCACCTGTGCTCACAGGATCCAGTACCTATAGTTGTAACTTTAACTGTTGATATGACATATTGGTATGGATATAGGTAACAAAGGGTTGCCATTATCTTATTTTTAAAAGTGACTACAGTACATAAAGCTTCTCTACGACCTGATTTTTTCCCTTCACCACAGATTACGGAAATCTTTCCTCAAATCATTTGGTCTGAATCTAATATATTCTTTTAGTGATAACATTAGGGATAACGTGGAATATTATGTACATAATCTATAGTACATTAATCTATGATCCATAATCTATTCAACCTAGGTACTTCTGATAAGGAGTCATTCCCCCACCCAGTTATTGTTACCATTAAAAATTCTGCAATAAATATTAATTTCCATGTAAGGATCCTTACATATTATTATTTTTATTACTATAAATTGGATTCTCATGAGTGGGATTATTGGGTCAATGAATATGCATATTTTCAATTTTTAAAGATCCTTCAAAAATTACTGTCCAAAAACGCTGCACTACTGACTGATTCATACTGACATCAACAATGTATGAGCTCCATTTTGTCTACATCCTTATTAGTGGTAAACATTTCTTTTTTCTCATCTAGTGGGTATAAAGGACAACTTTGTTAATTTTATTTGCACTTTCCTTGTTAAAAAAGAGATTGGGCATCCATTCTTTTGTTTCTATCAGCCATTTATGTTTGCAATTGTCTGTCCATATTCTTTGTCCATTTTTTACTATGGGTGTGAATGTATTTTTGTTGTCAATTTTTGTTTTAATATAGTCTAATGTTTAATCTAGCACATGTGCAGAATTCGTTTTATTTAATGTGCTTTAGTATTGATTTTTTAAGATATTTAAACAAAGGTTTAATTTTTATACAGTCAAATGTCTGCATTTTCTTTAATGCTTTTGGGGTTTATTATTTTCGTTATAAAGTTTTCCCAAGCCCTTAGGTTTTAACATACTGTCTCCTAACTTTTCAATTATACTTAAAAAATGTTTTGTTTTTATCTCAATTAGAATAAAAAAAAATAAAACATGAAGTGGATAGCAAACTTTTTTTTTCTTTCTTTTTGTTAAAAAACTGGTTGTGCTGGCATCATCTGTTAAATTTCTGCTGGATTGAAATACTATTTCTTTCATTTATTAAGCAGTCATATGTACTGGCATCTGTTTTGTTTCCCTGACCCCTTTGAAACTGTTTTATGTTGATATCAAACTGTTTTTATTACAGTGGCATTATAGTGTATTTCAGTATCTGGCAAGACGAGTCTTCCCTATCTTTCTGAGCCTGAAGCTGGGTGTTGGTGCTGCCCTTCCATCCTGATTTTACATCCTTCAGTTTTCCCAGTGGTTTTGTAAGCTATCCAGTCCCTCCTATAAAGTCATTTTTGCTTAAAAACCTGGAGTGGCTTATGTGTTCCTGGCTGAACCCAATGGATGCAGTACGAGTATAGCAAGATAGCTGCATATTCAGTTAACATACAAAAAAACTGGCAGCCATATAGCTGGCAAGAGATATTTATAATAATTAATTTTCAAGGACATCATTTTCAATAGCAATAAGGAATATAAGTTGTCTAAGGAATATAGCTAAAAAATGTGACAGACATTTTTGGCATATTTTCTTAAATATACATAATGAAAAACATTTGATACATTAAAGCCTATGAGCATGGAAGTAGGTTGTACAGAAAGCAATGCATGAAAATAAAGATACGACAAGCCACAGACTGGGCAATGAGCTTGGCCAATCTAGTAACCTTCAGAGTTTTACTATCTAGCATTTAGTTTACCAGTTTGTTACCTTTATTAATGCAGAGCATACAGATCAATAGCCAGATGAGGACGTACATGGGTGAGGTCAGGAAGGGCCCTAAGCATAGGAACTTCTTTCCCTGAGGACTCAGGATATACCACACTATACCACACTCCTGGCCCATGGATGTGTTCACCAGCTCAGAAGCTCCCCAAACCCTCTTTTTTGGGGAATTTTTAATGGACTCTTCATCACATATGCGTGATTGATTATCAATTCAAACTCCTCTCCCTTTTTTCTCCCCTGGACGATGGAGCATGGGGCTGAAAGTGCCAAACTTCTAATCATGCTGTCAGGTGACCAGCCCCCACCCAGGAGCCCACCAAGAGTCCCCTCATTAGAACAAAGGACATTCTTATCATCCAGGAAATTCCAAGGAATTTAGGAGTTCTGTCAGGAACCTGGGTCAAAGACCAAATGTTAGAACAAAAGATGATCCTAGCACCCCCATCCCTCTGGAAATTAAAAGGGTTTTTAAGAGCTCTGTGTCAGGAACCAGGGGCAGGGTACAAGTATATATTTCTTATGGCACAGGGCATAATAAAGTAGCAACTATTCCTCAAAAAATTCTCAAGACCAACATGAAGAGCCACTTAATTTTGAAATTTCACTATAATCTCATTTCAGAGTGAGAAAACAGTATATATAGTTCCTTAGAGTCAACTGTTCGCCAGGAAGTGTTAACATTCTGTATCTTGATTTTGGTAGTTAAACGCTACTTATTTTCCAAAACTCATACAACCGTATAACTGAAGAAAGTGAGTTTTACTGTATGTGACACTGGATTTTAATTTTTAAGAAAATAAAGAAAGAGGACATTTTGAAAAGAGTGCAACCTCTCCCTTATCACCAGCAGTCCATAGAGAGGGAATGCATATCTTTGCACCCGGCTGACTTCTCCAGCTTCCAACTTGAATCCAGAGGTCACTGAACTGGTGGAGCCAGGGTGTGACTATCCCAGCCCACCTCCAGGTACAAAATTGGGGGTGGTAATCAGTTATACAGTTTTAAACTGAAGCAGAAATGAGTCACCCTGAGTTGTTATCAAACAAATTTATGACCAGAACACGAACCCAAACATCTGACTGACATAAATTTTATTGAGCTTTTTTACGTTAACCCAACCCCATGGACCAATGGATAGAATTCAATAAAAATAATGTCTGTCAAAAGACTGACATATTTAATTTAACAGTTAATCAGTCTTTCTTTGGACTTCCATAGTCCCCATGCATTACCCCTTGATTGCAGCATTTATCAAACTGTGTTTTAATTATTTGTTTGTATCTCAGCCTTTCCCATTAGGACTTTGGGTTCCTTGGGGTCAGGTCTTAACTTACTGATTTTTGCCCAGCAAGTACATAGTGAAGTAAGGCTCAGTGCTTTCTGTTGAAAGGATGAAAGGATGAGAGAGAACTCATGATTTCTACCACTGTGCTCCACTGTCTGTCTTCTACTTCTCCATAATTCATCCTTTTCTACACATCTCTAAATTGAACAGAGTTATCCTGCAACTATCCGGCCTCGTTCATGACTGTCACAATAGCCCGGTGCTGCCCATGCGTGCTCCTCTTACAATCCGACATCCACATACCATCCTCTTACAATCCAACATCCACATACCATACACCATATGGCGATCTTTCTGAGCCATTAATCAGATCCTGCCACTCCCAGGCTTACATCCACCAATGGTTTCCAATCAGGTTTAGAACAAAAGCCAGAATCCTCAGGTGGACTTTCAACATCCAACAATTTCTGGTTCTTTCTACCTCTCTTACCTCATGTCTAAGCACTCTGCCTTTGGCCAATATGTTGCAGACTGCCAGTTTTCTTTCAATGCCTCAAACATGAGGGGCAGGGTCTGCCTCGGAGCCTTTGTGCAAGCAGCTCTCTGGCCTATGGTGTCTTCACCCTGCTCTTCACATTACCGGCTCCTTGTCATCGTGCAGATCTTTGCTTCAATATCTCCTCCTCTGAGAGGTCTTTCCTGGCCAGGAACTCGAAGCCCGCTCTCTATTACAGGACCTGGTTAAACTTCTCCACGGGGCACTCATCGCAGTGGGGTATCTGCATCATCCACTACATCCTTGGTGATAATGCTGCCTCCCCTTCTGCAATGACAGCAAGGCCTCTGCGTTGACCCTGGTCTCCCTGTGTCACTGACACATGGTACAGGTGTAATGACCGCCCGTTGGGGGATGGATGAATGGAGGAACAGATGGATTCATGAAGGAGCGGCATCTTTCACTGAAGCAAGCTAAGCTTCCTTATTTTCTAACAGACGGTGCATCCCATCAGTCTTACTCATATAAGGTTTCCCTACCCTGCATTACAGTGAAACATGTGCCAGACAACCCCACTGATGCCTGTCTTTATCTGATGTGTGTTATTTGATTAAGTTAATAAGAAGGAAGAGCAAGGAATCAGACATAGCCTTCAGCAGGGTAAGAAAGGATTTTTTTTTAAATGGTAGGGACAAAAATGGGATGGTATCTACTTTACAATTCTTGTATCTACCCCTGATCTATACAGTTCTTAATTCCCTCTTAGATAGTAATTGGAGGCATCTGTTTTTCTTTTATCCTTGTGAAACGAATGCTCACCCTATCTTCCCAGCCTGTCCAGGCCACAGTATCTTCATTACCTTAAAGAAAGCCATATGGACTTGGACTTCATTACCCGTGCTTGGCCAGCCCAAAGCTGTGGTTAGGTTTGGCTTGAAAGAGCAGCAGACAAATCAGTGTCATGCTGTTTCCAAACTGTGATTTGCTTTTCTGAGGCTTCTAGAACTTAATATGGTCTCATTGCTTCTGCCCTATCCAAAAACAATCATCTCTGGATGTTTCATAGTAACTTAAAAATCAAGGCAGACATATTTTTATTTTGTACGATTCTCTCTCAATAGCTCAGCTGAAGAACAAAAAAAAAAAAAAAAAAAAAAAAACCTCTGCATCTAACATGAACTGTAAGGGCATCTCGGCAACTTTAAAATTAGAATTTCTTCAAAGCCAAACTCCAGGTGAGCAGGTGACCTGATGCTAGAGTTTTTCAGAATGCAGGTTTTAGAGTCACACTGCCCGAGTTCAAACCTCACCAGCTAAAGCTGGGCAAGGCACTTCATATCTCTGTCTTAGTGTCTTACCAGTTCAGAGTGTCACAGCCCCTTTTTCAAGCTGGTGTGGGTTCCGTGAGCCAATGCCGTCAAAGCACTTTGCAGAGTGACTGGAAGGTAGCATGTGCTTAGGACCTGGTATATCTGCTGAGAGTAATCATTGTTGAGAGAAATAGTTCATATTTTTATCCTTTTCTTCCCCAAACAACACCAACCCTATTTTGTACTTTGAAGCATCCGTTACTTAAATTTGAATATGCAGTTTTCTTCAGTGATGGCTCCATATCCTTCCTGCCCGGTGTTTTGTTTGTTTGTTTGTTTCCCAGAGCCTGAAGATGGCAGGGTGCAGGTAGGGTGGGAATGCTCTTTGCCTCATCCAATGACAGCTGGAGTGAAATTCTAGCCGTCACTCCAAATCCAGAGCTGGTGAGTATCCAGCAGTAAAGTCCTGCAAGGCAGTAAACAAGGTCCACCCACACTAATTCCCTGTGCGTTACATCTGGGGACTCACAGCCACCTCCAGACTCCAGAACCCCCACCCTGCACAGTGGGTCAACTGGCACAGAAAACGTCCACCACTAATGATGATGTCTTTGCTGCAGACAAAAACTGATTGAGGCCAAGGCAGCAACTTTTCATGGTGGTTCAAGAAATCCAAATCTAAAGAGTCCTTGGGAGAAGCCAATGCCTTCTTCAAGGGAAAAGGATAGCAAACTGTATTATTTTGATTCACATCTGTGAATATCTCTGCAGCTGTTTGAATTAATTCTGAAATTCAAGTGATCTCAGTCAGAGCCTGAGTTTTCATAAAACAATTCCCCACTGAGCTGAGGCAGCCAGCTCCCCCCTAGCTCTTCCACACACCTCAGTGATGAGGACATTTGCAGGAGAGAGTCGTTTTTGATTATTTACCACACTCACAGAGTCTCAGAATAGCCAGACTGACCTCGGCATAGCTCCTCTGTGCCTGAAACAAAGCAGAGCTCTACACCAGCATCAGAAAACATGGTTGGCAGTGTTCCTTGAGGACCCTAGTCCTGTCCCAAGTGGATGAGGTTTCTTTTAACTCTACTTCCTAAACCTCTTTAACTGAAGGCTAAAGGTTGCCTTTAAGCCCTTGTCAGTCCAAGGTGAATCGCTGGCCCACATAAACCCACTGAACGAACAACTTCATCAATGTTCCAGGGGGAGTATAGCAAACGTGTCAGGCTCTTACTGAAGCAGTTGCTATGCACTCAGGGGTCCTCACCTGCAGACCCCTGAGGTTGGTCCCTGACTCCTTCACTCTTATGATCTCTTCTCCAGGACCAGGATGCTTTACCCTGACATTTTTTAAAAATTAATGTTCAATACACCTAACATAATATTTACCATCTTGACCATATTTAAGTGTAAGCACATTTCTATTCTGCAATTATAACCATCATCCTTCTACAAGAACTCTTTCTCATCCTCCAAAATGGAAACTCTGTATCCATAAAACAGTAAATGTCCATTCTTCCCTCCCCACACCCTCACAGCCACTCTTCTACTTCCTATATCTATACATTTGACCCCTCTAGGTAGCTCATAAAAGTGGAATAATGCAGTGTTTGTATATTTGTAACTGTATTATTTCTTTTAGCATAATGTACTCAACCTCCATCCATGACATAGCCTATGCCAAAACTTTCTTCCTTTATAAAGCTGCCTAATATTCCATTTTATGTCCACGCCCCTTTCTGTCTATCTAGTCATCTATCGATGGACACTTGGGTTGTTTCCACATTTTAGCTATTGTGAATAATTCTGTTATGAACATGGGTGTACAGATGTCTCTTTGAGATTCTGCTTTCAATTCTTCGGGGTATACACCTGAAATGGAATTGCTGGGTCATATGGTAATTCTTTTTTTTATTGTTTGAGGAAATGCAATACTGGTTTCCACAGGGGTTTTCCAATTTTATGTTCTCACCAAATGTGCACAACACTTCTAATTTCTTCACATCCTCACCAACAGTTATTAATTTCCATTTTTCTTTTTCTTTTTTTTTTTGATGGAAGCCATCCTAGTGGGTGTGAGATGATATCTCATTATGGTTCTTTTTTGCATTTCTCTAATGATTAGCAAATGTTAAGCATGTTTTCATGTGCTTATTGGACATTTGTATACCTTCTTTGGAGACATGTCTATTCAAATCCTTCCGTCATTTTTTAATTGGATTGTTTGTATTTTTGTTGTTGAATTTCAGGAGTTCTCCACATATTCTGGATATTAATCCCTTATCAGAAGATTTGCAAATATTTTCTTCCATTTTGTAGCCTGTCATTTACTCTGTTGATAGTGTCTTTTGATGAACAGAAGTTTTTCATTTTCATGAAATCCCATTTATTTTTTTCTCTTGTTTCCTGTTCCTTTGGTGTCATATCCAAGAGATAATTGTCAAATCCAATGTCATAAAGATTTTGTCTTATGTTTTCTTCTAAGAGTTTTATAGTTTAAGCTCTTTCATTTAGTCCTTTGAACGAGTTTTAATTTTTAAATGTAAGATAAGAGTCCCCTAAGCCTTGGTATGTGTGATTTTTTTGTTTGTCTCTAAGTATTTTCTAATTCCCCTTGTGATTTCTTCTTAGACCCACTGGATTTGTTTAATGTGTGTTGTTTAATCTCCATAGATCTGTGAATTTTCCAGTTTTCCTTCTGTTATAATTTCTAGCTTTATCTCATTGTGATCAGAGAAGATAGTTTACATGTCATCTATCTTTTTAAATCTACTGAAATTTTATTTGTGACATAACATATGGTCTACCCTGGATAATGTTCCAAGTACAATTAAGAAAAATATGTATTCTGTTGTTTTTGGTTATCCAGTGGTTCATTGTGCTATTTGACCCCTCTATCCACTTACTTTTCTTCTGCCTTATTATCCAACCCATTATTGAGAGTAAAGAGAGAGAAGTCTCCAACTACTATTATTATTTTTATTATTGTCTATTTCTTCCTCCAATTATTTCAATTTTTGCTTCGTATATTTTGATGGTCTATTTTTAGGTATGCAAATGTTTATAATTCATATCTTCTACCTATACTGAAACTTTTTAAACATATAATGTCCTTCTTTGTTCCCTTAACCTTTGTTTTTAAAGTATATTTTGTCTAATATTCAGATAACCACTCACCCACACTCTCAGTTATTATTATTTTTATTTGCCTTTCATTTTCTACCAACTTATTTTGGGATCTAAAGTGAATCTATTATAGATAGTAGTAAGTTAGATCATGGGTTTTTCCTTTTTTATCCAGTCAATGTTTGTCTTTTAATTGGAGAGTTTAATCCATTTACATTTAATTAATTACTAGGGAGGGACTTACTTCTGTAATTTAGCTGTTTTCAATATACCCTACAGTAGTCTGTCCCTTATTTCCTGTCTTCTTTTGGGTTTAGTTGACTTTTTTATAGTGAAATGTTTTAATTCCATTCTCATTTCCTTTCGGGTATTCTATAACTATATTCTTTGTGGTTACCATGCAGATTACCTTTAACATCCTAAAGTTATAATACTCTAATTTGAATTGGTACCCACTTTTTTACTTCAATAGCATACAGATATCAAAATGGCCACGTCCATTTTGGTTACTGATATCACAAAATTACATCAAAAACAAAATCTAAAGAGAGTAAGATGCTAAGAGTTTCCTCCAAAAAAGACAGAGAATCTTTGACTCAGTCCCTTTGCTGATAGCTTTGTCACCTAAAGCTGTCTTTGTTTCTGGACTCAAGCTATAATGTTTTTGAAAAATGATCTAATAACAGAATTAAGAGAACTAAGGCAGAAGGGAGTCTTCCCGAATTGGTCATATAGAAGATGACGTCTGCGATAAGATACCAAATGCCATTTCTCCAGGCATCTCCAAAATAGCAGTGGCATGGGCAAGCGATGACATGATGTCATGCCCATAACAGAACTGGAATTCTTGGGATACATAGCTGGGGTTTTCTCTTTCTGCGCTGGAAATGAAGCCTGCAGGTCTTAGCTGTCTCCACGACATCATTATTTTTCCTCACCATTAGACTAATAAGAAGGTAGCATTCATTCTATTATAATTTTGGTGTCCTTCCCATGTTGTTACTGGCACGCTCTGTGCTTTACAACAACAAGAACATGAAACATCCCCAGAGAAACCCCAGGTTAAGTTTATTTGACTTTCTTTTTTAAAAAAGATGAATAAAGCCAGAAATTAAGCAGGGTTGTGAGCAGGCGTGTTTTCCTGGCTGAGTTCAGGGAGGCAGCCTGTGGTGCGACCAGAGATGAGCAGGGTTGGCTGCCAGCAGGAAAACACAAGTGACGGCTTCTCTCCCAGTATCTGTATGAAAATGGGCTGACTATGAAAATGGGCTCATCTGGTCTGGCTCTGGGGCTTGGAGCCTCTCCTCCTCATTCTGTAGAAAATGCGGGAGGTTTCTGGTACATAGCAAGCTCTCAAAGCTGTGTGGGTTTGGTGATTTTCCTAACCTGCTGAAGTTCACAATCTTTGGGGGCTTTCCAAGGCCAGGGAATGACTCTGAAATGAAAGTTAGTTTAAGCTTAAGAGAACACATTTGATTATGGCAACAGTTAGGCCTCATGAAATGAAGACAGATGGGGAGGGATCCCAGAGTGGACTGGTTATTAATGCCACTCTGTACCGGGAAAAGTTAGCTCATCAAGCAAGCCAGGATTCAGATTCCCTGGGGGACCAGACAAAGGGCTACTGTATTCATGAAGCATGTCTAAATTACTCACAAAAGAGAAAGTCAAAGAGTTTGGGAGTCTACCAGTGCTTGGATCCTCACCACTTCAACATTGTTCAGTGAAACATAAGGGAGTCTCTTCTGAAGGTGAGGAAAAGTATTGGGAAAGGGTGTGATGGAGACAATGATTATGAGAAAATTCATGAAAGGGGTAACTTGGGTATTTGATGTCTCACCAGTCTGCTCCACTTAGTAAACAGAGTCTCTTACATCTGGGCCCAAGCTATATAGTTGGGAAGTTGGATGGATTATAGTCACATGATAAGAAAGAAGTAGAATGCATCAGTTCTGAAAGGGCAAGACTTCAAGGGCTCGCAAGAAGAATCTAACTCTTAGGTCAAAGCCACATGTGAGTTGCAGGAAGACAAGCCATGTAAACAAAAGGTTAATTTGTTTTTTAATTTGCTAAATACAGGCTCTACGCCTGGGAGTCTCTGACGATAGATCCCCAAAACAGGGCATTCTGAATCCTGACTATAACTTTTTTACCCTCCAATAGCCATCAGAATGAGATTGGAATCTAAAGAGGAAAGAGAAGATCATTGGACTGCTTAGCTTTTGCTGCATAACAGGCCACTCCAAAATCTCTATAAACATTTATTATTTCTCATGATTCACTGAGATCCATGACTCTCTGGGTGGTGGGGTTCTTCTGGTCGGGGTTGGCACGGCTGAGGATGGGTGGTCTAGGATGGCCTCACTTGCACATCCAGTGGCTGGCACAAAGCCAGTTGGATACAAGGATTACTTGACCACATGTCTCTCATAACACAATAGGCTGGCTCAGGCTCATTTACATGGCCTTGGTCACGGGGTTCTCAGTTGTGGCCAGAGAGAGCCCAGTGGGCATTCACTCCGAGCATCAGCTTGGGTCACATGGATGGACCAAAGCAAGTTATGAAGGCCGACCAGAGACAGCATGGGAAGCACTACCAAAGGCATGGGGAGGAAGAGGGGAGTCATGTGTAGCCATTTTTACATTCAACCTCAAGTGTTTTCTCCCGTCTGCCATCCCAAATCACCTCCTCCTTCTATTTAGAATGACTGACTTGAAATACATTCCTAAAAAGCAATCTCTCCAATGTGCGTGATCAATATTAAGAGATGTTGGCGTCTTCAGTTAATAAGGGTCTCTCGTGTGTCAGAGGTTATAGTATTGGTCAGAATGTTCCTAATACTCACCATCTAAACAGATGCACTCACTTCAGAGTTAAGTCACAAGCTCAACACTACATTTGCTTTCCGTGGGGTAATTGCTGAAGCCACTGCTTTTCCAAGAAGAATCGTTTTGGAGCCTTTTGTTCTTTTGATTGAAACTTAATCAGCTTCTTGTTTGACAAAAATGACAGGCTGCGTGAAAGGGGAAACAGAGTTTGGGTTCTACCAATCCTAATTCCTATCAAACATGAGAAGAAAATAAGCACTTTCTACATAATGTACTCCACTTCATATTTTAGACTTAATTTTATCACTTAGAGAGAAGAAAAAAAAAACCTAACTGTTTACACTTTGAGGGAAAAAAAAGAGAAGACACAGTTAACTTCTCACTGGTGTTTTTCACATGAAGTGTTTTGTGACTTTGCCACTTGGTTCTGTGGAGTAGAGATATGGGGAAGAGTAAGTTCAGGAGATCACTTCCAGACGGTGTTCCTGAAATGTGTCTGCCTTCTGGCACAGAGGATCTGCTCTGGAGCCAAAGCTCACGGTCTCCCCCAGTCTCACTCAGACCATGAACTCTGACCCCAAACCCTAGTACTGAAATTGATTAAAAGAGCAAGAATTTCTGATTCTGTTACTAGGAGAGCACTGGATTTGGAATTAGAAGACATATTTATTTTGGCCAGATACTCAACAGTTGTGTGATCTTAGGTAGTTTAGATTAAGGGCATTCTCTGTGATTCTGTTTCTGCATCTACATTACGTCACTTGCAGGGGTTTGGGTGTTTACATTAGACATTGGGCATCCACATGCAAATCCAGGGTCCAAAACTTCCTAAGTGCTTAGCAAATATTAATTTTATACTATCTCCTTCCTTTTCTTCCTTCCCACTCCATGTTTTTCCCATTTTCCCGTTCTGGGGAAAACACAGGCTAGCATATTCCCTTTGAATGAAAAATAAAGTACAGCATAGAACACAGTCAGTAGTTCTGTAACATCTTCCACTGTTGACAGATAGTAACTACACTAGCTAGGGTGAGCATTTAATAATGTAGATAACTGTCAAATCACTATGGTGTTTACTTGACATCGATGTAATATTGTACATCAACTATACTTCAACAAACATACCAAAAGTAAGTAAATAAATAAATAAATAAGCCATCCTATGTGTCTGTGTGATAGAGAACATGGCAGATATTCAAATCAGAGGCAGTTTTAGTACAGTTCCATGAATTTTCTGGTGATTGGCCATTGGGAGGCATGTGGCTCTGTCCTGCCTGCTCATGATCCCATGACTAGCAAGGGGCAGAGCCTGTGTTTGGACCCTGGTGGTCCATTTTCAGATTCCATGAGCTTTTCTACTAAGAAGTCCTCCCTAACATAAATTAATCCACCCATTTATTCCTCCATTGCTCAAAAATATGTGTTATGCGTGAATGCCACACATTACGGTGATTGGTGATACAGAGAAAAGCTGTTAGGGGATCACGGAGGAGGCTGCACTGAATATTGTACGGGAGAGTGAGGCAGAACTGATTCAAGTCTTGGTCTCATATAGATGGCTGTGATATTCTGTATGTTAGCTCAACTCTATGAACTGCAGTCTCCATTTTTGTTTAATAGGTGGTAAGGATCTGATCTACCTCTCAAGTTTAGTATGAAAACACCTAACCCACAGCCTAGCATGTGGTAGTTACTTAATTAAATGTTCATGAAGAGACTTCACAAAAGAGGAGGGTCTCTGTGCACAAGGATACTTTTGGAGGACCTACGGGAGGAGAAAGAGCTCAGGCTGAGGACTGGAGGCAGGGACCGAGGACAAAGGATGGGACCAGAAGTAAGCAGTTTGGATGCAGGGGACAGAGGCCAGCTGTCCCGCATGGTACTGCCTGGCTTTCGGGAGCCCTGCAGTTGGATCTTCACCTTGACACTGATGACTATGGGGCCATGGCCATGGTACTGAGTATCTGTGAACCTCAGCTTCCTTGTTAATATCACAGGGGTGAGAATGCCTCTTTCCAAGGGGGTGTGGAGGTTAAATGAGGCCATGCAGCCCAGGCAAGGACCATCTTGAAGATAAAGGTCAATAAACTGTGGCTGATATGTTTATCGATGCCAAGGCAAATGAAGAATGGGAGGGGGCACACAACCTGTACTGTGTAGGGCTTTAGAGTCACCATCAATGGCTCAGGCTCACTGCAGTAATGCTGGGTTTTCTCATGGCCTCACCCAAGCCTTTTGGACCCCAGGTGAAGGGTCAAACCGCCAGCATCTCTGCCTCAGTGTCTCTCTCTGATCTTCCTAGATCGGTTTGATATCTGGCATGCCCTTACAATAGCCTTCTCTTCTCACATGCACAGGAAACTATGCTTAGCCAGCTTGAAAGAGAATCCAGCTCACAGAAGTCCATCTCAAGTTGAGAACCTAAAGCCACAAGGGCTAAAGAGGCACAATGCCTAGAAAACTTCCATTAGCACTTCTTTCTGCCATGCTCCTCAGGAATGCTCTACACCTGAGTTTGACTTTAAGGCCACCCACTTCTGAATCAAGGCTGGCCTGACACCCTTGCACGGCCAGTCACACCTACCTCCTCACAGTCCACCCTCCATCCTGACATGCCAATGGTGTCATGACTTCATTTTAGGTATGTGTCCCCAGGCAGATGGTGAGTTCTTAAACAGCAGCTACACTGTGTGAACCACTTGTGGATTCCAAGCCCACACATTCTTGACTCTCTGTAAATAATGGCTGAACAAATAAATTTATGAGTCTAAGTTATCAGCCCCAGTGCCCTACCCTTGGGAGATACCACCAGGGGCAGCCATGTTCCAGGACACAGGCCCCAGGAGGTGGGTTCTCAAGCAGAGGGAGTGACAGGTGCAAGGAGCTGAAAATTCAGGGGCTGCATGTTTCCACCAAATAAATAGGGACAAAGCCATAAAACTTCAGGCCAACCCCAGGCGAAGAAATATTGGGTCTTTCTAAAGAGCTGAGCCCCACCCAGTGACCACCACCATCCGTTGTCTCCTGCTCTGCAGGCTGCCTCACAAAACAAGGAGCGGCCCAGCCAGGAGTGCCAGGCCAGCGTGAGCAGAGCAAGCCACGTGGAGGTACGTAAAGTGAGCAGGCCCAGGGATCTACCCTGTGTCTGGGGGTGGGTCTCTGCCTGCAACCCTGTTACGAGACAGGAGGGTGGGAGAGAGGAGGGAACTGAGACAGGAGAATTTGGGGATATGTGATAAATTAACGCTAGACTCTTGAGTAAACGACACTGAGTTCTAAGTGGAAACTTTTGTCCTGTACCAGAGTCGGACTTGTTTTTGCTTCTAATTTTGTTCCTTTAGGGGAACTGTCCGATCCTAATATTTCTATTTCTCCTCAGATGAGGGGAAGAAAGGGAGAAAGGGCAGAAGGGAGGGAGAAAGAAAGGAAAGGAGGGAATGAAGGTACAGAGAAAGCGTGGATTTCTATAAAGAAAAGAAAAGAAACCACAGCAGCTGAACCACTTTCCTCTTTCATTTTTAATCTTAGTTCAGATGCTCTCCTGGTAAAATCATTACAAAGCCTGTTTATTTTTAAAATTGAAAGATTGGGAAGAATCATAATGAGATATTATGTGTAAAAGTTGCACATAAATTTCCTCTTGTCATATTTTGGGCTTCGCTAACGTATCCCCTTGGCAGGAGGGAGGGAAGTTGATCACTTTAGTATAGATTGTGTACGCCTCGGAAATATTGCCCTAGGAGAGAGCTCCTGGGTGGCTGAGTTGGCTTCATGCTGATTTAGAAATTAGCTGGGCTTTTGTTGGCCACACTAAATTGTTCTCGAGAAAAAAAAATACATTTTTATTACAGAAGAAGGGGCAGATGATTGAAACAAGCCTGCCTTCTCCTCCGTTTTGAGCTGTGTTTTAGACTGTTAAGCATACTTTCTTCTCTGGGGTTCTCGCTGCTCTTTAATAGGGCCACACAATATCCACCGGTAAAGAAATGACCGAGTTTCCCTCAGTGTCCTCAGGGAATTCCTTATCATTTAAAAACGTTCTGTTTGGATTCTCCTGAGTGCGCGAGTGGACAGGTGGAGGGAAATGGAGGCTCTGTACTAACATCCTCATCGCGAGGTTCTGGAATAAGAGATTGGCAGTTGTCCTGACAGAAGAGGTTAGGGGCCGAATCTGGCCACTGACTCCACATGTAGAGCCAAAATAATTCCACAGAGACACAGCTCCAATGTGCTACCAAATGAAGCTTGCGGCAGGGCCTGCGTGATGCCCTTGCATGTGAAGCTGAGCCAATCAGAAGTAACTCTGGATGCAAAGGGATTGATCATTGATGGACAACATCCTAACCAACCCTTACACAGTCCCCTCCTCTTGGTGACCAGCCCAGCTCCTCTCTCTGACTCTACCTTCCGATTTGCTGTGGGACATCAGGTCCTTCCTCAATTCCGGAAAGGCCCTGGAAATACCGTTGTGCCAACTACGGCTCTCCCACACCATTACTCTCCTGATTCAAACACACCATCTTGCTCAGAATCTGCCCTAGCTCCAGGTCCCATAACCCTCAGGAGGGATACTGTGTCCATATGGATGGAACAACTAGTTGATTTCTGGAAACTTTCTAAAAATTAGTTTCATTTATTTAATGCTCAAAGCCAATAATACAATCGTGTCCAAAGTAAATTAGTAGAGTAACACAGAGTAATCACTGTGTTTGAGGAATGGATTACTCAGCCAACTGAACCATCTTACTAACCCTCCTAATGCAACCTTTTATTTTTTAAAATAATTCTAAAATGAATAATTGTACCTCCCTGCATTAATACACGATAATATGGAGCAGTCAAGATCTTGGACTCAAGGTCAAGTGACAACTGGGAATGATAGGTGTGCTGTCACACTCCAGATTTGAGTCCTTGGGAAAACCACATACATCATCTACTGACCCTACTTCCTCATCTATATGATGGGGATAATTGCAGCCCTACCAGTGAGGATTAAGTATATATATGCATATATGTGCATATATATTTACATATGTATTATGTATACATATTTATTACATATGTATTATAATGTATAATATGTGTGCATGTGTATGTACGTGTGCATATGTAAGTATGCAGTAAGTACCATACCTGGTACTTACCAGTAAGTACTCATTAAATGCTAGCTGTTGTCATTACCCACCATCAGCCCTCCTTGGCTGAAAGGTAGATTTATTTCCCCCACAAACTAAATTCTACAACAGGGCCAAGTCTCACAAGAAGTTAGTGGTTGAGCTAAGACAGAAAACATAACTTTTGATTACTTATCCTCCTCCACTAAACTTCAGACCACACTGCCTCCTATTAAAATTAATTTCTGTTCCCTTCGGGTGGAGATTTAAATTTGTCATGCCTCCCTAAGCCACTGGACCCCAAGCCCTATCAATGATTGTTCCTTAGGGAAGCCAGAACTGCTTGAGGTAATTAATCCACTACCGGCTCTCCTAGCAAGACTGGGAAGTAAACACCAAATTCTACTTGGTTTCTTTGTAATTAGTAACAGAAAGAGTGAGAGAGGGAGACAGACTGAGGACGGAAAGGGGCTGTGCTAAGCGGGGTGTGGTTCACATGTGTTCTCAATCATGACCACACAATGAAAATGTTTTCTTTCTAGGGCAATCAGGCAAAATCTTGGAAAAATGAACTTTTTTCCCCCTTCTATGTACAATAATAACAATATCCCAAACTTGAAACATTTTTTTTCCCCCCTGATCTTGGCACAATTTGGCTTCCAAGAGATTTGGAAAACTTCCAAGCTCTGATGGCCTGTGCACGACCCTTTTCTCCAAGGACCCAGGCATTCATTTTGCAATAATAATAAGCAAACACACACACACACACACACACACACACACACACACACACACACACACACACACATAATGTGTATCATGGGCCAGGCTCTGCTCTAATTGCTTTACATATATTGACTAAAATTCAATCTCATTTAGCAGGCCTGTAGTTTGGCAACATTACTACCTCCATTGAACAGGTGAGGAAACTGAAGCAAAAAGTGGTTTAGCAACTTGTCCAGAGTTAATCAGCTGGTACAGGGAGAGGCAAGATTCACATTCAGTCTGTCTGGGTTTTAAGTCTGTGCTCATCACCATTTCCCATTCTTTTGCCATGCAGCCTCCTTGGTAGAGGGGTTAAAGCAAAGCCGGAGGAGCAGGATTTGATTAAAGAGTTAAAAAGGAGATGCAAAAATTAAGACAAGGACTCTCAGGAAAGAAAGCTACACCACCAGGCAACTGGCATCAGTCCCTCTTGTTCTGAGGCTTTGCCTTTCAGGTTCTGCTCTTCTCCAGCTCATGAAACACACAACTGTCACCGTTGCTGCTGTTCACTCTGCTTCCCTATGCTCTTCACTTTGATTGACATCCAGACTCCATTCTCTTACGCTCTTGACCTTGAATTACATTTCCAGCCTTTGCTTCCCCCAGGTCCTGACCTCCATATCTCCAGCCCTGACCAAGTACCCTGATCCTGGCTCCTAATTGCTCCCTTTGCTTAACGGCCTAGTTTAAAGTTCAGACCCTGCATTGGCTCTTGGCTCTGATTAATTGCAGCCTGGGGCCCAGCAGCAGGGGTATGAATCCCTTCCCAGTCACTAGAGTAGCCAGACTTGACCTCTGTTGGCTAAGCAATGGAGGATGCCACACCTGTTGGATGTGGAGGAGACCATGAAACATACTTCATGAGTTAGTGCACACGTCGCAGACATAACTCCGTCAGCAGGAAGACTTTCAGGAGCTGGCTGCCATCTGCTAAAAGGTCAGCATGGATGGATGGATGGATAGATGGGACGCATGGTCTCTGATCTCCCCTGATTCTTTCCAGGGTTAGGATTCTTAGATCATGGTGTTCAGGGGCCTGGGGAACCCACCATTCCAGGAACAGCTGGCAGAGCTGCATTGTTGGAGCAGTTGATGGCTTTTAGGGGCAGAGGTTAAGTTTAGGCCAGGAAGAGAGGCACAGGTCTAGAGTACAGAGCAGTGATTCAAAGATAATGGGTCTGAGTTGACTGAGGAGAAGGAAAAGAAGTATTTAATCTGGGACGGATATTGATGGTGGAGATATTCCAGCATGCAGTTCCTAATAAATGCACACAGTTCAACTCAGAGGCCTGACCTTTCCCGTAACATTGGAGGGTACTGGGAGACATATTAATCTCTCAGGGCAGCTGGGAGCAGGGGCCTTGCTCCCTGGATTCTCCAGGCACATACTTTGGGTTAAACTCATTAGAAGTGACATGAGGAGAGCACAGAGAAGGTGTGCATCTTATATATACTGACTGCCTGCTATGTGTTCAGCTGCTTTACATGTATTCACTGGCTTCCTAGATGGGGCTTCTAAAAAGACATACATACATGCATCTGTCTATCTTCTAAATCACTCAATAAAACATTGACTCATTTAATTTTACAACTCCCCTTTGAGGTTATGATTATTTTGATTATAATTATCCAGTGTTATAAATGAGAGCATTGAAGTACAAATAGGTAAGTGATCTGTCCAAGGTCAGTGGCAGAGCCAGCACGTGAGTCTAGTCTGGCTCTTGAGCACTTTGGTATCCTGCCATCATGACAGCCAGGACAGTCACTGCCTTCCCCACTTCCAAACTCTGTTGCCTTCCCCAGTGGCATGGGAAGCCTATATAAGCAGCATTGCCCAAATGAGACCATGATGGACAACTGGTCCAGCAAGATCAGCATGTGCTCTCACCTGGAATCCATAATTGATCCACTGAGTGAGCAAATGATGGGAGATGTGATGTACAGTCAGAGTTGACAACCAGGTCATACATAACCATGGAGAAGAGGAGCTGTGAGCTTTTCCAAAAGGGCAAACATGGGCTCAGGGAAGAACTGAGGCCAAAGATATCTTGAAGAACCCAGGAGACAGAGGTAGGAGCCTCACTCCCTGATTCTCAGTCTTAACAGCACTGTGGCCCAGCTGAAATTTGCTTCCTGTTCTTAGGTGGTCATGTAACTGATCATGCAGACAATCAGCAATGACTAATTAAAACAATCCTTGATTAAGAGATGAGCTACTTTACAAATGGAGATTACACCCAAACTAGTGGGGCTGAGATACAAAATATTAACAAATAATAATAATTTCTTGACTGTTTAGCAGGTAACAAACATTCTGCTAATATTTTATATGTATCATCTCAGTTAATTCTCATGATAAGCTTACAGAGTAATTACTATTAGTACTCCTATTTTAAAGAAAAGGACACTGGGATTGACAGAGGTTGAGGAATTCGTGTATTCATTCTACAAGTATTTAATGAATGTCTGCTATGTGCCAGTCACTTTTCTAGTGCTTGCAACATATCAACAATGAACTAGATAATGAACCCTTTGCCCTCTTGAGGATTATGTTCTAGAAGGGCAGTCAGAAAACAAACAATAGCCACAACAAATAAGTGAACTTGGATAGGATATAAGACAGAGAGAAGTGCAATGGAAATGGGGTAGGAGATCTTGAAGGCTGTTATAAGTACTTTGCATTCTGTGGGAAATGGTGACCTTTTAGAGTTTTTTTCACATGAGTGACTTCATCTGACTTCTTGAAAGGACTATTCTTGCTGCTGTAATGTGAAGAGTCAATCTGTAAGGTCATACAAGCAAGTGGAAGAGCCAGAATTCAAGCCTATTTTACTCTTAAGCATGACACTCTTTTTCATTTTTAGTTCTAAAGGTTCCAAAGCTATGAAGGACTATTTCAAATTATTTTCCCCTCACAATTGTCTAGTATCTTTCTGTCCTTGCTTGACAAGAAATGCCTCTGCAGACCTCTTACCCCGAACTGTCATGAGAATATCAGTTAATACTGATGATGTGTAAGGTCCTTGCTATTTGCCTGGCACTGAACTAAGTTTATAAATGCACTGTCTCGTTTGGCCCCTACAATAAAGCTATGAGGCAATGGTACAATTGTGACCCTGTAGTGCAGATGAGGATCTGAGTCTTGGCTCACCCTGGCTGCCAGGGAACCCTCCCCCTTGAAGATTTCCCAGAAGACCTACCTTGGGATAGGAATGGCCTTTCTAGCAACTTCTCACTGAGAAGAGTGCCAGCAACTTAAGACCACGAACCACATCATGTGCTTCTCTTTATTAATCTCTGTTCCCAGGGCAGTATCCTGCACATGGAAAGTCTAATATACTTATTTTGGATGATTAACTTATATTAACAACAACTTTTAGCCTAGTTAAAGTAGATCTTAAAAACACCAATTATTTCCTTAGAAGGTGATTTTGATTCCATTATAAGCCACAAAGGAGTGTGTTCAATATGGAGTCCTTGGATGCCACACATTAATAAAATTTGAATTGGGGAATGAATGTATGCTGGCTGATCCACTGATACATTCTAGGGGACCACTTGGCCGTTAGCATACTCTGCCACTCCCTTCAGTGAGTTATTTACCCAATCTGGGTTTCATTTTCCTCACTCATAAAATGCAACTACTTCTAAGATTGCTGTAATTGCTAAATGATCTAATGCATTCAAAACATTTACACACTGCTTCGTCTATAATAGGTGCTCAAGAAATGTTACCTTTTATTCTAACATAAGTTTAGAATTCCTTTGCCCACGCTAGGGCTGCTTGGGTAGATCTGAGTCTCACAGAACTAAAATATGCTGGGAAACAGATAATCCACTACTGTCTAGGCCTTTAGAAATATGTGCAGTAGAGACAGTGGTATGTTGGTAAATGTTTAACAACTGGCTCTCTAAAACAAAACAAAAAAATGATTGTAGCATTTGCCAATTTCTGAGGTATAAATCCTCCCACCATAGCTGATTTCAAGGTCCCGAGGTGATGTCACTGAATGTGGAACTAGGAAGATAATGTGCATGACTGGCTCTCACCAATGCAGTTACAGCTACACACTACTGTGCTATTTTCCCATCATGCTAGGCCCTCCTCCTGCCAGTTCAAAATGTACTGTCAGCCCATGAGGGGCAGACTCAGCCTCAGCTTTGCTCCATAGAAGGACCCATCTTTACCACCTGTGTAGATAGCATAATTTTTTACTTTATTTTAATAAGCACTTGCAGAGTATTATGGTCTAAGCACATGACACACCTTAGATCATTTAATCAATAAATACTTCGGAGATGTGATTTTTATCCCCATTTTAAGGATGAAGAAACTGAGCCAGAGAGATGAAGTAACTTTCCTAGGATCACACAGCTAGTAACTGGCAAAGCCAGAATTTAAATTAAAGTGGCCTGGCTCTGAGGGCATGGTCATGTCTGCTCTTCTGGCTCAGGGCCAGGCCTCTGGTAAATCTGATCAGACCACTGCCCAGAAAGGAAGCTCAGAGAACCCTACTGGTCACTCTCTAACCTCTCCACTGGGTTGGGATCAGCCTAGGAGTTTTGTTGCTAAATGTTTCTTGCATTCTATCCCGAGCTGACTGCCAGCCAGGCAGCACTAACTCACTTCTCCTTTTAGTGCCAGCAGCTCCATTGCGGCACCATGACGCAGGGGCTTGCAGGCTTGGGACTAAGGCTTTTTGATAAATATCGCTTTTGCATCTCCCACAGAAGGTACAGTTCCAAAGTCTTCCTTAACTCGCCTTTCACAGGCCTGAACAGAAACCCCTGCTAATTCTGGGACTAAGTTTCCAAAGGTTGTTCTGGCAGCCAGAGCACAACAGCTGCTCAGCAATGCATGGATCCAGCAGCCCCAGAGGAGGAGGGTGCCGTGAGGCCGGATACCCTGTGCCAAGCCCAGCACCTACCAGCTGCCTCCCTCTCCTTCCATCAGAGCAGGACCCGAATTAACCCTACCAGCACCAGAGGGCCCACTCTCAGAGAAGGGAGCTGCGTTTCCCAGAGGCTCTGTTGCCCACAAACACACAGCTAGTGACTTCAACTCATCCACACCCTTTTCACTCCGTGATATTTTTCTATTGTCCTGTCTTCAGTGACCATGAACCAGTCTGCGACCATTGTTTTCTCATCTTGTTTCTTTAACAGTCCCTACTTCCCTTCCAGGCCTGCAAGCCATAGCCATTTGTGTTGCAGTCTAACTCTTAAGTTATAATAGAAAGAAAACATACATTATAGCAAGTTAAGTGGATTCTAACATTTAGAGGAATCTATAATGATTAAAACGCTCTTTATTACATTGTTTCCCTATCTTTGCACAGTCATAAGCATTCTTGGAGAGCACAAAGCATGAACAAAAACAGTGAGATTCCCACTTCTTGGGAGGCTGAGAAGGGAATGCCTCACTTCAGATGTTGATCCTATACCAAAGAAATGGAATTGAGAGTTCTGGGTTCCTATCCCTAGGAAGCCAGCGTTCGCCATGACCCATTTTGGGTGGGGCCTGGATCCCTAAGGACAAGAAGCTCTTAAGCCAAGTAGAAAACAAACAAAACAACACAGACACAGATGTGAATAAATAAGGCAGACAAATCCACATATGGGGAGGCTCCCCCTTCCATTGTCCCTAGGAGGCGGGCTCCCTGAGGCCTTACAGATGTCAGAGAAGAATCTACTTGCATGTTCCAACTTGTGCAAACGCAGGGCTCAATGTGACTCTAGGAAAAATGGAGCAGAGAGACAGGAATGTTTCTGATCTGAAAGAGAGATGACCCTCCACAGACACCAACTCAAGTGTGGTTTCCCTATCATTTTACTCAGATTTGCCCCTAGAGGCTTTCTTTTATTAGTCCCCTGGCTGTTGGCTGAGTTGACCATTTGCACAGCCCCCAATGGCAATGGCAAAGGCAAAGGGCTGGCCTGGGACTGGTTCATAAAGAGAAGGGACGTAGGACCAAATTACTTGGTGGGTATGGAGGCAGGGAAGGAAAGACAGAGACAAAAAATTAGGAACAGACAGAGGTATCATCACAGAATTGTTTTTCTGCTTTTGTGAAGGCCATGATAACAACATCTGGGTGAATGCACACTCATGGCATAAGCAACAGCACACTCAATTGTCATCTCTTAGTTTCCTAAAATTAATTTTCATTTTAATATCAAAAAACAAGTTCTATTCATTATTAGTAGGGAATTTTTAAAAAGAGAAAAATATATACACACACTGTCCTAGCAGAATAATGATCTGATACCTGCATCTTCTGTCAATCAAGCTCATATGTATGTAATGAACACATTTTAAATAATTATAAATAAACTTTGTGTCCTGTTTTTTAATTGCCTATTTTTTTTCATTTCACTTCAGAGTTTACGTGTTTTTCATGCTTACAAGAGACTTCTGAGTGACCAATTTTTAATCGATACATGACTTTTCAATGAGTGGCAGTTTCATTGACCAGGCCATTCTCTTACTATCACATTTTCAGGTTGTGTGCATATTCTTTGTGAAGCCACGTTTTGTTTCTGGTGAGCTGTTCCCTTAGGATAAATCCCACTAAGAATGAATAAAGGAAAAATAGTATTTTGTGGCTTCTGTTACATAATGTCATGTTGTCCTCTAGAAACATTTACATTGATTCTCAAAACACCCAGCCTCACAAAAATGTTGCCATCTCTGAGAATTACTGATTTTTCTAAAATTTAGGCACATTTAAAATCTCCTGTCCTTACCCTTTAAGATATCCCATATAATAATCATAAGAAAAAAGTGTAAAACCCAGCATTCATTATGCTGACCCTAGGCAAACAATTCCACTTCATTTTACAAATTCTGAAGAATCCCACCCAGATACAATGCAATTTGGACGAGCCTGGAAGAGGATGGTAGAGTGGGGTGTGCTGTGCTGATTAGGACAACTACAGTGTTGCTGAGTGTGAGGTAGGCTGAAGATCTCCACTAAAACCCACTAAAGTGAGTTTGGTGCTATGAATGTGGAGACCTTTCCAAAAAAAAAAAAAAATCAACAGAGAAACAGTCCTCTAGCTGCATGGGGCTGCTTTTCTCAAAGGTGGACTATGAAGTCTGGCAAGATAGTGATGCTTGGAGTCTCAAGGACTCCTCTCCAGGACTCCATATATGCACACCGCAATTAATGCTGTTGTTACTGCGGCTGCCAGTAATAGTAACAACCTTCTAAGCACTGTAGCACAGGTGATCTCAGCCCTCACCACGCGACTACACTCACTCAGGATGCGACAGAGCAGAAGCACACTGGGCTTGAGAGACTTGCTCCGGACTCTACAGCTCATCTGTAAACCCGAACTCATGCCATCTGAATCCACAGCCTTTCCTTTCCTCAACCACACTGTAGATCATTCTTTCAGTAAATTTTTAGTTCATATCCCTTCCATTTTACCCTCCCTTCCCCAGAAACTTCCACAAATCTTTCTTGCTCAACATACATACTGAGGGTAGGGTGGGGGTTCATGGCATCTTATAAGAGCCCTCCACCTTCATCAGTTAACTACAAATTCAGCACTGACCCTGGGCATCTGATACCTGTGCTCTGTCAAAATGAGACTCCATCCACCTGGACACCCCTTCACTCTCTGAGTAGGTTTTGCCCCTGCAATATGATGAGTTATAAGAAATATGTATTTGGTCACTCAGGTGACCAAATATATAATCCTCAGGTATATTTGGTCTTCATCCAGAGTTCCTGAAAACACTTCAGAGCCTTAAAGTTGAAATGGGTGTCTTGTCATATTAATGGACTCCCACCCAAGGCCCGAATAGAGACTGAGTCAGCCAATGGCCAATGATTTAGTTAATCATGACTAGTAATGAAGCCCTGACAAAAACCCATGAAACGAACATATCTCCCCTTTTGCATCCTGCTTCTTTGTTGGAGAGCTCACACTTTGGGGAACCAGAATGTTCAACGTGCCACTGAGCCAGGCCCCAAGCTCCGTGAGGATAGCAGCTCCTTTACTTGGGACCTTGTATATTACCTATGTATATACCCTATGTATCTTTTCACCTGGTTGTTAACTTGTATCCTTTATTAAATTGGTAAATGTAAGTGTTTTCCTGAGTCCTGCAAGACGATCTAGCAAATTAATGGAAGCCAAGGGGAAGGTCGTTGGAACCTCCAATCTGTAGCTGCTAGGTCAGAAGCACAGCTTGGAACCAGCATCTGGAGTGGGGGGTGGAGAGCTGTGTTGTAGGTCAGAGCCCTTAACCTGGGATATCTGGTGCTGTCTCCACACAGAGAGCATCAGAATTGGGTTCTCCAACACCCTGCTCATGTTCGAGAATTGCTTGGTTTTGTGGGTGAGACGACCCCCCTCACACACACCACACACACACACATTGGAATCGGATCCAGGAACCCAAAAGGAGTTGGTGTAGAACACAGCCTCCTTTCTGCATCTGAAGTGACTTGACTTGGGGGCCATATTGTAAGTTTAAAGCTTTCACTGTCCCTTCCAAGGAAATCACCAGATACATTTGCAAAAGAAACACTCCGAGTGGCCTACTCTGCCATACCTGGTTTCTTCCCAATGGTATGGTCATGAGACTGTCTCCTGACACACAACACTAGCCAAGGCCAGGGGTCCAGCCGAAACCCCACACCTTTGCCAATGCAGCCCACAGGAGCACAGGTCCTTGCAGCACTAGGAGAAGAGCAAACATTTACCCAACTCTTCTTCAATCCCCTGGCCATAAAAATAAGAGAAATCATGCTCTATTTTCAGGAAATGTTAAAAACATTTATCAGACTAAGAAAGGCCTTGAATAAAGCCATAACAACTTATTTTGAATAAAAAGATAAGGAAAACATATCAAATATCTCAAATGTCCCACATTTTTAGTTGGTTCATTTTCCAGATGGATGAAAATTTAGAAATTTATAACATCAGGGCTTTAATTCAAAAGCCCATGGAAGACACTAACTTTTCCCCTTGATTGCTTATTTCAATCAAATTTACATAGAAATAACATTATACTTTAAAAGACTTTAAAAAAAGAAGAACTGACTAGGCAATACTCTGGCTAATTTCCTTTTACAAGTAGTTTTCAACATAGGGTCAGAGCATCAGAAATGCCTGGGTAGCTGGTTAAATGCCAATTACTGGCTTTATTCCAAGCCTACTAAAACAGAATTTCTGGAATAAGAGCTCGGGAATTGCAGATTTTAAGTGTCCCTTGGTTATTCTTACTCACTCTCATGTTTGAGAGCTGCTGTTCTAGCCTGTCTGCCTCACATTGCCAGACTTGGAGGGACTGGACGCAGACTAAAGTGCTAGAAATAACAGAAGCCAACCTGGCAGAGACTCCCCTCCTAAACTCTGGACAGATTTCTGCTCCACTCTGGCTATTCCTAATTTCCCACACTTTGCACGGAATTCACTTAAGTCAGGAGAGCACTGGGTAGATGAACTATGACACCAAAGGCTTCTAAGGATCTGAACCTGTTCCTGAATGAAAATTTTACAAATGATCTAGAAACACTCATGATGGTCTTCTTTGTTCAGGAGGAAAACGAAGGGATGTTGATAATTTAGCCACTGAAATCCTGGGAGAGGGCCACAGAAGGGCAGAGGTGAGGTTAGATAGAATTTTAAAAGCCTGGCTGGCCATCTGGTAGGAGTGGCAAGGCCATTCTAATCCCTGGAGTTATGTTTCCACATAGAGAAGTAGCATTAGACTTTAAAGAAAAGTTTTATGATTCATCCCTGATCTCAAATATTCTATAATATGCCCCCCACCACAGTATTCAGGCCCATTTAGGTCAAAGGCACCAATTATTTAGAAAATATCACCACAGTAACTATAAGGGATCTCAGAGCTCCTTGATTTATTTAGCCTTTGTTTTAGAGGCAGGCGAAGGAGAACAATTACTGTAATTTTGATTCCTTAACATGGAGCATCCTGCCTACCTTGCAGACATCTCATTTTCAGTCGCATTGGAAGGATGTTAATCAAACTCAATAGCACCTGTAATTAATTACTCATTCATCCTTGTATTCATTCATTTAGCATAGGTATTCTCCTAGTTGCTGGGAAAAAGAGTGGTGAACCAACAGATACAGTCCCTGCTTATATACAGTACTTGTGGTCTAATGAGAGAGCTTGTAAGTAAACAGGCAGTTTTTGATATGGAATGACTGCTATGATAGGTTACTACACTCTCAGTGGGCGGAACCCAGCTGTGAGAACAAAGAAGACAAGAACTGGAGGCAAGGGACTTGTCAGGGGTCTTTGGCAACCATCCAGGTGAAAGAGTGGTACCAATGAGCATGGAGAACCACTGATCTCCTTTGAGGTGTTTTGCTCATTTTTCTTTCTCAGTATTGGAGGTTAAGGGAGCCTAATCACTCACTTTGATTAATGGATTCTAACCAATTTATCAATGGACATAAGGCCAAATGTGTACCCAAATATATTATGAGCTAGTAGAATTAGGCGTCCTCTCTCTCTTATCTCCTTATTCCTAGGACAGTGTCTTAGCCTGTTTGGGCTGTAAAAGAACCATAGACTGGATGTCTCATTAACAACAGAAATTTACTTCTCACAGTATGGAAGCTGGAAGTCTGAGATCAGGGTGTCAGTATGCTTGAGCTCTGCTAAGGGCCTCCTCTGGGTTGTAGACTGCTAATATTTCATTGTATCCTTCCAGGGCAGAGAACAGAGAGGGAAGCAAGCTCTCTCATGACTCTTACAGGGACATTAATCCCATGAGGGCTATACTTTCATGACCTCATCTAATTCTAATTACCTCCTTCAGGCCCCACCTCCTGAATCATTATTGGGGAAGGAGTTGGTTTCAATATATGAATTTGGGGGAGATATAAACACTCAGTCTGTGACAGTCAGGAAGCGGGAAATAGAACGGTTCTTCCAGAGCAGTCACATGCAACTTCACAAGGCACTCTTGTGGACCACAACTTTTCATGCTCTGCTAAATTCATGCCCTTTTAATATACCCTCCCACAAGACTCTGGGCTTGATTTTGTGTTACTCTTTGACCAAGAGAACATGCTGGAAGTTACAGCATGCCAGATCTGAACCTCACCTTCAAAAAGCCCTACGTTCTTCTTCCATGCTCTCTCAAAAATGCTGCTACCTTGTGAGGAAGCCTGAGCAACATTGTGGAGGATGACAAAGCTTAAGAAGACCCAGTTGTCCTTCTGGACTAACCTCAGCCAGATGAACTTCCAAAGATGTGTCACAGTCCAGCCCAAATGAGCAGAGTTGCCTACTTGACAACAGCTGGCCACTTACGTATCAGTTAGCATAGATGAAATTAGGAGAGCCAGTTGGTGGACCCATAGACCCATGAGTGATAATAAATGCTATTATTGAAGCCACTGAGTTTCTGAGTGGTTTGTTGCACTGCAATATCTAACTGATAACAGTCCCTGAGGTCTAAGAGATCCAAGAGATAGAGACTAGACAGAGGAGAGATGTTGCCACTTTCACTGCCATGACTTGTAGCTTATTACTATGTCCCAGTTGGCATGAGGCTCTCTCTAGTTTAATTAACCGTCACAAGGAGGTGAAGACATTGGAGAAAGGAATCAAATATTCCCTCTTATACTTCTGGAGACAGGATCAGAGGAAAAGCCTTACTTGGAGGAGGAACTTCTTTCTTCTGGGTACCAGGATCACTCCCACACACTGTAACCCTCTGTGGACTCATCTTCAGGTAAGTTACTCTTTGGAGGATAGAATGTCACCTGCTGGCTGTGCACTGGCTTCTACTGAAAAAAAAAAAAGACTCACAAAGGAAAGCCAACTACTAGACTTTTCATCTCATTCCTTTATTTCTCCCCTAAAATACACCCATGCTAAGTGTAACAAAATATATATAAAAACAAACTGTCAGGCTTCTGACACAGTTGATGCTTGTAGGCAAATATTTCTGCTAAACTTTTGATGGAGCCCCAGGGAGAGTAGGAAAGGGTCCTAAACTGGGAGGGATTGGCAGCTGGGCTGGAGCACAACCCTCGCTCCCTTCCCCTTTCACAAAGAAGGTTTTGTTTGGATTGTGGGGCATGGTGAGTGACTCCCAAAGAGTTGTGGGGATATGCTGTGTTCTGAGGGAACATCTGGGCTGAGGCTCAAGCCCAGCTGAAACCCTATCCTGGCCGAGCTGCTGTTCCAATGAATCAGGTGTAGGTATATTTTTCCAGGATGTTCAAAACCACATCTTACCCTGAGAAACAGGGTTTTGTCCATAGAAGCTTTATTCCAAAGGGCAAATGAACCTCCTAGGTTCCCACGAAGCAGATGTTTACCAAGGCTTCATGCCCAAAGAATGAAATCCAAAGACTGAAAGCATCCTCCACACATCCTTCTTCTAAGTGCTTTAGGAGCCCTCACCAGAAAAATCTCTATTCTCATCAGCAGACGCACCCACATGCCATCCCCACCTTGTGTTTTTAATAAAATCTCAAAAGGTTGATCCATCGTTTTGAGCTGGAAGATTACATTTTTAATTCTTTCCCTTTTCTCTTCTTTTCAAGGAAATTTCCCATCACACTGTCTTGACTTCTTAACCCACCTTTGGATTGTGGTATTACTAATAGTAACAATTCTATTTTCAATACTCTTATTTTAATATCTACCACAGACTCCAGGGATATAGTATGTTATTATAGTACAAATATAAATATTTGCAGTTAAAGAATCCTTAATATTTAAATTTCACATAGTAAATGTTATTTCCTATTTAAATGAGGTAACTGAGTCATGGATAGTTAGAAATGAATTTGGGGCCACATTCTAGGGTCTTGATGTGAATCCTTAACAGTGAGTCATTGTGGTTAGGGGATGGTCCGACAAGAAGGCAGGGACCAGAACCAATCTAGTGGAGTGGAGCAACAAACAGAGAATACCAGGTGGAACAGTGGACTGCACTCATCAGCAAAGAGCTACCATCACATCTTGGAGCACCAGGCTAAATGCAGACCAGAGACAAGGTCAATCAATAATCATGGTCTTCTGGCAGACTGTAATAAACTGATATAAAACTTGTTTAGGAACTGTGATTTATGAGAATAAATATTTTCCTACATAAAACTAAGTTCTATGAAACATAAGAATATGGATTTCAAATTGTAGCAGTTTTTGGCATGCTAATTTCAATCAGTAACAAGATCGGATGCTCTTAGGGAAATGTGTATCTGAGTAGGTGCATTAGCATCGCACTTGTATTTAACCTACTGTATTAGACACCTGCCTCCACAGCATTTAGTTCCCTCCAAATACTCCTAGTGTCTTCATTCTTCTTTGAGGAATTGACCTCTTTTCCAATCTCACCTTTGTAAACAGTTAGAGATGGACCCATCCTCAACTGTACATATGGGTCCAGACTGGCTTTAGTCAAGCATATAAACTTTTTTTTAATCATTGTGATATATAACTAAATCATGGCCAATGAAATTCAAGGGAAATATTTTGGGTGACTTCTGGCATAAAGGCATGCACTCTTTCAACAAAATTTTTAATTAACTGGGTCCCTGGTCATGTGCTAGGTTAAAGAGGCATTGATGAACAGAAAACCTTCTCTACCCTCAATATGCTCACAATGAGGGGGACAGTGCTAGGAATAAACAATTAGAATAATTAGCACTGGACCAGAGATAATTGATGAATTGCAATGAAAGCAGAAAGGAGAGAATTATCTTTGGTGTCTATGTTTGAGAAGGGATAAGGAAAGATAGATGGGGAATCACTGTAATTATAGATATCAGAGTCACCTCCAAAAGGTTGATGTGAGCCTCAGGTTTTTTTTTTTCTGGCTTCCAATTGGCTGCAGTTAGTTCTTTCCTGGATCTTCTGATGTGTCAGAGACTTTGGATATCCATTTCTGATTAGGCCAAATAGTTTATTCCCCAGAACTTGATTTGCTAATATTTGGGGACCTAAATGAGAAATCTCATTATCTGACCTGATAATGTCTGTCCAAGGAATGAATACCAGGAAGGATAATTTCACATCACATGCAGGATTACTAAATGGAGAGAACTACAAAGAATAAAAATGGAAATTGAGTTTAAAAGAATAATCAAATAATAAATTAATATGGAAATAACCTGAAATCTTCTGGAATGCTTACTGAACTGACTTGAAAATTTAAGGAATGCCACTGCAATAGCAACAAAATACAAGTCAGAAGTGATGAGATTAATGATTTTGAATGGGCAGATAGTGAATATTGGAACTTGAACCATAAAATAGGTATAGATATTGGAACCCAGCAAAAGTTAATTAAGCCCTCCATTGATTTTCTTATATTCTGCAAAGTATTTACTGAATGTCTACTAAGTGCCCTGGACCAGTGAGTGATTCTTGAACTGGCATCCATAAACTGAACTGGAAAATAGACCCCTGGTTATCTTTTAAATGGAAAACTAAAATTCAGGCCAAGATATTTATACTGAACAATACATTTACAAAGAACCCTTTATTATACAATTGGCTCAAGCACCAATTTTGCATTTTCAGTAATTTTCTGTTACCATTACGTATGTCTTATATGATCACATCTGAGTACTGGGAAGAGTTCACAGCTATAGAGAAGCCTGTGCAATCTCTCAATTTCACATAATGCATTTGATGTGACAGTATTCATTTATATAATGAAAACTTGAGCTCAGAAAATGTTTTCTATGAGCTTATGATTTAAACTCAGATTGAGAAGTCAGCAATACCTAAGCTAATACCCAGGCACAATTAGTTACTAGGTAAGGGAAGTTATTTAAACTTTCCAAGCCTTTATATCTTTATATCTAAAATGGAGAAATAATACCTAAATTTCAGTTATTAAAATGATTACATAAGGTACTTTCTTTATATATTACAGTGCTTGACATACTGTAGGGACTCAATGAGAATTGAATGAGTGAGTGAACAGATGAATAAATGAATTATAGAAAGAAACAAGGCAGAGAAATGACGTATGACTAGATTTCTTTATTTTTGGAAACTGTTTTTCATCATGGAAAATGTTAGGTACATTACAGACATGAATAGAAGTCTTAAGATTCATGGTATATCCTTAATTCTGGGTAATTGATTCTGCCTAATGAAAGTTATACATTAAAATTATCACAAAATGTGATTTAAATTGTGTGTCATGGTATACTTTTTCATACTCATGAATTTATTTTTCAGGGTATAGTATCTGTATGAATATAGCTTATTTACATATTTAGATATATTTCCTATATATAATCAGAATTTGAATTACTGTGCCAGTTTATAGCTGAATAGTTTATAGTCAAATTGCTTCTTGATAACTTTCCTATTTTTTTTATCTATGAGAGGGCTATTTTGGTTACATCTACTTTAAATTATTTCTTAGGCCAAAGGGTATATCTTTGTCTTAACAAAAGTTTTTTAGTAGTTTTCAAAAAATGCACTAAAATTTATTATGTCTTATGAAACTGGTTTTATTAATTTGTGTCCATACTTCAAATAACTTTCTTTTATAAAATACTTTAATTCAATTATTAAGCAGAAATACTAACAGCAAAAATTTAAAGCAGTAGACATTGGTATTCCAATTACCACCTTATCAACTATGAGTCTTTAATATCTACTTTTATGTTAAGTTTCAAGCAAGGAAGCAAAGAAGAGGAAGAAGACAATAATTCAGGGGTTCTTTACAGTTTTACAAAGTGTTATCATGCTGCCCTGCAAATCTGTAAACCATTGTCTTGTGCCTCATGGATCATCCTTAAGGGCTATACATAGTGTTTCCAGCTCTGCAGACCACTTATTCTTACTGCCTTGATATACTGTTCTTAGTCCATCCCTACCTCAAGGGAAGACAAATGTCTAAAGGTTTGGGCAGGAGTAGGTCTTAAGTCTTAGCTTTCCACAGCCTGTAAACAGAATCCAACATAACAAGCAAAGTGATCTGTGCAACTGTCTTTCTCAAAGAAAGTTGACTCATTCTTCTGCAATGTGATAAAAAATTTGTTTTTATTACATTAATAGCAACATAACTTCTCTCATGGAGGAAGTTGTCCTTGTGAAAATATCTTCAAGAGCCAGCTTGGGGTGGACGAGATGGTGTGGTGAACCAATTGCAAATGCAGCACGTTTCTCCTCCCTGTATCCACCCAGCTTACAATGTGACTTTGCAGGTCCTCCCATAGGGAGGTGGAGTCTATTTATCCCCCAGTAAATCCAAACTGATCTTGTGATTTGCTTTGGCCAATAGAATGTGGTGGAAGTGACATTCTACCAGTACTGAAGGTAGTCCTCAAGGGGCTTTGCACATTTGTTCTTACTCTCGTGAAATCCAACTCTGCCATGCAAATCAACTCAGGCTATCACTTTACATGGTGCTGGACCCATGGCCCAAGCACCTTCATTTCTATAGCCACCATCCACATCAGCCATGCCACTGAGGCCATTCTAGATCAAGTAACCCCTAGTTGATCAACCAGCTGACTGCAAAGGCATGAGCAAAGCCAGCCATGATCAGCAGACCTAGCATATAAAATACCACCAAGCTAATAAACAGACTAGTGAACAACAAAGTTTATTTTTAAGTCACTAGATTTTGATGTGGTTTGTTACTCAGCAATAGCTAATAGATTATACCCATAAGCAGGAATATCAGCAAGTATCAGGATATCAAAGGCTGTGGAAAGCTGTTCTGCAGGTGCAAGAGAGGAATGATGTTATTTCTACCACTGACAGTGAGCTCTAAGGACAAGTGGTAGGAAGAAAAGACAGGAGCAATAAGAAAGGAGGAGGACCAGCAAAATGGGGAGCATATGTGACTTATATGGGAAGACCAGGGACACTCTATGGTGGCAGAGTGTCCAAAGTGTGTTTAAGAATGATGAGATTTATATAAATCATCAATGCAACCCATGAGTAGACAGAGGTCCTGTTGTGGTTGGTTGTGACAATGAGCAAGGGAGGGGTGGGCATTTCTATGGAGTAAAGTGATGACATAAAGTTAGCATACTTGGACATCAGAGCCAGCCATAGGAATATAACTCTCCACTTCTGTCCCATCATATGGAATTCACAAAAAATACTAAGAAGTGTTAGGTCTTCCAGAAATTGTTTCTGGAAGGTTGGAAGGAAAAAAGTTGAGCTATGTGTGGCTTCATCTTCAGTGGGACAGAAATCTGCAGCGGACAACTGAATAGCATTCCTCTTACAGAAAGGGTTCAGTGACTATATCACAACAAATCAAACACCGAAGCCTTAGCTCATGTAATTCTCCTGACAACCTAAAAAGACATTATTGGTCAGTGAGGGGGAAAAAGATGGCAGCATGAGAAGTGAGGCAGAAATCTCCTGTAATCCCACTAGGCTAGTGGGAGGGTGTCCCCACCTGGGGCAGCTACAAGGGCATAATGTAGAGGCTCCTCCCTGCACACTCAGCCCACTGGCCTTGGCAGTGGAGGCAAGCACTGCAACCAGGAAGTGGGAAAGAGATCTTTCCTCCCAGCAGGCACTGGTGCCACTCGCCTACAACCCCCCAAAACGCTCCAGGTGCTGGGCAGCTCCAGAGAGGAGAGCTTCTGGGCACTAGAGGGCGCTGCCTACACAAAGTTATTATTACATAGTTATCATTAGAAATATGAAACAGCAAAAGAATCCTGTACAAATGGCAATCCCTCAAACACCAGAACGAGGGCAAAGTGAAACTGAAATCATCAATCTTCTTGATAAAAATTCCAAAATAAAAATCATAAACATGCTCACAGAGCTACAAAAAAATATTCAAGATCTCAGGGACGACTTCAAGAAAGAGATAGAAACTTTGAAAAACACAGTATCTGAAATGAAACATACAATGGAGGGATTTAAAAGCAGATTAAATGAAGTAGAGGAGACAATAAATGAAATAGAAATTAGAGAACAGGAATACAAAGAAGCTGAGGCACAGAGAGAATAAAGGATCTCTAGGAATGAAAGAAAAATAAGAGAACTGTGTGACCAAATGGAACAATATTCACATTATAGGGGTATGAGAAGAAGGAGAGAGAGAAAAGGGGATAGAAACTCTCTTTGAGGAAATAATTGCTGAAAAATTCCCGAGTCTGGAGAAGGAAATAGTCTCACAGGCCATGTAAGTGCACAGATCTCCCAACGCAAGGGACCCAAGGAAGACAACACCAAGGCATATAACAACTAAAATGGCAAAGATCAAGGAAAAGGGCAGAGTATTAAAAGAAGCCAGAGAGAGAAAAAAGATGACATACAAAGGAAAACCCATCAGGCTATCATCAGACTTCTCCAGTAGAAACCTTACAGGCCAGAAGGGAGTGGTATGATATAGTCAATACAATGAAACAGAAGGGCCTCCAACCAAGAATACTCTACCCAGCAAGATTATCACTTAAATTTGAAGGAGGGATTAAACAATTTCCAGATAATCAAAAGTTGAAGAAATTCACCATCCACAAACCATCTCTACAGTGTACTTTGGAGGGACTGCTATAGATTGAAGTGCTCCTAAGGCTAAATAGCTGTCACCAGAGAAAATAAAACCACAGTAAAGAAAGTAGAACAATTAATTACTAAACAGATGCAAAATCAAATCAAGTACCCACAAAGTCAGTCAAGGGATACACAAAGAGTACACAATATGAAACCTAACATATAAAGAGTGCAGAAGGAAGAAAAAGAAGGGAGGGGAAAAAAAGAAGGAACTTTAGATAGTGTTTGAAATGGCATACTAAGTGAATTAAGTCAGACTGTTAGATAATAAAGAAGCTGCCCTTGAACCTTTGGTAACTACCATTCTAAAGCCTGCAGTGTTAATAAGTATATATCTATCGATAATCACCCTAAATGTAAATGGACTAAATGCACCAATCAAAAGACATAGTGTTACTGAATGGATAAAAAAAAAAGACTTATCTATATGATGCCTACAAGAGACTCACTTCAAGACCAAAGACATACACAGACAAAGTGAAGGGATGAAAAAAGATATTTCATGCAAATAATAGGGAGAAGAGCAGGAATTGTAGTATTTGTATCAGACAAAATAGACCTCAAAACAAAGAAAGTAACCAGAGACAAAGAAGGACATTACATAATGATAAAGGCATCAGTCCAACAAGAGGATATAACCATCCTAAATATCTATGCACCCAACACAGGAGCACTGACATATGTGAAACAAATACTAACACAATTAAAGGGGGAAATAGGATGCATTGCATTCATTTTAGGAGACTTCCACACTCCACTCACTTCAAAGGACAGATCAACCAGACAGAAAATAAGTAAGGAGACAGAGGCACTGAGCAACTAACAGACATCTACAGAACACTCCACCCAAAAGCAACAGGATAAAAACTCTTCTCAAGTGCATGTGGAACATTTTCCACAATAGATCACATACTAGGCCAAAAAAGGAGCCACAGTAAATTCAAAAGGACTGAAATTGTACTAACCAGTTTCTCAAACCACAAAGGATTGAAACTAGAAATAAATTATGTAAAGAAAGCAAAAAAGCCCACAAACACATGGAGGCTTAACAAAATGCTCCTAAATAATTAATGGATCAATGACCAAATAAAAACAGAGATCAACCAATATATGGAGACAAATGAAAATAACAACTCAACACTGCAAAATCTGTAGGACGCAGTGAAGGCCATTCTAAGAGGGAAGTATGAAGCAATACAGGCTTATCTGAAGAAAGAAGAACAATCCCAAATGAAGAGTCTAAACTCACAATTAATGAAACTAGAATAAGAAGAAAAAATGAGGCCCAAAGTCCATAGAAGGAGGGACATAATAAAGATCAGAGCAGAAATAAACAGAATCCAGAATAACAAAATAATAGAATCAATGAAGCCAGGAGGTGGTTCTTTGAGAACACAAACAAAACAGATAAACCCCTTGCCAGACTTATCAAGAAAAAAAAGGGTCCACATACAAACAGAATCAGAAATGAGAAAGGAAAAGTCACTACAGACACCACAGAAATACAAAGAATTATTAGAGAATACTATGAAAACTTACATGCTAATAAATTGGATAACCTAAAAGAAATGGACAACTTTCTAGAAAAATACAACCTTTTAAGACTTACCCAGGAAGGAACAAGGAACAGAAAGTCTGAACAGACCAATTACCAGCAATGAAATTGAATTGGTAATCAAAAAACTACCTAAGAACAAAACCCGTGGACCAGATGGCTTCACCGCTGAATTTTTTTAATGTTCTTTTTATTTATTTATTTATTTTTAGTGTTTTAGAAAGATCTTTTCTTTTATTAAGGTATTATTGATATACACTTTTATGAAGGTTTTGCATGAAAAACAGTGTAGTGACTACATTCACCCATATTATCACATCATCCTCCATACCCCATTGCAGTCACTGTCAATCAATGTAGTAAGATACCACAGAGTCACTATTTGCCTTCTCTGTGCTACACTGTCTTCCCCATGATCCCCACCACACCATGTGTGCCAATCATAAAGCTCCCCAATCCCCTTATCCCTCCCTCTCCACCTGCTCTCCCTTATCCATCCCCTTTGGTAACTGCTAGTCCCTTCTTAGAGTCTGTGAGTCTGCTGCTGTTTTGTTCCTTCAGTTTTGCTTCATTGTTATACTCCACAAATGATGAAAATCATCTGGTACTTGCCCTTCTCCACCTGGCTTATTTCACTGAGCATAATATCCTCCAGCTCCATCCATGTTGTTGCAAATGGTAGGATTTGTTTTTTTCTTATGGCTGAATAGTATTCCACTGTGTATATGTACCACTTCTTCTTTATCCATTCATCTACTGATGGACACTTAGGTTGCTTCCATATCTGGGTATTGTAAATAGTGCTGCAATAAATATAAGGGTGCATATGTCTTTTTAAATCTGAGAACTTGTATTCTTTGGGTAAATTCCTAGAGGTGGAATTCCCAGGTCAGATGGTATATCTATTTTTAGGTTTTTGAGGAACCTCCATATTGTTTTCCACGATGGTTGAATTAGCTTACATTCCCACCAGCAGTGTAGGAGGGTTCCCCTTTCTCCACATCCTCCCCAGCATTTGTTGTTCTTAGTCTTTTGGATGCTGGCCATCCTAACTGGTGTGAGATGATATCTCACTGAGGTCTTAATTTGCATTTCCCTGATAATTAGTGATGTGGAGCATCTTTTCATGTGCCTGTTGGCCATATGAATTTCTTCTTTGGAGAATTGTCTGTTCATATCCTCTGCCCATTTTTTAATAGGGTATTTGCTTTTTGGTTGTTGAGGCATGTGAGTTCTTTATATATTTTGGATGTTAACCCCTTGTCAGGTATGTCATTCACAAATATATTCTCCCATACTGTAGGATGCTTTTTTCTTCTACTGATGGTGTCTTTTGCTGTACAGAAGCTTTTTAGTTTGATGTAGTCCCATGTGTTCATTTTTGCTTTTGTTTTCCTTGCCCAAGGAATGCATTCAGGACAGCTACATGCAAGAGAATAAAACTGGATATTATCTAACTCCACACACAAAAGTAAACTTGAAATGGATCAAAGACCTGCATGTAAGTCATGAAACCATAAACTATTAGAAGAACACATTGGCAAAAATCTCTTGAATATAAACATGAGCAACTTTTTCCTGAACATATCTCCTTGGGCAAGGGAAACAAAAGCAAAAATGAACACATGGAACTACATCAAACTAAAAAGTTTCTGTACAGCAAAAGATACCATCAGTAGAACAAAAAGGCATCCTACAGTATGGGAGAATATATTCATGAATGACATACCCAATAAGGGGTTAACATCCAAAATATATTAAAAAAACTCACATGCCTGAACACCCAAAAAGCAAATAACCTGATTAAAAAATGAGTGGAGGATCTGAACAGACACTTCTCCAAAGAAGAAATTCAGATGGCCCACAGGCACATGAAAAGATGCTCCACCTCGCTAATTATCAGGGAAATGCAAATTGAAACCACAATGAGATATCACCTCACACCAGTTAGGATGGCCAACATCCAAAAAAGAAGGAACAATAAATGCTGGAGAGGATGAGGAGTAATGGGAACCCTTCTACCCTGTTGGTGGGAATGTAAATTAGTTTAACCATTGTGGAAAGCAATATGGAGGTTCCTCAAAAGACTAAAAATAGAAATACCATTTGACCCAGGAATTCTACTCCTAGGAATTTATCCAAATAAAAGAAGATCATGGATTCAAAAAAACATATGCACCCCTATGTTTATTGCAGCACTATTTACAATAGCCAAGAAATGGAAGCAACCAAAGTGTCCATCAGTAGATGAATGGATAAAGAAGATGTGGTACATATACACAATGGAATATTACTCAGCCATAAGAAGAAAACAAATCCTACCATTCGCAACAACATGGATGGAGCTGGAGGATATTATGCTCAGTAAAATGAGCCAGGTGGAGAAAAACAAGTACCAAATGATTTCTCTCATTATGGAGAATAACAACGGAGCAAAACTGAAGGAACAAAACAGCAGGAGACTCACAGAACCCAGGAAGGGACTACTGGTCACCAAAGGGGAGAGGTGGGAGGGTGCGGATAGGCAGGGAGAAGGGGATTAAGGGGCATTATGATTAGCACACATAATGTAGGGGGGTCATGGGGAAGGCAGTACAACACAGAGAAGACAAGTAGTGACTCTATAGCATCTTACTACGCTGATGGACAGTGACTGCAATTGGCAGGGGGTGGACTGGATAATATGGGTGAATGTTGAAACCACAATGTTGCTCATGTGACACCTTCATAAGATTGTATATCAATGATAGCTTATTTAAAAAAATAAAAGTTTGTAAGAAAAAGAAAGAAACATCATTGGTCATCCATGTTATATTTAAAAGGGAACGGACTTCCAGAGACGTTAAGAAATGTACTGAATTTCACAGCTGGTGAGTGATAAGTGGTATTTCAAATCCAGGATTTTTTGACCCCAGCCCCAAATTTTACAGTTCCACTCCAACTGCCAGAAACATTTACACACATCAGGTGCTGTGTATCCGCCAGCTGTTTTGCTTGCTGTTGCTGAAGTTTAAATATAACACCTTCCTTAGCAACGGAAAAGTCCCTTAGCTACCTATGATACTTGACAACTACTTTCCACATACACAGCTTCCAAAGGTTTCATCTTACATCACAGTGGGCTCACGAAAGCCTTTATCTGGGCTGATGCAACAGGAGGAATGTCCAAACTGTGATCTGGGTGGCTGCCTGGGAGGGACTGTCAGGTACTGACCCTTGGGAAGTCCTAGGAGCACAAATTACCCAGAGGGTTGAGGCATTTCTCTCATTGGAACACAAGGTGTATAATTAGCCCAAATTCCCAATCTCTAGGATAGGAAGCAGATACTGATATTCTGGAACTATGGTTTCCAACTTTTATTTTTTGGAATTCTTTAACTTGGATGAAATGAAAAATATGTACGTATGTATGTGTGTATTTGCACTGATTTCTAACTGAAATTTGCCATGTCCATCAATTATAAATGTGTAAATCCTAATGGAAATTCAGCGTTTCCTTTGATTTTGCATGTGGTTTTGTCAACAGTACTTACGATTTTGTCGCCAACAAAATCATAGGTAGCTTCACAGGAGACTGTGATTGTGAAGATACTTCAAATTGATGTTTACACGTACTACTGTTTCAAACTGATAGTTGTTAGAACTGATACTAGATCTGGTTATGTAATGTGGTTTTAAACACATTAAATTTAAGTTGTTTAAGAAAGTTAAGACTGCCAACAGAGTTGACTGCACCCACACACCATGTTTTTTTTTGCATTTCTCCTGCATCATACACTCTCTGCTGTTCTATCTGCCTTCCGAGAAGCAGCCTTCTTGGGCAAAGCCCCTTCAAGGTGATGGAGGCCGGCTCCCCTTCTCTCACCCCAGCTGACATCTCCTCTGTGGGAAACACACACCTTCACCTGTGCCCGGCAGCAGGGCAGCTGCTTCCTGGCCACGGCCCCTACCTGTCTGCCCTTCAGGTCTGCTGCTCAGCTGGTATGCGCCAGTGGGCACCCTGGCTGTGCATGTGTGGAAGCACTCCTATAATGACTCTGTGCATCCCCAAAACCCTCGGCCAGTACCCTCACCTTTCCAGCCCTTTATAGGGCACCCAGACCCCCCACTATTCAGGAACCAAAGAGTCAGTACTCTGCAAAGCAGGGCCCTGCAGGAGCTGACTCCAGCTGCATGGCTGTCGTCAGTTCTCATTTGTCAGCAGACACCCCTCACTGGTGCTCAGAACCTTTTGGAATATCAGCCCCATTCACTGTATCCAGCAGCAACAATCCAGTTCCCTAACTGGGTCTTTCCAACCTCTCTCACTAGACCTGAGGCAAGGAGGCCACATCCCCTCCAACCCCCTCCTTGGAATGGCAGGAGAGAACACATTTCCCAAAGATATTCTCTCTTTAATCTACCACCTTAATGTCTGTATGCCTTTCAGGTGGCTTTTGAACCATATATATTGAGGGTCCATATTAAATATTCATTCACTGACATCACTGCCAATACAAATCCCCTCCACCACCTGCCCTACACACCACATCCACATGCTTGCCTAGGACTCTTCATAGGATTAAACTGTTAAACTACAGATTTTTCAACATCGGCACTTGAAAAAAACCTCAAACCTGAAGGCAGAGAAAACTCATCACCCAAGGCTTCCGATCTAAAGATAGAGTTTGCTAACCTTGGGTGGGCTAGTGCGTGCGGCTCTGCCGTGGCCCCTCCATGTATGAGGCAACACTGAGCCTCTTCCTGTTTCCACTCTCCCTGCTACCTGGCGGGATCCTCTGGCATCTCTCAGGCCCTGCCTGTTACAAACTAGACACAAATAACCCGGCCAGAGCACCCTGTGCTAATTTCCTGGTTGACCAGTCTATGGCTCTCCTCTTCAAGTGCCATTTTAAGGAAAACAATTCCATAGCATGGAATCATCAGAGGGAAGCCCCCTGCTTCAATTGTTCTTAATGCGCCTGTGTTGTGTGTTGTGGGTTTGCCTCTTAGAAGGCAGCCCATTGGTTGTGTCATAGCCATAATCTCCACTACTTCATGGCATTTGGCATTTAACAGGATCTGCTTTCAATGACTCAATCAGGGTTTCCTCAGACAGTAAACAGCCACTTATTGCCTTTTATACCACCAAGAAAATGAGATTAGTCCTCGAGGAGATGAGCAGCTCCTGGCTGCTGTCGAAAGGGCATTCTGCCTGTTTGTTTGGCTGCAAGGCACCACATGGCCTAGGCTTGTTTAAAATTAGCTTCCCTCATAAATCACTTGCACAATGAAGTCCCTTGCTCTACCCTCTGACATATTCATGTCTCTGTTTATTTTTAATGATGACATGATTTTTTTCTGTCTTCTTTGGGCTCTTTATCCTCCATGTTCCCAAACACTAAATTGTACACCTAAAGTGCAAAATCTAAGAAACTGCACGGAAGAAAGATTTCCCTTTCTACCAGCACACAACGGTAATGGGGAAACTGAGTTAGCGCTGAGATCTTTCTGATGGAAATTGTCCCTGTTCTACTTTGTTCTATATTATTACATATTATTATTATATCCTGAGAATGTTCCCTTGTCAAGGGACAAGAGGGTGTTTCTTCGTATACATTTGCATATCTCAGCAAAGGTGTATTTACTTAAGATTTCCATGTTCCATTATATGTAAATTTTACATAGAAAACAAAAATAGTTGGAAACAAATAATGACCTAACTCTTCCTAATATGCATGCAGAAGTATTTAGGAGAGCTATACTAGTGTCCACAATTAACTTTTAAATTTCTCCCAAACTGATGAATTAATTGATGGATAGAGGGATAGAGAGGTGATGAAGTATAGTCAAATGGTGGTAGTAAAATACAGGTGGTAGGCATGCACTGTGAAAGTCTTTCAATTTTGCTGCATGATTGAAATTTTTCATAATAAAATGCTGGAAAAAAATGCTCCCTTGTAAACCTGGGTTGAATCCTTGGGGGCACAAGAGGGCTATGGCTTCCAAAATCCTGTCTTCAATCCAAATTTTAAAAATCCTTATTTTTTTATACAGTACAAATTCACATAATTTACAACAAGGAAAAAAGGATCATCACACCAGGGAAAAGTCTAAAAAACAGAATATTCCAAGAGACAAGTAAATTCTACTAGGTAGATATATAGGCACTTTTTTGAATTTAAAATGGCATGTGAATGGGAGATGTTTCTTGACTCAACTCTCCAATCCATCTCATAAAACACAAATGAGGAACAGCAAAGGTCACAGCATGACCAAAACTCATACAAGAGGAATTCAAAGACCTATATGTAATTCATATTGGCTTGGGTTAAAAAATTCCAACAGTGGGGGACCCTTCATTTACTATTGGAAACTGAAAATTTACTTGGAAAAATCTGAATCAAGAAGAAAATTGCAGGATTTCTCTCTATCTAATGAATACTACATTTTTGAGGCAATGTATTTGTATTTTCTTATCAAACTCCAGAGAATTTGACATCCCACAAATAACTGGAGAATTCGGAAAGGAGGGCTGTTGACACATATTGCTATGGCACACTGTAAAACTCCACCGCTTTGGCAGAAATGTAGACAGGAAAACTCATGGTAGCAATAGATACAAAGGATAGTAGTTTGTCATGCATTATCTCTTTATAGAGTACCAGTTGGCATGGAAGAAGCCACCTCTGTATAGCTGTGCTCAGTTATATGAATGCTGATTAGATAGTGAAAATTAGTCTAGCTGTTTCGCCATCAACTTGCCCTCTGAGACAGGGAAGTAGAGTCACAGAAGAGGATCGGGGACTGAACAATAAGCTAATCTATCACAATATCCAAAAATGAGTTTTTCTACAAATAGGGATCACGTACCCCATTTGTTGACAATCACCAGATCTTGATAAATTTCCCCTCATTCAGGGATGCATAAACTGGAAAACATTTTAAAAGCATTTAATTGTACATAAGAATGTGTTTACAAAATAATCTGTAAGAAAGGTATAACAAAATGAGATGGGGAAAAGTGGAAGGATGAGATAAGGAAAGATTTCAAAGGATAAGACAATGAATCTGCATTCAAGGCAGTGAAGTGCAGGATCAAGAAGGTTTGAACTTACAATGTGGACATGAAGTACAATTTTGAGAGGTTCTCTAAGAATGCAGATGGGAAGGGCAAAGGGAAAGAGAGAAACAGGATACAAATTGTAGACTTAAATGTATTCCTGAGGAAGTACCCAAACAGTTGGAAAGGAAACAACAACTAAAATAAATAGTCAGAAAAAACATCTCAGAGTACATTGCCAGAGTTCATAACATTTCAGGGAAATTAATGAAAATGGTCCAAATGTCTCAGAGGGTTTTATGCACACTAACCATGAGGCAGAATGGGTCAAAGATAAAGAAAATGAAGATAGAGAGTTTTGGTAACTTGATCAAAGCCAAAAGCTAGAATGGGCTCTTAGGAACTTACTCTAGAAAGCTCTATTGTATGAATCAGAAATCAGAAATATCAGGTCTATGTTTTTATTTGGAAATGTTAACATTCCATAGTGATGATTTTCAGACTCGACACTCAGGGTTGTCACCTCTTTCTGAATCTGACTGCTTTATAATGTTCTTGCCCGAGTATCAGGATTCAACTTAATAACTTCCTTTGCTTCATTCATTCATCCATTTTTCTTCACAACATAAATGCTGTGCACCTTTATTAAACATGGACCAAAAAAAGTACAAAGTCCAGTGGACCTGGTAAACAATTTCAAAGTAAAATGTGAAATGCAATGTTAAACACTGAAAGAGATAGAAAGATAAGAGTGCCCACAATAAACTGTGTTTTATGTAGTGTTTTCCCTTATAATTTATGCACATATTTATTACTTTTTTGTTTTTGTTTCTTCTTGCATCATTCACCTTCCCTTTGGAATCACTTTATATTTCCAATTGTATCATCCACTAGTGCTAAATTGTCTTTGACTTTTTTAGGCCTTAAAATGCCTTTATTTTACCTTCATTCTTGGAAGGTATTTTCTCTGGGTATGGAGTTGTAGGACAAGGGTTATTTTCTTTCAGCACATTGAATATATCATTTCACTTTTTTCTGGCTTTCGTTGTAGCTGTGGAGAAGTCAACTGTCAGTCTAAATGCTGTTTGTATGAAGTTAATCTATAGTTTTTCTCTGCTTCCTCTTAAAATATTTCTCTTTGTATTTGGTTTTCTTCAGAGTCACTATGGAATGCCTAGAAGATATTTTTTTAATTCCTACTTAAGATTTTACAGATTTCTTGAATTTTTGGGTTAGTGTCTTTCATCAGTTCGCCAATCGTTACCTCTGCTTCATTTTTCTCTCCTTTGTTTCTGATACTCTTATTACATATATGCTAGACTTGCTATGTGTATGCTTTGCATCAACACTGTTCAGTACATTATTAGCCTCTAGCACAAGAGGCTAAATTTAAATTTAATCAAAATTAAATAAAATTTAAAAGTCAGTTCTTCAATCTCAATAGCCACATTTCAAGTACTCAAGAGTCACATGTGTCTGGTGGTTATTGTATTGGACAGCACAGATAAAGAAAAAAATTATCATTGCAGAATCTTCTATTAGATATTACTGCTCTATATCTAATATCTATTGTATATTTTCTACCTTTTGTTTTCTCTCCAGGCTTCATTTTGCAAAGACTGCTGGTCTACTTTCTTGTTTACTGTTTTTCCATTCTACACTGCCTAACCTACTGTTAAACTCATTCATTCAGTATTTTTCTTTTTTAGTATTAGAATGTGTATTTGGTTCTTTTTGAATCTATGATATCACCTTCCATGATTTCTAGTTCTCTGCTATGTTTTAAATCTTGAATTGCATCTCACTAAACATAGAGAGCAGAGTTGTTGTTCAGTCTGTCTGGTAATTCCATTATATGGACCCCACTGGACCTGTCCCTATAGTGCATTATTTCTGCTTTTTTTTCTCATATGGTATTTCATCTTTTCATGTGTCTATTTATCTCTGATTGTGTGTTGGGCATTGTTTTTGAAAACTTGATTAAAGCTCTCTTCCTGAATTGTCATTTGCTTTTGCCTGAATCATAGACATACTATATAGGCCCATTTTAATCCAGTTTAATGCTTCAGGTTTTCTGGAGAATAAAATGATACAAAGCTGTCACCCTTACTCCCAGAGAATAGCCCTTAGAGTTTTAGCCCAAGGTTATAGGAGGCTTACCAAATCCAAAGTTTTGATAGAATCAGACCAAGATGTGAGTTAACTCCCTGGATCTGCATATGATGAGGGAAAAAGTAGCATCGACTGCTAGACTCCATCTCTGGATTCCCAAACTTTAACAGATCTTTATCAGGTAGCTAGTCACTACCTTATTTGCTCTGATGCTTTTAAGAAAAAAAAAACATATTCACACCCCACTCTGCTATTTTACTGTTTTCCTTGAAAAAAAAATTTTCTTAAAACGACTTAATCCATCATTAATGGAAATGAAATTACCTATCATTAATTTAAAAGTCTTCATCCCTGGGGTGTACTGATAAATAACAGAACTCTCACGTTTATCCAATTTAGTTTAGGACATTATATAAATACAATACTTTGTATTCTCTAAATATTCCACTGATATCAACCCTACTCATTAAAGGTCTATTGGAGATTTTATATTCATTTATTCAAGCCTCTTGCATTCACTGAGTAACTACTATGATAAGAATTGCAATGTGCACTGGAAGTACAATGATGAATTAGATATGCAATAGACATTTTAATGGGAAAGAGGCAAAAAATGTAAACTGATTAATAATAATTCCACACAGTGGTGTTATGAGGAAGAAGTGAAAAGGTTGTAAGATTGAGAGAATAATGGAAAGTTGGTGTGGGACCTACTTTAAATAATATTGTCATGGAAATGTCCCTGATGTGATATCTGAGGTTAAACCTGATGAATGAGAAAGAACAGCAATGAGTAGACTTGATGAGAATCATATAAAAGAGATCACGGTTTGGAAATGGGAAAGAGGACACTGTAGGGGTCAGCAGATGCTGTCTCAGTAAGGCTATTACACGTATGCTTTTCCAGCCAGTGGATTCATTGTCCATGACTCTTTTCCACAGCTCTATAAAGGGAATTTGTGGCTCAATAACCCAGTCCATAAAGAAGGAGACATGCGGTAAATTAAAGGATTTTCTGTAGATGTGCACACCTGCTCATCCTCATTTCTTAGGAAAGAAAGCAGGAGGAAATATGGTATAAATTAATAATCATAACAAAGTAACAACTCTACAGGAAGTATTTAGACCTGAATATCCAAACAATTGTTCTGTGAAATTGAGAAAGTCCTTCAATCTCTCTGAGAATCAATCTGCCTATATAAAATGAAGTATGGTCCTATGCAATGTATAAGATCCTTTTCACATTTAAACATAGTAGAAGCATTTCACCTTTATTTTCTCAGGACACACTTCCTATTGGCTAACATATTTTAGTGGAGTTTCTCTATTTTGTTATAGCCTATTGGTTTGCTTAGGGATGTTCTATAATTATATATGGTGCCCATGTTTATTGCAGGGCATTGGGTTATGTAGGGATTTTTATCTTATTTAGTAACATGGGAAATGTCCCCAAATTCCAGAATTTAATAATTTGGAAATGTTGTCATATGTCTATGAAATGAAAATGGAATAGGGCTCTGTGCAAACACCATAATAAATACCCAAAGAAAAGGTCTTGTCAGGTATGGTTTGGTAGTCTGCCTTTTAAAAGCACTAGTATAATAACAAAAGTATACTACATCAAATATGTGGGATGAAAACAAATTGGTACTCAGAGGGAAATTCATAACCTTAAATGCATATTTTTGGATATAAGAAAAATGACATATTAATGACATGAGCATTGAACTCAAGGAATTGAAAAGAAAAACAGAATAAATCTTCCACCAAAATGTACAGAAGTTTCTGATGACAGAAGAGCAAAAAATAAGGAAATGGGAAATAATAAACAATGGAGAAAAGTACCAAAAACAAAAGCTCATTCTTCAGAATTACTAATAAAACAGACACCACCCTGGAAGACTGTACAAGTAAAAAGAGAGAAAGCACAAATAGGAAGCATAAGGAATTTGAACAAATACTAGAATATCTACTTAAAAATGAGACATAACCACAGAAATACAATGAATTGACAATATATAGGAAAGATTTATAATACTTAAACTGCAGGATTGACTTAGAAAAAATATAAACTATAAAATACCAATAATAAATGAATCGGTACCTTTTTATCCCACAAAAATAGTTTTCTAAGTAGGTAACTAAAATTTTAAGAAACAAAACCCTTGTTTTTTAAACTGTTCCAAAGAATAAAAAGTAATGTTTCCAACAAGTATTAAAACTTTTATATCAAAAAATAGAATAAAGATAGCACAAGAAAGAATATATAATATATTTATATACATATATATCAGTCAATGTCGTGTAGAAATGTAACTGAAAATATTCTAAATCAATAATAAAATACTTTTAATGTCCATCAAACTCACATAAATTAAGTTCCTAGCACTCACCAAGTGCCATAAAGTTACAGGGGCCCTGGGACATTCATAAATTGGCATTTGAAATGTAATTGGTACAACCATTTTTGGGAGCTATTTGTCAATATCTAGTAAAGTTGAAGATGCACCTATCCTATGAATCAGCAAATTTACTTGTAGATATGTGTCAGAAAAAAATCCACGTATGGATGTGTTCACTGAAACACCAATGTAATAGAATATAATTGAAAACGATGTAAATGCCCAGAAACTGTGCAATGCATTGATAAATTGTGTGTATTAATACAAAAAATATTATATAACTGTTATAATTAACGTGCTATTTCTATATGACTCAACATTTACAAATTTCAAAAATGCAAAATTAAGTGAATAAACCATGGCACAAGAGAATTATACCATTGGCACAAATTTTAAAACATGTCAATAAATACAGTACCCTGTTAATATATATGTAGATATACACAGTATATGTGCTTTTTTAATGTTGCTATTATTAATATACAATTACATGAGCAACATTATGGTTACTAGACTCCCCTATTATCAAGTTCCCACCACATACCCCATTGCAGTCACTGTCCATCAGCGTAGAAGGATGTTATAGAGTCACTACTTGTCTTCTCTGGGTTATACTGCCTTCCCCATATGCCCCCACCCCACCCCCACCCCCGCTACATTATGTATGCTAATTATAATAGCCCTTTTTCCCCCTTATCCCTCCCTTCCCACCCATCTTCCCCAGTCTCTTTCCCTTTGGTAACTGTTAGTCCATTCTTGGGTTCTGTGAGTCTGCTGCTGTTTTGTTCCTTCAGTTTTTTCTTTGTTCTTTTACTACACATATGAGTGAAATCATTTGGTACTTGTCTTTCTCCGCCTGGCTTATTTCACTGAGCATAATACCCTCTAGCTCCATCCATGTTGTTGCAAATGGTAGGATTTGTTTTCTTCTTATGGCTAAATAATATTCCATTGTGTATATATACCACCTCTTCTTTATCCATTCATCTACTGATGGACACTTAGGTTGCTCCCATTTCTTGGCTATTGTAAATAGTGCTACGATAAACATAGGGGTGCATATATCTTTTTCAAACTGGACTGCTGCATTCTTAGGGTAAATTCCTAGGAGTGGAATTCCTGGGTCAAATGGTATTTCTATTTTGAGTTTTTTGAGGAACCTCCATACTGCTTTCCACAATGGTTGTACTAATTTACATTCCCACCAGCAGTGTAGGAGTGTTCCCTTTTCTCCACATTCTTGCCAACATTTGTTGTTTGTCTTTTGGATGGCAGCCATCCTAACTGGTGTGAGGTGATATCTCATTGTGGTTTTAATTTGCATTTCTCTGATGACTAGTGATGTGGAGCATCTTTTCATGTGCCTGTTGGCCAGCTGAATTTCTTCTTTGGCGAAGTGTCTGTTCAGGTCCTCTGCCCATTTGGTAATTGGCTTATTTGCTTTTTGTTTGTTGAGATGCGTGAGCTCTTTATATAATTTGGATGTCAACCCCTTATTGGATATGTCATTTATGAATATATTCTCCCATACTGTAGGAAATCCTTTTGTTCTACTGATGGTATCCCTTGTTGTACAGAAGCTTTTTAGTTTGACATAGTCCCATTCATTCATTTTTGCTTTTGTTTCCCTTTCCCGGGGAGACATGTTCATTAAGAAGTTGCTCATGTTTATGTCCAGGAGATTTTTGCCTATATTTTTTTCTAAGAATTTTATGGTTTCATGACTTACATTCAGGTCTTTGATCCATTTTGAGTTTACTTTGGTGCATGGGGTTAGACAGTAGTCCAGTTTTATTCTCTTACATGTAGCTGTCCAGTTGTGCCAACGCCAGTTGTTGAAGAGGCTGTCATTTCCCAATTGTATATCCATGGCTCCTTTATCATATATTAATTGACTATATATGCTTGGGTTTATATCTGGGCTCTCTATTCTGTTCCACTGGTCTGTGGGTCTGTTTTTGTGCCAGTACCAAATTGTCTTGATTACTGTAGCTTTGTAGTAGAGCTTGACGTCAGGGAGCGTAATCCCCCCTGCTTTATTCTTCCTTCTCAGGATTGCTTTGGCTATTCGGGATCTTTGGTGGTTCCCTATGAATTTTAGAACTATTTGCTCTAGTTCATTGAAGAATGCTATAGGTATTTTGATAGGGATTGCACTGAATCTGTAGATTGCTTTAGGCAGCATGGCCATTTTGACAATATTAATTCTTCCTAGCCAAGAGCATGGGATGAATTTCCATTTATCAGTGTCCTCTTTAATTTCTCTTAAGAGTGTTTTGTAGTTTCCAGGGTATAGGTCTTTCACATCCTTGGTTAGGTTTATTCCTAGGTATTTTATTCTTTTTGATGCAATTGTGAATGGAATTATTTCCTGATTTCTCATTCTGCTAATTCATCATTAGTGTATAGGAATGCAACAGATTTCTGTGTATTAATTTGTATTCCACAACTTTGCTGAATTCAGATATTAGATCTAATAGCTTTGGAGTGGATTCTTTAGGGTGTTTTATGTACAATATCATGTCATCTGCAAACAAGGACAGTTTTGAGTTCTTCCTTGCTGATCTGGATGTCTTTTATTTCTTTGTGTTGTCTGATTGCCGTGGCTAGGACCTCCAGAACTATGTTGAATAAAAGTGGGGAGAGTGGGCATCCTGGTCTTGTTCCCAATCTTAAAGGAAAAGCTTTCAGCTTCTCACTGTTAAGTAGAATGTTGGCTGTGGGTTTGTCATATATGGCCTTTATTATGTTGAGGTACTTGACCTCTATACCCATTTTGTTGAGAGTTTTTATCATGAATGGATGTTGAATTTTGTTGAATTCTTTTTCAGCATCTATGAAGATGATCATGTGGTTTTTGTCCTTTTTATTGATGTAGTGGATGATGTTGATGGATTTTCGAATATTGTACCATCCTTGCATCCCTGAGATGAATCCCACTTATCATAATGGATGATCTTTTTGATGTATTTTTGAATTTGGTTTGCTAGTATTTTGTTGAGTATTTTTGCATCTATGTTCATCAGGGATATTGTTCTGTAATTTTCTTGTTTTCTGGTGTCTTTGCCTGGTTTTGGTATTAGAGTGATGTTGGCCTCGTAGAATGAGTTTGGGAGTATTCCCTCCTCTTCTACTTTTTGGAAAACTTTAATGAGGAAGGGTATTAGGTATTAGCTAAATGTTTGATAAAATTCATCAGTGAAACCATCTGCTCCAGGAGTTTTGTTCTTAGTTAGTTTTTTGATTACCAATTCAATTTCTTTGCTGGTAATTGGTCTATTCAGATTTACTGTTTTTTCCTCCTGGGTCAGCCTTGGAAGGTTGTATTTTTCTACAAAGTTGTCCAGTTCTTCTAGGTTATTCAGTTTCTTAGCATATAATTTTTCATAGTATTCTCTCATAATTCTTTGTATTTCTGTGGTAGTGGAAGTGATTTTTCCTTTCTCATTTTTGATTCTGTTTATGTGTGTAGACTCTCTTTTTTTCTTGATAAGTCTGGCTAGGGGGTTATCTATTTTGTTTATTTTCTCAAAGAACCAGCTCCTGCTTTCATTGATTCTTTAGTATATGTATTTTTTAAATAGAAAAGATAAATACAGACTGCGGAAGTACAAGACCTGAAGTCTGTCTGAATATTTAAAATTATTTGAAGCAAGTAAAGCTCAATATAAGCTTTTTAAGATCTGGGTGGAGGGTATCTACTAGGTGTAACATTAGACCCTACTTTATAGAGTAACTGTGAAGACTGAGATAATGCATATAAAAGGCTTAAAGAACAGAGTATTGTTATTCACTAGAAATTGTTAATTTCTAGAGAGCAAAGCTAACTTATCACCATGTCCCTTATGCACAAGAGCATACCTAACACAGAAGAGATGTTCAGTAATTTGATTGATTGAATACACACATCTTATATTCCTCACTTCATCCCCAACCCTAATGGTTCTCACCTACATGCATGTGGGTGAATGGGAGAGGGGTAATGGATGGGCATAAACCACTGGTAAGGTTTTAAGTCAATATTTGACTTTTACAACCATTTCCATATGTGACCCAGTTAATGGTTTCCGGGCAAATGGTTACTTTTAAGTAACCAACCAGCAGAGTTTAGAACAAGGTTGATTACATAAATGCCACTACATTAGTACTGATTTCTCAAAGAATTTTTAAAAATTCAGCTGAACTGACTATTTATTATTCCTTCTCTTCTTTACCAATGCAAGAATTTCACAGGGGTGGGGATTTCAAAGGTATTTCAGAAAGAATCATATATAAAGCATTCCTTAGTATTATATAAGGCCTTAAGAAGGAGAAACCGGCCTTGGCTAACTTTACTCACATGCTGAACTCCATAAATATTGTATAGTTAACACACGATCCAGATACTTTAACTTCACAGAGTTCAGGAAAGAACAGATTTTGTTTGTGGTGAGTTTTCTGATGTGTTGAATATAAAGTACCAATTAAAGTGTACTCGGAATAGCTGTTTGAGCTTTTGGCAGCATATCAGAAGGAGTTACGGAAAGCAAGGCCTTTTCAGTGATGGATATGATTTTGCAGAGGTCATACTATGGTCTGGACAGGGCACATCTGGCATGAATTCAAAACATAAATGCCCTCGAATCTAGTGTACTGAATCCTATTCCAGGGCCCAAAGCCTCATTGCTTTGGAAATGGTTCCTCCATTCCCAAGGCATTTCTGGTTTTCAGAATATTTTATCTGGAACCCAATCTCTACATGCTAAAGAGACTCCTCAGGTCTAGAATGGGTAAGATGTTGGAGCGTTTTATTTTACCATTGCCACTGCCCACTTCCTTGTAGATTTTGATTTAGAAAAGTTTTTGACTCATTGGAACCTCAACCTTTCTCCCTGGATTAATTTCTCTTGTTGTAAGTTTTCATGTAACTGAGTTCCTTGTCTTCAGAGCTTTTATCAGTTTGTAGTTCTTTACCAAGGGCATGAAAGGTTCAGAACTGATAGCAGGGAGGAACTGAGGGGCACTATGCAATGTTAAGATGAGAAATGGTAAATAAATAGAAAAAGAAAAGGGAACAAGGCATGCAAGCAAGGGTGAAATGAGAAAGGTACAGGAACTACAGTAATAGGTTCCTGGATATAGAAGAGCTAATGGGACTAAGAGTGACTTTAGAGTCTTAGTTAAAATCTAAAGAGAGAAACCTGACCCAGTTTAAAGATATAGTCAGTGACTAGCTCAAGTTGTAACAGCTTCCAAAAACCAAAAACATGCAATTGACCTTGTAACTAGGATTGCATATGGCACCCGGCCAAAACCCAACAGCCTCTCCAGGGCAGAATGACAGGTTTGCTGCCCTGCAGCTGAAACAGGTTGGAACCCATATTAAATTGTGCCAAGTAGGGTCTGCCACTAAGCTGAACACCTGTAATTCACCCATCTGTGTCCCTCAAGTCCTCACCCCAATGTAAATTGATTCTGAGCTCTAACAGCTGTCTGGGGGACTGTGATGGGCTGTTCACAGCAGGAAAGGCTTTGGGAGATCACAAAAACTGTGGGTTGTGTTTTCAAGGTCAAAACCCTTAGAGGGAAGTTCCTTTGATTCTTTCATGCAAGGAGATGACAGAAGTGGCTCTGGGTGGGATCCATTATTTTAAATCAATCGAGTAACTACTACACATTATTTATCCCATAATCTGATTTGAAAATAAACATGGTTGATTAAAAAAGGAAAAAGTCTGGGCAATGATTGTGCCTTTCTTCTAGGAGTATAAAATAAAGAGTAGAGAGATGGGGTACCAACTTGGGAAATGAAAGTCATATGCAGTGTCTCTAGAAAGGTAAGAGAATGTCAGGGATGTTGTTAATATATAATCACTAAAGGCCATACTCACAACAATGTAGAAAAATGGATATGTAAGTCCTGGCAGCAAAAATTCAATATTGTTTGGAAGAGAGGCAAGGAAAATATACATACTGATGACCTACTATGGGTATGCATATATCTTAGTACTTTTAACATCAGACTCTTGCCAACATCAGCAGTCCCTGATACATAGATTTTTATAAATAAGTGAAATTGTATTCTCTATAGGTTATATTTTCAAGTAAACAACCTTTAGAGGCTGAATGGCTAATGCTCCTGTGTGACTTGAGCCTTAATGATTTTTACTTTGCAAGCTTATATATTTTTTCATTTCTTGATTTTTTTAGGCATTTTGAATACAGGCCTTTATTTACTGATTCTTATTTATTTTGGGGTAATGTTTTATCTACGGTTACTAAAATAAGAACTCTTCATTCATTTATGTTTTCAATGACTGGTCATACATTTATTAATTTAGCTAACAACAAATGTTTTTTGTTCAAGTACTAGGAATACAGTGATTGGTTAGACAAATAGTTTCGGTGGGCAGGTGGGTACTCAACAAATGATGACTCTCAATGTAACATTTACATTTTGCATCCTCGAGAAAACTAGAAGCAATAGGCATGGTATTGTCAAATGGAAGCCTTAGGAAACCAGAATTTAACCAAAGGCACATTATGAGAAGTTTGACCGAACTCCTTGCCATTAACACAAATACTTACGGAATAATGACCTGTGCCTGGCCATGCTGAGCAACAAAGACACTAAGATTGATTCACAGGGCCCCATTCTAACTGAGATCGGCCTGGTTGGGCAAGATATTTTGCAGTTCTGTTTACATGAGCTATTAATTTTTCCTTTTTCTGAACGCAGTTGAGTTAATCAGCACATCCATTTAAGTGCCCAGCATATATCAGATACTTTGCAAGACACTGGGCTTGAAGAATACTGCTAGCATCTATCCATCCACCCACTCAGCTATCCTTCCATCCATTCATCCAATTCAGTACATTTAATAGATGCCAATTATGTGTAAATGCTGATGCTGGGCTGTGGAAATATGGTGGCTGAGAAAAAATGGAAATAAAATCAAAACTATACCATTCACAATCTCAATAAGAAAAATTTAACCCTTAGGGGAAAATTAACTGTATACATGCAAGCCCTATCAACTGGAAACCACTAAATAAATGGAGCAATACAGTATAACATGTGACATTTTCATGAATTTGAAGGCTAATAGTTTTACAATGTCAATTTTCCCCAAATTAGACTACAGAGTCAACAAAATCCCATTCAAATTCTCTGCATATCATTTTTCAAATAAAAATTTACAAGTTGACTTTAAAATGTATATAGAAATTCAAAGAATATTCAAATCAATTTTGTAAAAGACCAAAAATTGAGAGGGCTACTTCATACACTAAATGATTTCAAGATTTACTGCAAGTTACTATGTGTATGCCATTTACACATAGAAACATAGATCAATAGGGAACTCAGAAATACACCCACCCATGTGTGGTCAGTTGATTTTTGGCAAAGATACCAAGGTAATTCAATGGGGGAAATGATAATCGTCAAGAAGTAGCACTGAAATAAAATCTATATGGAAATATTCTCAAACCTTTCCTCACTAGTACACATAAAAAAAATTCATTCAAAATGGATTGTAGATTTATGCAAAACTTAAAACAACAAAAATTCTAGGAGAAAATCTTCAAGCACTTAAATTTGGCAAAACATTTCTTAGATGGGAAATAGTATACACTAATCATAAAAGAAAATAAAATGGTAAACTGGACTTCATCAAAATGAGAGACTTTAAAAAAAATTACATTAAAAGATAATGGAAAGCTGCACACTGGAGGAAAGTATCTGTCATAAATATATCTAACAAGGGCAGTGAGGAGTGCAAAATAGAATATGGCACCATACTAATGGGATTCTAGGCTTGTCATTCATACTTGCTACTCAAAGTACCGTCTGAGAACCAGTAGGACCAAGTGGTACCAAGCAGTACCAAGCACCACCTGGTAGCTTGTTAAAAATGAAGACTCCCAGGACCCACTGTATCCCTGTATCCCTACTCATCAAATTATCATTTTACCTAGGTCTCAGGTTACTCACCTGCATATTAAAACTGGGGAACCCTGCTGCTTTTGACCACACTGGAAACCAGTTTCTTGCTTCTGGTACCTATGAAGGTGTGAAAGTGTATCCTGAGGATATCTGGAATGTTTCAGGATGCCAGGCAGCATCACCAAGAGAGCACAGGATCTGATACAGCCTACACTGGATTTGAAACCAAGTTGTACCACTTGCTAACCACTTGGAAAACTTTAGGGGGGTCATTTGGCATCTTTCAGCCTCAGTTGCCTATCTATAAACTGAGGATGATTGAATCCTCATCACAGACTTGTTGGAAGGGTTAAATGAGAAAGCACACATGCTCGCACACATGCAAAACACTCAGGACTGTACCTGACATGGTACTGGTTCTCCATGTATGCAGTTCTTTCAAGAGGTCAATAAAGAATGACTTTGTTTTGCATTAAATAAATCACAAAAGTCATTGCCTCAAAGCCCGTCCGAACTTGTAACTGACATTTCCCCATATCAGGGAGCAGGCTCCTCTCTCTGCACACGCGTTGTGGGTGTGTCTGCCCACCGGCTCAGTCGGGAGGGGGGGCAGGCAGTGTCGGGAAGAGCCTGCCTTTGGATTGTGGCCTCCCTCCCGCCCATGTCCCCAACAGCCTAATAACAAGAACAATGATGGGGTCCATTATGCATGCAGCTCTGCCACCACTGCTGAGGAGAAAATTAGTTTGATGCCCCGAGCGACAGTTGAACTCTAGAAAATGCCTAAATAAAATAAAAGACAAGGAAAATGCATACATACATGTACATAGAATAAAGAGCACAATGAGAAAAGTGATGAAGAGGCAGGTCGCAAAATTTACTCTTTTCCTGATCCTGCCTGACTTTTCAAAAGGGTGCTTGGTTTGTAAGAAGTCTGTTCAGCGAAGGGTTGCCTTCTCCCTGGCAGGGAGTGGGTTTGAGAGGCTCAAGCGTGTGTGAGTCTACACATGCACATTTCAACTTTTTTTGCCATAATTTTAGATTTATGGAAGAACTGCAAAGATAGGACAGAGTTCCCAGATAGCCTCCACTTAGCTCCCTCTAGTATCAATAGCTTATGTAACCGTGGTACACTTATCCAAAACAAGATACTAACATTCACATATACTATTAACCAAACTACAGGCTTCTTTAGGTTTCTTCTCTTTTCCTTTTGCTGTTCCTGGATCCAGTCCAGGACACCATGCTAGATTTAGTCCTCATGTGTCCTTAGTCATCTCTAATAGATGAGAGTTTCTGTCTTTCCTGGACTTACATGACCTTATTCTTTTAAAGAGTCCTGGTCTAATCTATAGAATGTCCCAGTTTAGGTTTGTGTGATGTTCTCTCAAGAAGAGGATGAGACTTTCGGTATTTGGGAAGAATATCACAGAGCTTATCTGATATCAGGGGCACATAATAGCAATATGTTTTGTTATTGGTGCTGTTAAACTTGATTACTTGGTTAATGGGATGTCTTCAAATTTCTTCACTGTAAAATTGTTATTTTTCCTTTTCTGTACTCTATTCTTAGAAGCAAGCCACTAAGTCCAGCCATGCTCAAGGGGTGAGGAGTTAAGCACCACTTCTTGGAAGGAAGGGTATCAAAGAATTTGTGGTCTTCTGTTAAAACCATCACAGTAATTAGTAAATTTGGGGAAAGATACTCTGAGGCGATGCAAATATCCTCTTCCTTCAAGTAATGCCTGCTGATTCTAGCATTTGTCAGTAGATTGTGCTGCCTGCAGCAGTGATTACTGAGCTGTTCCAATAGTGATTGTTATTTTCCTTATCTTTCTACATTTATGAACTAGAATTCTTTGGTAGGGAAGATTTGCTCCTTCTCCTCCATTTTATTATTTATTCAATCCTTTATTTACATAGTATGAATTGAAGGGTGGTTTTTTTCTACTTTATTTTTGGAGTTATAGTCCAATATTAGCATTACATATTTTGTTCAGATTGTTCCAGCACCGGCTCTCAGGAGCTCTTTCAGGCTAGTCCCTGCACCTCTTTGATAGAATTCTATCCTTTTGTTCTTAGAGCACTTTCTTTACTTTCTGGCACTGTGAGATGTTCCAGGCTCATCCTATAATTTCTTCTTCCAAGTCCTAGATCAGCCATTTCTCCAAGAAGCTCTGGTTCCTTTTACTGGAGAACAACATTTAGAAACCAAGATCTGGGTGCTGGATGAACATTTTTAGTTGCTCAGTTGTTGAGCATATACTTAGGTCTGGGTGTTCTGCTGTTTTCATAACCACGGCCTCCTTAAGTTCTCACTCCAGTCCTCAGAGGAGGTGAATCATGGGTTTTTTTCTCCCATGAAACATTTCTCTTAGGATAGAACTCTAGTCTCTGTCCAAGGTGTAGGCTGGTCCTCTGCCTAGCATGTTTGCATTACATACACGAGCTAATCTGTCTCCCCAGATTTGCAAATGCTCTTCCTTATTCCTGTAACATTTTTTTTACCTCTGCCTTTCCTTTCTGCCCTCTCTCTTCAAAAGGAAGACACATATATGCATGTGCCTGGACACACACATATGCTCACACACATGCATACACATACTGGCACCTACTATGTATCCTCCTGACTCAACTGTTTCCACCAAATAACCTTCCAAACACTAGGAGCATATGTCTGATACCTTAGGGACTTTTGAGAGAGCCATTTCATTAGGTAGAAAAGACACGAACCTATTTTAAGAAGGATAAGTATTTGAAAAAGGGGTTTACTCTGAGTAGAGTATGTGCTTAAGGAATTTGCTCAGTAAAAATTTCAAGCTGGTATCAAGCCGATGGGTTTCAGTGACATTGGAACCCTTCATGAATTTATTAATTTTCTCATTTATTCTCCCTCAAATTATAAAGGGTTTAAAAAGTCCAGACATTACACGGGGGCTGGGATGACAAACATGTGTAGTAACTTCTGTCCTTCAAAAGGTTTACAGTCAAAGCTGAGAGGCACTGAGTGAACTGGGGCTCTTCCAGCAGCTTGCAAAAACTCCGGAAGGAGTGAATGTACTCAGGGGTGGCAGGCATGGTTGAAACAAGGCCTTCATAAAGGCAGGATCATGTTTAAAGACCATCAATTCATTAATAGGGCATGACAAGATGAGCTTTCTAATCAGGAGTAAGAGAAATAAAAGCATGGTGGTGACAAACACCCCAATGTATCACAGCCTTGCATGTAAGCAATATTGTGGCTCCCAAATCATGATGATGTTTTTCTCCTCTTTTCTAGTATTTTATGGTAGTGGTTGTTTTAATCTTCTGGTGAATTATCATATATTGATGCAGTATATTTTGCCTGAGTTTCTGCCTTGTTAAATGCTTTAATTGCTACAGCACATGCACATACATACTCACACACTCATATACATAATCTCTCTTGCTTATTTTTTCTATTTCTTTAAAAACCATATAGTTTTTGAGCATGTGCCCTGCTTTTACTACTACTTTAAAAGTATCTTAGACATTTCAATATAATTATCTAACCTCTCTTCACTTAGTTGTCATTTTAGAAGAAATATTGTCTACTAGTGCCCTGCTGAGACAAGCTATGTAGTTCGTTTTATTTTTCCTTACACACACACACACACACACACACACTTCTGGGTTCTGAAAATTAAAGGTATAGAGCCAGATTTGTGTTATCACAAAATTAATTTTACATTGTATATCTTCTTTCCAAAATGCTAAAATTTGTATTTATTATTTTAACCAGACAGAAAGCAGGTAGGTCTGGATTTTTTTTTAACTGTTTTTGGTGCTTTATTAAGAGTTTGTTTCTTTTTTTCTTAATTTATCTTTACATGAAATTGTGTCTCTTGTGCCAACCAAAAGAAATACATTTTTGAAATTTACTTTCACCTCCTTCTACACCTCTGCTCCCTGCCCAAGAGGCAATCATATGTAACATAATTTTCTATATTTTTGTATTTCACAAAGAATATATGGTTTTCCTTGAGTAAAACAACTTGGCTGAATACTTATACAAAAAAAAAAAAAAGCAAAATCAACACACAGATAAGTAGATAGCCTATCCCATCAAAATTCTACAGGCATGACTACATTTTATTCTAGCATTTCATATTTTAGTTGTAAAGTCTTAGATTTGGTAGGTTTTTTCTTTCCTAGGCATTAAACATTTCTTTGTTTAAAATTTGCTTGTTTTCATTTTATCAAATGATTTTAGCATTTAAAAATCCTTATGGTTAATAACAGGGCTAGGAATGTATGCCTTTCATTCTAGATTTTTACCTGGTTCTCAGTAAACATATTCAATTTTCAAATGCAGTTTCTCTGCCCTATTATAGAGAATTTTCTTTTACTACAAATATGATTGTTACCTCTTTTTTCATTTCCCTGATATTTTCCATATGCTTTCCTAAAGAGATATTATTTCAATTTTGGTTCTCCATTCTTTGTCCATTCTATGATGTTCTCCCTTCCATTTTTATCTCACTGCCCCCTTTTTCTTTCAGATGCTTTCTCAAAATATTCTCCACAAAACTGATTCTTACATAATCAATTATATTCTTTTCCATACCCAGCATGGATTTTACTAATACTTTAACAAAATTTCTACTAATCTTTGCTTAATGTATTAGTTTACCTTTAAAAATGCCCTGTTATATCTATTTCTATAAGCCTGATAGCTCCTTAATTACTTATTTTCCCAGCATTTAAGAGTCATGACTTTCTGCATATTTGAGTATAGTAATATCTTGACATTTTCTTCTGGATACTGCAGTAGATAATTTTTAGGAGTTTACTTTTCTTTAAGATTTCTGAAACTTTTCCTCCCTACCTATCAAGGCCTCTTGTTTTAATGTTGAGGTCAATATCTATAATCTATCTGTCTACCTATGTATCTATCTTTCTAGAGAAAGGGGGACTTAAGTTACTTGTAAAGAGTTATAGGATAGCTATCATTTTTTAAAATAAAATTTTGTGTTTTTCCACCTTTGAAAGTATTGTGGGTAAAAACTGATAATGTTGTTTAAATATGAACTTATTTTAATAATCAGAGGTATTAAAATTGCTTTATATTTATTAGTTATTGGAATTTCTTCTTTTAATTAATTGCCTGTTTGTATATTTTCCTGTTTTTCTATTGAAGCAATTATAATTATATAGTTAAGTAGCAAAACTCTTTTTTTGCCAAGAAAGTTAGTATTTTATCTGAAAAATACCTATCAAATATTTTTTGTCCATTTAAAAAATTTTTCCACTGCTTTTCATTATTTATAATTTAATGACATCTTAGTGCTTTCACATACTCAAACCCATTAATCTCTTCCTTTTTTCTTAGAATATATTTTTACAACCCAAGACAAGCTCCCATTTGTGGGAATAATATTGAAGGCCTAGTCTAAAGCAGTAGCAATGGGGAAAGACAGAATGCCAGCATGGTAGTGAATGTTGTTAAAGGGTTAGAATAGAATCAATAACGTAAGTTCCTGATTAGAAATACAGAGGAATTCATGGTGAGAGGAGAGCTGATGTCCAGGTTTCTACCATGAATATGTAGATAGATGGTGGTAACACCCATCAAGCAAGAAAAAGGGATGAACAAATTTGGAAACTTAGAAAATGTATTTCCAATGGGAAATACTGAATTCAAGTTAGAAAGTAATATTAGGTATTGCTTTCTAACTTGGTATTAGGAAGGCACAGGTACATTTACAGGCAGAAACAAACAAATAAAATAAAAGAAATCAGAAGAGAGGGTAAGAAGAATTGCTTAAGAATAGGAATGTGCAAATATTAGTTGAGGTCTGAGTGGGGAGATGTCACACTGAGATTCAGATTTTGGGGGAATCCGGACAAGGATGTGTTCCAGAGATCAACAGGGGGGAGAAGACAATTAATGCACATTTCTTAAGAGCCAGGCTCTATACGGAGAAGTGTTATGTCCACACCAATGGTTTTGCAAAAAAAAAAACAAAAACAAAACACAAAACTGTTATCATCCTGTTTTTCAGGGTAAGTTCAGAAGAGGCCCAAAGCCAGACCGTGGTGCACCATCTACTTAAACTCAGATCTCTCTGTCTCTAGAGCCATTGCTCCTATCATCATATTACCTCTCAGTAGGATTTCTGCTTCTTTCAAGATCCACCAAACACACCAGGTAGATCTGAAACCTTCCTGCATCAATAGCTGTTGCCTGTTCTCTCTAGGCAGGGGAAGTTGGTGTCAGAACACTGATAAGAGTCCTGTTATCTTTAGGTTAAAGTAGATATGTTACCATTACCCTGTGCAAAGGAATCTGATCATTGCTCTGAAGACAATTTGGTTATCTCTCGTTGCAGATGTGATCATTACCCCGAGGGCAGAGATACAATCACTGCCCTACAGGAATACCTACCATTACAGCTTAGCAAGTGGAAAAGCAATAATTAACTTGCACAAATAGATGGGATCATTGCACTACAGATAGAACTGTTACTGCATTTCTGAGACATGCAATCTTTAGTGTACAAAAGACAATGTATTAATTACATTTATGGTAGAGATATGCTAGTTATATTGCCCATAATGATGGTATCAATTGCATTTCAGGTGGAAATTGGTATCATTTCATTGCTGATAAACCTGTTATAATTACATTGCAGAAAGAGATGCAATTATTCCCTTGCACATGGTGCATATGGAGATGGGATCATTACAGGACAGGTGGAGATAACAATCCTTATGTTCTTTACAAACCCGTTTTCATAGCATGAAACAGCATATGAAGATGGGACTCTCTTTACTGGAAGACCAAATGCCAGTTAGGCTGCAAATGGTGTGGTTATTGCCCTAAACAGGACTGTGGGGTCCTACAACTATTTTAACTGTGTTACACACAAAAATGGGAACATTACATTGAAAATAATGTGGAAGTGATGCTGACAGTTTCCAAGTACATGCCTTACTCAGTCTTACAGTTTCCACTTTTACACTCCTTTTGCCTTTAGATGCCTCATGAGGAAACCTGAGAGACTCCTTAAGAGTAATGGCCCATGTGAGTAGAGAGGCCCTGAAGGATAGAAAACCAAGAGGGAAGAAAGAAACCTGAGCAGGCCCCAGCTAATCCAGTCATTCCCGCTGAGGTACCAGACCTGTGCATGAGGCCATCTTAGATCGTCCAGGTACCCTAGGGCCACCACCTGACTGTGATTAAGTCCAGCGGACACCACACGGAGCAGAGACAAGACACCCAGCTGAGCCCAGCCTGGATTACAGAATCATGAGCAAATAATTAGTTGCTATTTTAATCTATTAAGTTTTGGGCTGATTTTGTTACACAGTAGTAGACAACTGAAATAACTGTGTATACTTTAATGATTATATAACCAATCCACAGTGTTATGGTAGCCTTTTTAACAGAATTGAAGTGATAACTTCTCCATTTACAATGCAAAGCAATTTAATGGTAATAGCTACAGCTGCCCTGAAATGACCTAAAGCCTCATGAAGTTGATTTAATATACAACTATCCAACGTGCCTAATCGCATGTCCATTTGATGCATAGTGATTGCATCTCCATGAGCAATATAATAGTAAAGGTTCTTTTTCTTTCACTCTGTTTTTTGTCTGTTTTAGTTGAATGATTATATTTACATTGTGAAAAAGTTGAAGTTGTTTGTCCTGCCATGAGTCAACCCTAGGTTCAAATTTCAGCTCTATTTTATGGTACCTGAGTGACTTTTGGTAGGAGCCTTAAACATTTCCAGCCTCCTGTTTTGAGGAAAATAATTCTCAACTCAATGTCACTGAAAGAACTAAATATAATAATTCATGAAAAGCATTTACCATAGTTGGCTGCCACACATGAAGTAGCATTTAAACTGCAACTCCGAGCCATGTTTCCGATGTAATGGGCATTGGTCTTACTCTTCAAAGACTGATCTGCTAGAATTTCTGTCAGATAAAATGAGTATGACTTGTTCCAGAACCGAGTTCCGGTCATCCCTTGGTTTAACTCAGTAGGATATTGGCAGGCATTCTTTTGTTTTGTTTTTGTCAAATCCGTTCAATAAGTGATTCATTTCTTCATTTATCAAACATTGCATTAACAAAATCATGCCTTTTCTATTTTATGTTGTATCATGGTCACAAAGATGGGTAAGTTATACTCGGATGAAAATATCAATTGCCACCCAGAAACAAAAAGAAAACCACAGGGAAATACAGATACTTGTCAAGAAGGAAGGAAGAGGACAGTAGCTTGGGATTTCCTCTGGCTTTGAAGAATATCTTGTACAGTGGCTAAAATTAACATATATAGTATCAGATGTTGGTGAGAATGTGAAGCAATTGTAACTCTCATACATTGCTAATGGAATATACATTGGCTTGACCACTTTGGAAAAACAGAAAAAAATCTATTACAATTAAACCAACTTCTACATTAAGCCCCAGAAATTCCAGGCCTTAGTATATACTCAAGAGAAATTAGAGCACATGTCCTCCAAAAAATATGTACAGGAATATTTACAGCAGCCACAGTCAAAATAGCTAAAACCTGTAAATAACTCAAATGTCCATTAACAGGGGAATGGATAAATAAGTTATGGTATATCTACACAATGGACTGACATATAGATATATATGTATGTATCTATATATATACAGAAAACATAAAATGAGCAAATTACTGATATATGCACAACATGGATGAATCTCATAGCCATTATGCTGAGTAAAGTAAGCCAAGATTTTTGTTTTAATTACGTGGTGTATTACTTAATTTATATAAAGTTCAAAAACAAGTTATTTATGATGATAGAAATGGAAATAACAGTTATTTCTGGCTAGGGGAGGTCATTGACGAAGAAGGTACATGAGAAATCTTGGACGATGATAATGTTCCATATCTTGATCTAGGTGACTGGGCTATATGCACACATATACATGCATTAACTCATACACTTAAGATGTGTGCCCTTTACTATGTGTGTGTTATGCATCTAGTACAAATAAATGAATAGATAAAATGTAATGTCTTTGGGGTTCCGTATGGGGAGGATCATTGAAGCCATTATTAAGGGTCCTAGGGATGTGGGTGAATGTGGTACCCACTGAGGCAGAGATGCCCCAACACCAGGAGATTAGAGACATACCTATTGGATCTTTCTATCCCACTGAATGGACAGAATTCATTCTGCTCTGCCTGCCGCAGAACCAGTGCCAGGCTGGGAAGCACAACGATCCTTCAACAGCAAGCTAAATCTCCTAGCACTCTCACAAAGATGCTACCTCACACTGGCGGCCCAGTTTTGGCCTGTCCACTTTGCTTCTCATTCAGGCCTGGAGCGCTTTCAGGATTGAACATCCACTCAAGCCAAATGACAAGAAGCATAACCTGCTATTAGACTCTTGTCACTCATGGAGAAGGGCTGCCCACTGCTGCTGTGCATCCCCACTTGGGTCCTCTGGCCATCCCTGGGGACAGGCCAAGGTCCGGTGGTTACCTCCTTCAGGCTGGCCTTAAAGAGAACTCAAGGATGTCTGGCCTAAACCCTGGAGACAGGGTCCTGAGCCAGAGACCTCTGATCTCCAGGCCAGTGGAGTCACCACACAGACAGATTTATGAGCCATAGGCAAGAGAGCTGGCATTCCTGTGGCCATCTTTCTGCCCCTTTCTTTCCACATGACCCCACCCTTAACCAGTTCCTCATGTCCTGAAATGGCTGTTGCCATTTGGCAAATTGGCCATTAAGAAAAATAAGCACATTTATCATGGCCTTGTGGTTGCTTATCCTGAATCCTTCAGGGCAGCATGCTTCCTGAATCCTCCTAGTTTGAATTTAGTAACATCGAAACAGAGAGAACATCTTCTCCTAACCAGCTATAATTTCCTCCCCAGGGACCTACTTCTAGGATTAATGTGCTGAGAAGACTATGATTTTGTCAGTGAGAATCGTGTTTTCAAGGAGGAATGTAGCACCTTGAAGTCAGATTAGACTGTTTAAAGTCTTTTATCTTCCGACTTACTGGTTTTCTAAATATGGGCAAGTAACTTCACCCCTCTGAGTCTCAGTCTCCTCATTTTTGAGATTAAGTGAGATAATGTATGTGAAGTCCTTTACAGGCATTACGATGTTCCAATAAATAGAAGAAACTGAAATTATTATCCGTGCTTGAAATGGGGCCATTTTTCTTTTTTGGAATTTTCACATATTATAACTCACCCTCTTTATTCCCTAAATTGATTAATTCTCTGGTTCTTCTAAATTGCTTAAGTCAAATAATCATCTTTCTCCACATCACTCGGTTTAGATTCTCATTCTTGTTCACATCTCACATCTTATACGTACAGTCAGCCATGAAGGCCTGTTGGGTTTCCCTGTCAACTTCCCTTCCTCCCCATTCCCACTGTCATTAACCACACCCATGCTCTTACGCACCATGTTGGGATTACTATCCTCCATTTACACCTCCTTCTCCTCTACTGTTATGACACACAGTTTCCAGTCTCATATTCCCTAATCTTAACTTTCATGATAGCACATTCTTATTCTATAGATCTAACTTTACATGAATTTCTATCTTTCCACATCTAACGACTCTGATGACTGTTTCAGTCCTTCATTTTGAGATTGCCTTTATCCTTTCTCCCTTCTATGCCCATCAGCAATCTTCCACTGACAAAATTACCATGAGCATTTTCTTGTGACTATATGGACACAGTTCACTGGTCCACGGATTGACACCTGAGCTAAGATGAGTCAGTTAGAATCTTTCCAGAGACTCTGTAATCATCAACTCAGAGAGTATAGATCTACCTAATGCTGTACTGAATAAAGAAAATATAAGCCATTTTTATGCCATGTGCATTTGGAAATACAGAAAATTGGTCTACAACATGAAAGAAGAATACTGTTGACCCCTGAACAATAGGGGTTTGAATCGTGTGGATCCACTTATACACAGATTTTTTTTTTCAGTAAATACATTGGAAAAGATTTTTGGAGATTGGCAAAAATTTGAAAAAAACATTTTCTTTTCTCCAGCTTACTTCACTGTAAGAACATAGTACATAATACATACAAATACAAAATATGTGTATATCAACTGTTTGTTATCAGTAAAGCTTCTGCTCAAGAGTAGAATATTAATAATTAAGTTTTTGGAGAGTAAAAAGTTATACATGGATTTCTGCTGCTGGGGGCGGGGGCTCAACACCCCTAATTCCTACAATGCCCAATGGTCAGCTGTAATATCAACATAAAAGCTGAAAAGAGGAGAGACAAAGAGAGAAAATGAATCCCTCATTCTGGTTCTTCCTGAAGCCTACATTTGTTATGTCATTGGTTTGTTTATGACAAATTCAGTTCGTTTTCAGATTTGTGACCCAAGAAGTCCCATCTATTTTAGGACCCATATACCAACTGTCATTGACTAAAATGATAATTAACCACATATCTTTTTCCAACAATATTTTAAAATTTAAAGATGTTTCCTCAAATTTCCTAAAATGTTTACAACATATGGAAGGATATGATTGAAAAACTCTCTTCTCTCAGGATTTTTTTGACTTGAGCTTTCCAGCTTACCTCTTATTTCTCTGACCCCCAGCCCAGCATCACCCCCTTCATTTCCATTTCCATTCTCTGGTTCTCCTTTTCCCACCCATCTTCCAAATATCAGTAATATTCCAAAGAACTGCCCTTGGCCTTATTATCTTCTCTACTTGCCCGTTCTCCCTTAGTGGTCTCCGAATTTCCTAATTTCAGCCACCATTTTCATGTGATCGTGTCCTGATCTCTACATCTTAACATCTTTTACTGCTCCATTCTTACTGCTGACTCTGTCAAACATCTCTACCTGCCCCTTAATCTCAAAATGCCCTAAACCAGTGGTTCTCAACTGGGGGCAACTTTGTGCTCTAGGGACTTTTGGCAATATCTAGAGACATTCTTGGTTGTCACAACTGGGTAGGGGGAGTAGAACAGTGAGCTCCAGTGATCAGAGACCAGGGATGCTGCTAAACATTTTATACGCACAGAACAGCCCCTACAACAAACAATTACCCAGCCAAGAGTACCGAGATTGAGAAACATTACCCTACAACCTTATTATGCCCTCCCTATATATCCGACCTGCCCTAAGTCTGATCGTTTCCCTGTGCCCTTTCTTCCTGTTAGTTGCACTTTCAACCTCTAAGACACCCAGGCCATAAACTTCAGTAGATCTTGGTCAACTATTTGAAGGAGATTTATAAAGTATGCCTACAATGGGAAAAAAAAATTAAATATCACTTCTAAAATACTTCTCATATGAGGAAATTTGGATAGTATTAACCTTCAATTTAATTTTTTACATTCAGACATGAATAAATTTCAATGCATAGGATAATTAATTATTTAATTTCACAGAAGTTACTTTATGCCAAATAGGTTCTGGTTAGATCAGCCACTCTTCAGAGACACTTAAATATCAGAGCTCCTCAGGAACACCCATGGATTGCTGTAATTTCCCTGAATATTAAACTAAGGGAAACACAGTACAACTTCTGATGAAGATGGCAAACCTGGTTTGCCCAGAGCTGGGAATGAGGCCAACTACAAGCCTTTAGGAACATTTTCATATGTGCTTTTTTTAGGACAGTCGAAGGAAGATGATTTATATTGCCCAGTAGATAAAAGTTTTTGCCTTTTGTATCTTTTTTTTTTGGTGAAATGACTATTCAAATGTTTTTGCTCATTTAAAAATTTGGACTTTATAAAAATAAAAATACTTTGTTCCTCAAAAGACACCATTAAGAAAATGAAAATATAAGTCAAAGACTGGGACCAAATATGTTCCTATCATATATCTGCTAAAGGACTTAGATCTAGAATACATAAAGAATTTCACAACTCTGTAAGAAGACAAACAACCCAATTTTAAAATAAAAAAACATTTGAATAGGCATTCTACCAAAAAAAAAAGGCTAATAAGCACTTGAAAGGTGTTCAACATTATTAGACTTTAAGGAAGTGCCACTTTACACCCATTAAAATGGCTGTAATCCAAAAGACTGACAACAAATGGTGAAGGTGTGGAGAAACTATAACTCTGGGTCTTTCTGGTGGAATTATAAAATGATACAACCATTTTGGAAAACAGTTTGGAAGTTTCCTAAAAAACTAAAATAATACATACTTAACCTTACAACTCAGTAATTCCATTTCTAGATGTACATCCAAGAGAAATGAACACATCACACAAAGGCTTCTAAGAGAATATACATAACAATATTATTCATAATAGCCAAAAAGTAAAAATAATCCTAGCATCCATGAACTGTAAATAGGCAAAACGTGACATATCCCCACAACAGAATACTACACAGCAATGAAAAAGAACTATTGATACATACTACAACATGGATAAAGCTCAAATCCTTATATTAAGTGAAAGAAGCCAGATGAAAAGCTGCATGTTGTATGATTTCAGTTATATGAAATTTCTAGAAAAGGCAAATCTATGAAAAAGAAAATCAGCGTTTGCTTGGGACTGAAGTTTGCAGTGAGGATTAACAAAAAATGGACAAAAAGGATTTTTTTGGATGACGACAATGTCCTAAATATTGGATTTGGTGATGATCCTGCAACTGTATAAATTTATTAAAAATCATTGAACTAAACACTTAAAATGGCTGATTTTTATGGTATATAAATTATACCTCAATACAAAATTTTTGTATTTTAAGCAATAACTAAATGGGATCTAGAACCCCAATCACGATCTGGTTAAAACAGCTAGAGACAGAGTTGTTTTCCTCTAGAAACAATTCAGAATAATGTTGTTCCTTCCCATTAAGCAACATGTTTGATTTCTTTTCAGCTTGTGGCCAACTGATCACCTGGTTATTTTCTTTCCTTCTGCATGCTCTAGTTGTACTTGTCACTTAATATCTTCATTGTATCCCCTCAATTAGGCATTTGCTATTTTTTTAGATCCATGTCTTCAATTGGCCATGCTCAGTTTGAATTTTATTCTTAACTGTTAGATTTTATTAAGACCACCACATTTTAAATGTCTTACAGTTTATGTGTATGAAAAGAAGAAGCCCATTCTTGGCTCCCTTTTACAAATTCGTGACTAAATACATACACTATGAAAGAGAAGGCCAATGACTGATTCTAAGAGACACCAATTGCTTTATTCTCCCTGATAAGGAGCCCCTACCCAGAGGGAATCAGCCAGTGTTAAATCTCGTAATGACAAACAGAAATGTGCGGTATCGTTATCACTAAGCCAATACCATTAAAGGCCAGTATTTATTGACACTTCAGGTGACTGGATGAGGCCTCTCCAGGCTGAGCTAATGAGGAGAACCTCTCCATTACCCCTTATCAAGACTTGGCAGCATCTACAGCTACCCAGTGAAGGTGGAAATTACTGGGCAAGCATGGACATTAGCCCGATGCTGGCCTTCAGTCATCACGCATGAGCTCACAAACAGATTTTTAGACTCAGAAATCCAGCTGATGGAGGTTTTTGTTTTAGTCTGTTGTTTGCAAAAGCCTGTGCCCCCCAACATTTTGCTGTTCTCCACAGTCAAGTGCAGAAATGATTGCTTTCATGGATCTCTCTCCTGCCATGTGTCTTAGGGGGGGAAAAAAACCCAGAGCATGTAATTGAGAGTCTTCTTGGTTTTTGTATTTCTTAGAACCCCCACAACAGTTATTATTTACTGATGGGATCTATTTACTTAACTCCAATCATATATAGATCATCTATAAATTTGCCATTTCTACATACTGCCAGCACCATTACAATTAATTACTTTTCCCTTGACATCAACTCAAATTTAATTTATTTGTTCATAAAGGAAATGTAATCTTACTACCATTGATGAAAGATAAAATTACAACACATTAAATTAAACATGTAACTATTCATTGCTTTCTGCCAACCCTATATGCTTTCTAACCTTCTGTATTAAGAGAATGCTTCTATAGAAACAGAAGCATGTTTTGTTTTGCCCCAAAGTAGCAATGGGCCCAGACAGAAAACTGCATTTCCTCATCTCCTTTGTGGTTAGGATGGCCATGAATATGACTCTGGCTAACAAGATAAAGAAAAAATTGCTCAAAGGGGATTCTGGGGAATCTACAAGGGTGTGAGACAGCTAGCATATGCCTTTACCTGTCCTCCTATTCCTGCTCTGAACATGGGGTGTACAATGTTAGAAATGAAGTGGCCATGTTGGGTTAATGAGGCACCAACCGTGAAGCTGAAGCTGCACTCAAATGACGGCTAAGCAGAGATCTAGGCAGAGCAGGGCCTCTGGTTATTATGCAAGAAGAAATTAACTTATCTAAGCAACTTTTAAATCAGGTTTGCTCTTATGAGAAACCAGTGCAGTCCTGAGATATTTATTGCTGTTCTACTTAAACTCATCTCATGTACCACCACTGGTTTGGGCATAGTACTTTGTTAAACCCTCTGCTAAGTGAATGCAGTGTGTGTAACTGTCTTTCCTAAAGGCAAAGGTCATTTTTATTTTTCACTATCTCCCTCAGCCAGAGCTAGGTTTGTAGGGTCCCAAAATAGCATCTGTCCCATCTGAATATGTCTTACTTGTGAGCAGCTCTTACACTCTCTGTGTCATTGAAGATTTAATTGGTTATGTAATGAATTCAGATTTGTTCAAATATATATGTACAGCATTAAAAGGCTATATCCAAATAGCTAGCCTTGTATCCTAATGCTGCTTTTCTTGCAAGGGAACGTAGGCATGAAGATGATGCCATTGGTTTCGTAATTCCTCGCTTACTTTTAGAATAGGGAGTTCAGAACCAGTAAGCTGAAAGAGCAGTGATTTATTTGCTGAAAGGCTCTGAACACACAATCTTTATTTTTATCTTACTATGAACACCTAAGCATGTAAAGTTCTTACTCAATGGCAGGACAAAAATTCTTTGCAAGATACAATAAGTAATGATAATTTATTGAACTTGTTCTATGTACTAAGTATATTTTCATATTTAATTTTCAAGCAACCCTATGAGGCAACTCTTATCATTATTATTATGTCTATTTTACATCTGAGGAACTTGAGTCTTAGAGAAGTCAAATCCTTTGCCCAAGATCACACAGTGAGTAGCAGGAACAAGAAACAAAATTCCTCTCTGTGTGAGCCTAAAGCCAGAGCTTTTAACTATTGCTTCCACTGATGGATTTGAGTATAAAAATATCCTGACATCTTTGGATGTTGGCTAATTTTTATGAATTATTTATATTTAAATGATTATAAAATATTGATGTATATTCATATTTTATATTAATTCAGTGTAACTCTTAATAAACCCTTAATAACATAAACCAATTAACTTACTGACCTTGGGTAAGTTATTTATTTATATTTAATTAACACATATGGCCTTAACTGTGTGCCAGGCACAGTCCTTAGGACTCTACCAACATTACCCATTTAATTCAGATTTCAGCTCAGTGAACTAAGTACTCCATTTACAAGAGAGGCAACTGAAACCATAGATGGTTATCTTGCCAAAATTCATACAGCTTCTAACAAGACTCGATACCAATGCCTTCATCTGCAAAACAAGATAATCACAGTGGATAATCTCCAAGCTTTGTTACCTCTGGCAGCCTATGAATTGTGAATTTTGAATTTCTGGTTTTATTAATGATTGATAAATTGATTGATAGGTTGATCAGAGAAGAAATATGCTGCTACAGAGTATAACTGGCTTTAATAACCCTTTCCACCATGAATACTTCTCCCAGTTCAGAAAGAGGCAGCCCTTTCCCTATGTATTGCTTAAAGTTCAGCTTGTAAACCAGAAGGGGAGAGCTGGTAAATAAGTTAAAATAATTACTTCCCAAAGACAGACCTGAGACAAAATGGATTCTCCCCAAATACTGGAGAATTCCCTTCTAGATGACGTTTGGGGTGTCTTTGTGACAGGCTGGCAAACATCTCCAAGATCAACCACAGCTTTCAGGTCTCATAGAAGACAAGACACAATGACAGAAGTCGAGTGGCCTGGCAATGCATTGACCATAACCTGAGCTAGAACCTGGCCCTTGGTCAGCTTTGGGAATTCAAATGTTGGGGCTTCGAGCACATATTTTTAGGAAGATTGGCAGTTTCTTGTATGTGGGAACTTAGTAATCATTGCTGGAAGAGTGCTATAAATTAATTTCCTAGGGTACTCCTCATGTGTACTTACAGCCTCATATGAACTTCTGGATGGTAGAATGATACCTTACGGGGCAAACGGTTTCGTTAGTTATTACTGATGTCTGCTTAGATCCTTGGAGCTTTACCCACGGGTGAGCTTCACTAGCAGGCCCAGTATATTCCACTGTATGAATTCACTCTGCCCGGGCTATTTCAGCAGTGATTGTGAAAGGTGGTGGTGGCTCTCTCCCTAGCTCCCCCTCACTGGACTGGGGCCCTTATCTTTTATCTACAGGAAATGCTGGCTTCTAATGACTCACACTTATACCCTCTTCTGGAGAGTCTTCCTTGGCTGATGGGGGCTGCCTTGTCCGGATGCCTGGGAAGTCATCCCTTCCCTGGAGGTGCCCCATTGCCGATGGGGGGTACAAAAGTCCAACCTCCTTTGCCTGGGGCTGCAGTGGGAACAGGGGACGCACAGTGGTGTGACTCACACCCCAGAACACTCTGGGATCATAATAAGGTGAGACTCCTAAACCCTGTCTTGTCTGTCCTGTTCTTTCACTTCCTTACAGGTTTCTCTTGAAAGCAGTCCCTCACAAACACTCACACAAAGTTCTGAACCTATCAACGCAAGAGGACTAAATCAAAGTTCAAAGAATTCCTGTCTTTAACTGCTGAGCACCTCATCCCGTCCTCCCCCACCCCCTTTTTTGGCTCACATGTGCCCATCTGAAATGGCAGAGCTCTGCTTCCTGACGGAACATCTTAATCTTTCTTTTCCTTCATATCCTTTTTAAACAATAGAAACTCCTTTCATTGAACAAAACTAAGCACCACTGTTACTCCTGCAGGAGGAGAAGGATGGAAGTACCATCCCTGAAAGGAAAGAGCCTGCATTCCCTGGAGAACCAATGGCCAGTACAGATGCTATTTAATGATATTTAATTCAACCAGAAGCACACATCAGAAAAGAATCCACACTACTTCACAGTAAGGGTCAACTCCAGAACAAGGAAATTAAATAGGTTTTAATGGGAAACTACTTGCAACATTTGAGAAAGAAGGTCGAACGGTAAATTCACTTCTATGATGGAAAATACATTTTCCCAGATATCCCGGAACATGACACTCATAATTCTTAAAGAACCCAGAAATACATGGTCCAAAGGGAAATGACCCAAGTGTGCTAATTTAAATACTAAGAGGCTTCCTGCCTCTAACCATCCTGAAATCTAAAGATTTAGAACATTTGACTAAACCTCTTTAATTCAAATGTCTTGCTGCTGTTTGGATATGAAATTTGTTTCCTATCATCTGTCAGCTTCACACCAACACTTTATTTTATAAGCGAAGCAGAGTGATTATTAGCAGTTAGTCTGTTTTAAGTGGAAACAGAAGATGAAATAGAAAGAAGCTCATGGAAGGTATTAACCATGTCTGTCTAAATGAAAGTAAGTTTCACCCCCCAAAAAAATCAAGGAAAGGATTTAATGTGCTGATGTCTCAAACCTACCTTTTGATATAGTAAACTACAATTTGCCTGTGATTTTTGAATTCAGATAATACCTCCATGGACAAAGTTCTCTCCCCTAGAAACTGGCAAAATAAAAAGCAAATCATATTACAAATAAATTTAATTCTTATAATTTTCAACAAATATTTACCAAGGCTAAGAGGATATTTTAAAAAATGACAACAAATGGTAAACTGATACAAAGAGTAAATGAGATAAGAAGTACATATCACATTCTGTTGAAGAATATGAAGATGTCACAGAGGAAGCAATAGATGATGCAGGCCCCACTCAGAATATGTAGGATTTAGGTAGGTATAAACAGACAGTACAAGGAAGATGTCAGTGACAAGAAGGGGCCATACGTTCACAGGAAGGAAAGTGTAGGTAAAGTTCAAGGAAGAGGAGAAAGTTTTACCTGGCGCTTGGGATACGGTATACAGGACTGTGGAGAGAGCATCTTGAAGGGTATGTTGGAGCTACAGAAAGAGAATTATGGGATTTAGTGGTCCAGTGAATGTCAGAATTGGTGGGTGTGTGCATATTGCGTCAGAATGACGAGACCGTAAAGGTCGAACACCAGGCACAGTGATACAGCAATGATCTAAAGTGAGAAAAGAAGGCATTAAACAAAGGAGACAGTGGAAGTCAAGGGAAACAGTACTAAACAGAGATGAAAAGATCAACACTGCCAGGTACTACAGAAAAATGGGGCAGGTGAAGGTCTACACAAAGTAATTGGATTTGGCAAACAGGAAGTTATTTGGTCAACGAAGGGCCAGTTCTTATTCTATATTGTCATAGTTTGGGCTCCTCCAAAAGCCAACTTCAATACCAGGGCCTGAGTAGTGGTGGTTTATTTGGAAGGTGATCCCTGGAAGCATGGGGAGGGAATGGGGACAGTGAAGCAGGGATACGAGAAGAGTTGAGAAAAGGTACATCAGTGAGCAAGTGGTTGTTCTGGGGGGATCTGCAGAATGTATCTAAAATTGCCCCATGGAGGAAGGAGTAATGCTATAGTTTATCCAGTGACTTCAAACCCTGACTGGTTGGGTCTTGTCCCTTATGGGCATTAAATCCTCTCTACTATTGACTGTCATGCCTGGGCAGAGGAAACATCTATGGCCTTTCTCAGGTAAAGAAGCAGAAAAATTCAAGCACTTAAATTATGCAAGGATTCACCCACTGAAGCCTAGGATAAACTTAGAAGTAGGCAAAGGGATTTGGAGGAGTATAAACAGCAACTGCTCCAAGGGACATCCATCTTCAAGGTCACCTCATAGTCTAACATGGCTGCTGGAACTCAGCTATGACATCTAGTTTGTGGGCAGCAGGACACAAAAAAGAGCCACTTTTAGAAGAGCCCTATTCATTTAATCAGCTTTCATGTAAATATCACATAATGTCCAATTCACCAAGAGATGAAAAGTGCCATGAAAATTCAGAAATTCTCAGACCTCAGTTTTGAGCTTTATCAAAGCAGCAGGCAGCCCAAGCAATGGACACCGTAGGTTATTTTACATATTTAATTCTTCAAAATAGTAGGCAAATGCATCACATGGAGACTTTTTAGAACAGAATTTTCTTCATTTCTCACCATACACTCATTCATACACAAACCTACATCACTGTCCTCTGGCCTAAGGCCTGAAATTATTAAATTTCTGTAATATTATGAATTTACTAGTTAATTCATATTATTTAAAAATATACCTTCCATGACACTAGAAATGGCTCTCCAGCAGCAAAGGACTTGGACTTAGTAGATTAGGGTTAGACACTCCACTGTCTTGACTACCAGCAAGCAAGCACTGACAAGCCATTTTCCCTCTCAAGCCCCAGGTCCCTCATCTTTAAAGGCAGAATAATCATATTGCAAGAGCTATCTGAAGGGAAGGAATATTTGAAAAGCTTCTGCATAGCTCTTAGGATAGTAGATGATCAGAACACGAACTTTAATCTGAATCCCTTCTCTTATGTTCAGGACTACAGAGGATTCTGACTTGATCTTGGGCTCTTGGCATTGATGAATACCTGTGACCACCCATTATACTGTGAGGAAACCCCTGAAGATTCCTGCAGGTCTGTCTCTCAGACCCTTGTCCATCTGGCCTTGACTTTCCCCAGAATGCAAAGGAGGCCTCCAAGTGACAGACCCCAAAGGGAGCATTTCTGAATGGTTCTTCCAAGCACAACAAATAAATTCCATCTCCATACATATTCTGAGAATTAGCAGAGAGCACATATATATTTCAGAGTTACTTCTTAATACAATTATAGTTCATTTAGCTAGCAATTATAGTAATAGAAAGATTGGCAACCACTGAAAATAAGTTTTAAAGGAATTGATGGCCTGGGCTGCTAAAAATTCATTTTTTCCAGCTCTAGTAGTAGACATGGTGGGTTTGTAATCATACATGGGGAGTGGAGGGTGGGGGAGACTGGGCACTCCCAATGGGTAGGTTGACCCATCATTGTGGCCATTTTAAACATTGGCAAGTACTTCTGAAAGCCTTTACTTCCTGTTGCTTTTATCTCTACCAGACAAGAGGTCAGAATGCTTTGGTTTTAAGAAATTAATGTGAAGAAACAAATGTGCACAGAGCACTAAAAAGTGACTGACTTGGGTGGGAAGGGCTCTAGAGTATTGGTGAGCTCCATATCCTTGTTGACCCCCAAATAACTTTTCACTAAACTTCATGTAAGCCTTTGAAGCCAATTAACTCAAACCGTATCTCATTCTCTTAAATTAAAATCCATGCCTGTTTCATCTTCTCTTAAATGCTTATGCTCAGATATCTAAATTCAAATGGCATCTGGCTAGAAGACCTCAATACATTTTTGTTCCTAATACATTCACAAAGAGAATGATTTAAAAAAAACAAAGAAGACTAAAAACTAAAACCAAAAAACAAGAAGATAGAATAGTGCCAGAAAAAGTGAAGAGTGAGCGGCATTTTTAAGCAGGGATGCCTGGAAGAAGGAGAGAGAGAAAGGGAGGGAGGGTGCGAAGGTGGGAGGGTATAAGGGAGGGAGGGATGAAAGAAGGAAGAAAAGCATACAAGCAGCTTGGTATTTTCTCCCTGCTTTATCTCCTGTCCGCTAACTCAGCAACTTAACAAAGTAAAAAGATCCAGCAGCAGATTTATTTCTGTACTCATAGATTTTAAATCCACATTGACAGGGAGTAAATATCTTAATAGATCTTGGGGAACATGGAATCAGTGAAATGGAAGATATGCTTGAGATGTTCTCCTAACCTGTGGAAGAAAAGGACATATGAAAATGATAAAAGATAAATTGACAGACATTTGAATAAGAACACAGGAAATTTATTGACAACCAATTGCTTTTCTTGGAGGATACTGTGAGATAAAGAAAAGAAGCAACAACCAAAATACGTCAGAAGATGACAAAAAAAGACAGACGGAGGAAAAGAAACAAAGGGACAGAGAGAAAGAAAAGGAAGTCCTTCCCTACATTGAAAAAAAAAATCAGGGGCTGCAGATGAAAATAGTGTCATAACTTCTTATATTTTAAATAGCTGGAATATAAGGAAAAGAAATAATTTTTCCAATCACTGAGGCAGAAAAACATATTCATACTTCACTGACTATTTCACTGTGCATATTCTTCACTGTTGCAACTTTGGTCTGTCATCGGCTTAAACAGTTCCTCTATAATATGATCACAGTAAGCTTCCTACATGTGAATTTGACCATGCTGCCCTCTTAGAACTTTTTACTGGTTCTTGCAGTCCATTTGGTGAGTCCCTGATCTCTGAGCAAGATGTGGGCTATACTTCTCTCCTGTCTTGTGTCCTGTCTTGAGCACCCTGCAAAAATCATGCTGTTCAACCTAACACAGATGACCTTCCCACCTTTCTATGCCCTTCTCTTACTTTTCATCCCTAACTCTTTCATTTTCCAGCTCCTCCATAGAGCCATCCTGGCACCCCCTCCTCAGGTAAGGATACATCTCTGTATCCTATGCTACAATATAACCAGAACGTAACTCTACAGTAATTCTTATATTATGCTGAATCTTTCCATGCTTGTCTCATGCAGTTTCTCCCACCAGATTATGGATGCCCTCAGAGTTGAGGATGTGTTCCAGCACTGAACATGGTCTCTAGTCCAGATATCATGTTATCTAGGGGCAGAGCTATGCTTGTTGACCTGAATCATGGGAAATAATGGGGCCATATAGGAAGCAGAGAAAGAGAACTCAGAATGAGAGAGGCTGTGCCGGGTAAGGTGAGGACTTGACCACTTCACTTGGTCATGGGAAGGCCAACTGTCTTTCCTGGGACTCCAGCAATTTCAGAACTTCTTGGTCAGTAGTTTCAAGTTAGTCCCTTAATCTCTAGTTTTGCAAACCATTTAGAAAGAAAAGAATCAGAAACAAGGCCCTTTGTTTCCATTTTGATCATATTACTTTATCACCATTATACAGCAGAGAGACCCATATTGGATTATTGCAAGTGGAAAGACCCAGTGCCTGGGTGATTTCTAAGAAGGCTTCTGTTTCTGGAGCAGAGGAGGCTAGTGAGGAGAGAAGTGTAAGATGAAATAGAATGGTAATGAGGGGTCAAATCACAGGGACTTTAGCATTTATTTTGCATGAGATACAAAGCCATTGGAAAATTTTGAGCAATGGAGTGATAAGATTTGCTAACATTTTATCAGGATCTCTCTGGCTCTCTTAGGTAAGGGCAAAGTTGGAGACGGATCACTTAGAAAGTGTCTGCAGTTATCCAGGTAAGAGATGATAAGGGACTATGGTGGTAGCAAAGGGGAAAAGCGAAGTGGTTGTATTATGGATATATGTTAACTGCACAGCCAACAGGATTTCCTGGTAGATTGCATGAGAGTTGGTACTTAAAGGAAGATCAGCTGTGGGAGACAAGGAGGCGCTGAGCAAAGGAGAGCAGGCACAGTGACATGATGGCAGTTCTGGCATTCTAAGAAATCTACTAGAAAGAACAGAGACAGAGGCTGGTATCGCTTCACAAGCTCTGGAACTGGAAAAACCAAAGAGCCAGTGAGACAGCTGAAACAGGAGAGACCTTTCTCTACATCTCAGTCTCCAATCCCTGACGCCACGCTGGGGAAGCTACACCAGTGGGCAACTGTTATCCAGTGTGTCAGGAAGGGGTCACCCTGAGGAGACAGTGGGAAGAGGGGTATGGCTGACACACTACAGCATCTTACAAATGTCTAATGCTTTTATCTTGAAACAACAAGAAAGAAAATTACTATTTCCAAGACTCAGAATACATTGGTAAAGAGATCCTGATAAACTGGCCCACGTTCGCCACTGATACAAGATTAACCTGGCAGCTGCAGCTGATGAGAACTGAACAGCAGAACAGCTAAGTCAAGCCTAGGACCTTTCTTAGGCCAGGTTTCCAGTCCCTTAATCCTGACGTCCTTCACTAGCGTTAGGCACAAGTAGCTGAATTTGGGCCCCAAGCCATCTTTGTTCTCCCCTGTTCCAAGACAATGCAGTCCATCTTCCTCACAGCCCTCCCTCAGGCCAGGCTGCAGCTTCAAGGCAACTGACCAGAGTTCCTTACCAGTTTCCCCTCCTTCAGATGCACGTTCAATGATGTGAATCCAGAGGACTATATCCACTCTATATATCTCCTCCCATCTTTGGCCAGTGCATCTTACTCTCAAGTGGGAATACCTTATTCTTGTTTGCTCTTTGGAACTTCACTCCTGTGGGAAATCCTAGGTCAACTCAAACATGAGAGACAAATTTAGATTGGTATGGACTTAGCCATCATTTCTGGGGACAAATTTAATATTTTCAGTTGTCTGATTTTGTGTTGTACAAACCTTATTATAATAAATAATAAGGTCTCTTGACTCTTGACTAGGCAACTCAGAAAAAGAAAAAATATATAATATAGATATATTAAGATGAAATATATTGCTATATTAATATAAAAATATAAATATATATACATATACATTATATATAACAATGTACGTATATATGTATACATATATATCATTTATGTAGTTATATTACATTATCGAGGCAACCTGTTCCAAATCGAAACATGAAACTGTATTCGTTATAACATGATATAACTAAAAGACAATGAATTTCAGATTTTTTATTGTTTTTCATAACAATATTGACATTTACCTCATGCAAGTGCTAGATTACTTTATCATCTCTAGAAAACTTTATTTTACTTCCACAACAGACCCACAGCCTTGATGATGTGATGCACATTTTACAGAGGACGATGCTGAAGATTGGTCAAAATTGTATGTTAGCACTGAAATCAAACCTAGAATCTGTGTTAAGTTAGATCCTGAACTCTTAAAAGAATTCACTGCATATGTTATCTTATAGTAAGTGTATTCTCTTGGGCGAGAGCATCAATATAGCCCAACTATATTTGCATTTATTTCCAGACTGAATGTATTTAAATTTGAAACTCTTCACAAAGGAGCAGTTCAGAGTTGGTCTAAATCTTTGATAAACTGTCTTTGAATGTGGTCCAATAGACAAAGAACCTGAAAAACCCCTTTCTTTCCAAAGACAGGAAGTGGTACTAGTAGGTTCTTCTTTTACAGAACTATTTGTCTCAGCAACCAGAACTCTTTGATTGCAACATGCAATGGACCAGTTGCCACTGGTTGTTTTAAGAGACAAAAATGAGGAATAGGTTATTCATTTTACTAAAGAACATATTTCCAAATACCGTAGGCTCCGTTTGACAAAGAGATAAATGATATATTGATAAGGAGTCACATTTTTGCTGCAGAAGTTTGACTTTGCATTGAAGTGTTGGTCCAGATGATTTTAGTGAACTTTCTTGTTAATCCGTTTATCCAAAGTTGGGATTTGAAGATTGTGTCCTGGTGGTGTGAAATGCCTTAAAGATGGAGCCCATGTGCAGAGGCTCTGTCCTCCCTGCTGCTAGCACACAGCAGCCATGGCCATGTATCAGCAGGGTAAGGACTTTTTAAACCCTTCTGCTGATACCTTGCTGAGTGAAATGCTTGTTCTTGAAATCCCTGGTAAGAAAGCTCGATGGCCAAGCACCAAACCACAGATCACTCTATCCCACTGTTTGTGTTGAAAAGAGAATGCTCTTTGAAATAAATTGGAAAGAGGAAGGAAACTGATATTTGGCCCCACCCACATCACAGAGATTACCAGAAAGACGTTTTAGCTTAGACATGGAGCTGTGCCAACACTCATTCATTCATTTAGCAAATATTTTGAAGCCTATTTTACCAAATGCTAATTCCTTATATATCCTGGGTTTACTGGGGATTCTTCTGGGCAAACTTCTTGACTAATATATCTACAATCATTGTTCTATGACCTGTAATCCACTCCTCAACCCCCACTGATTTGGCTTTTGCTGCCACAATGGAAAACCTAGCTTCATGATTTGTAGTTGCCTACCGTAACACCTCACTGCTCCTTGATAAATATAACTCTTGATTTTGAGTGGGAAAGACAGGCACCTACAATAAAACAACTACATTTCCTATCCTTCATTGCATGTATTTCTGGCCAATGAGAGGTTAGTAGTAGTTTTTGCCTGGGATGTCTGGAAAGGTTGTATAAAGTCAGCTGACACCACTGACAGTGTTCCACTGTGTTCTTCTAAACTTACCCCACCTTTGGGTCTTTAGCAACCATCCTGGGCAACAAGGTAACAAGAAGCCTAACTATGCTAAATAACAATGAAGAAAGACAGGATCCTGTGCCCTTGACCTATAAGTCTAGAAAAGGCAAAATTATTTTAAATGAAAACAGAGTCACCAATTGTTACCTAGATCTTAAGTATAATAAGTGTGAATGCAAAAGGAATATGAGGAATATGAGGAAACTTTTTGTGTTTATAGAAAACTTCTGTATCTTAATTGTGGTGGTGGTTATTGGGGTGTATACATTTGACAAAATTCATTTAACTATACACTTAAGATAGCTGCATTTTATTTTATGTAAATTATACTCCAATATAATTTATGAATGAGAAACTTCACAGGAAGTATTGTACTTAATTTTTCAGTATTAGAACTTTTCTTCTTAATTTAGGGCAAGAAAAGAATGGCCATTGTCATCTCTATGTACTATAATATTGGAGATCTTTTCTGTGGTAAGAAAAAGTAAATGAGGTCTAGGGATCTAAAGGAAGAAGCAAAATAGTATTATTCACAGACTTGATTTATTTGTTAAATTCAAATAGGCAGTAGTATTAGGTACACAGATTGTTGTTTTCTATAGTTTTCAGTGTGTTTATGATACTAATTAAAACAAAGAATGGTAATAAAAGATTGCAAAATATTCGGTATCAGGAAATAGATTGCTATTTATTGCATTAAGAGATAATAGTTAAGAAACTCTATGGACATTTTGACATCTAGCAAAAAAATTACTTGATAATGTGTAGAACCTACTCCTGGAAAAATAAAAAAACAAAAATCAATCAAGCAAAATATATTTTAACAAAGCAGAAATATATAAAAACCCTTAACTTATTCAAAGACATCATTTGAAAGTCAGTAGAACTCACCATATAATTTGAAATTTGTCACCCACTGCTATTAAAGTAACTTGTTACACAAGATATTTTACAATCCTAAACAATGCAATGAAATAAGAAAAATAATTAATAATATAAATATGTGTAGTGAAGGTGTGACTCTAATTCTTTTGGGAAATCAATAAATTTTCTTAGATGAATCCAAGGAAATCAATCTCAGATATCTTGAAACTAAAAATTGTAGAAACCATTTGATATTATGTGATGACATGAAAGTCAATTGTTTTCTGATATCCAAGTATTAACCAATGAGAAATTTCAAATAGAAAAAAAAATCCCATTTACAAAGAACCAACATCATGTAGGTCTGATAGAGTGGAAATAAACTATAAAATACTTGAAAATAACAGAAAGCACAAATGCTCAAGATCAAAGAAAAATATTTAATTGTTCATGATTATATTCCCAATGTTTGTAATATATTAGGTTCTCAATGAATAGCTGATGAAAGAATCAATGAATGAAAAAGAAACACTTGAATATATGTAAAGATTTAATTGGTCTTCCATCAGAAGACCCAATATTAAATGACAAATATTATCTTCAAACTTATGTATAAATTCAGTGCAATGAGATTACATTTCAATGTGTGAACCATACATAACTTTATAGCAAAGTCTGTTGACAATGTATTAATATTTTAGTTAACCACTTGGGAAAAATGGCTTAGTTAAACATCATCAGTTGAAAACAATGTTGTTTGGGATCTCTATTTTTTATATTCATAACATGTTTATGATATTAATGATTTAATACTAATGAAAAAATGTATTTTTGTCACTTTTTTCTTAATTAAATAGAATTCTGACAAAAAAAATAATTCCCCCAAATAATTGAGATGCTTGGTGTCATTTTCTTTTTTCTTTGTTTTAATAGGAAAACCTATAGTGTTTCAACATTGACTAGGTTGGCCATTGGCGTAAGAAAATCTTATTTTAGATTGTTAATTATTTTTCAATTCCAGTTTTACTAGTAGTACTTTTTTTGTTATTGTTTAACACTAAATAATGGATTTTTCTCTTTTCATCATATGCCTTTTGACATCTCCTAATAGGATCTTTTTTTTCCTTCTATTTTCAGAAACCAAAGTGTCATTGTTTCCTGTTTTCTGTCAGTGTTTAAAGCAAAATTATATCAGCTTCATTAAATTAATTTGAAAGCCCATCTTGTATGGTTGAAAAGTTTATGTAATTTAGAAATTATATGTTCCTTTCAAGTTTAAAATTCTCTATAAGAAAAAGAAAAGCAGCAGTGATTATACTAAAACCAGGTACAATGGAATTAAGGCAATAAAAACATTAAAGAGAGAAAATGTCTATTTCATAAAAACAACAAACATAATTCACAGTGATGATATGATAGTTATGAAATTTTATGTGCCAAATAATATAATATTAAACTAGATAAAGCAAAACTTCTAAGCAATAAAATGAGATGATGGGGAATAAAATTATACTAACAACCTTAAACACAATATTCTGTTTATAAGAAATGTCAAGTAGTGAAAATAATTTCACATACAAGAATTCTTCTAACATCACTGTGACAGCGATAAATTTAAAAGGTACAAAAGAGGAGGCCTAAAATCATTATGATAAATCTATAATATAAGATACTATGCAGTCTTTTCAAATCTTATTCTAAATCACATTTAGAGATATCAAAATATTATTGTAGTAGTTTTAATTATAGTCTCTGGAAGATTTTAATACTAAAGAAAACTGTGAATGAAGTGAACAGTGTAAAACCATCCAGAAATGTTAAATATAACCCTTTTTCACAAAGGTCTCTTTCTTACATGGAGTACCACATACACACACACACATACACACGCTCCCTATACCAGCTTTATTTTCTTCTTCCTCTCCATTCTGATAAGTAATCACTATTAAAAACTTAGTATACACCTTTTTAAATCCACTTTATAAACTCAAATATGAACGCAACTCTAATAACTCAGTGTTTCTTGTAGACTTCATGTCAATGTAACATACTATAATAGTATCAACTATTAATTTTTCATTTAAAAAATCACATTCCTAGTATCCAGTCACTGGAATATAGTTCTAACTGTAGTTCTAGTGTATATATGATACACTTTTAAATATTTGTGCTTTTGCCCTACACCACACTAAAACTGTAACATTTGATTCTTTTCTATTAAAAGTTATCCTTGCATATATCTGCTGTGATTGTGTTCCAAAATTTTCTGAGACAACTACTTAGCCACAAAATGAGGTTCTAAGGGATTGCTCTTTTCAGTTTTCTACATACTGCCAACTTGCTTTTCAAAATGGTTGTACCAGCTCACATAGCAAAGTATGAAAGCTCTCTTCCCTCACAGTCTGGTTAAATATGGATAGTCACACTTCTTGAATTTTTTTTCCATTCAGACGGGAGTACTTCAATGTTGTGCTAATTTTTAGTTTACTCATTTCTAGTAAGTTTATACATTTTCTAATATGTTTTGGCCTTATGCTCCCAGTTCAACACCCCACCCCCCATGAATCGCACGGACATGACCTCTTTCCATTTTCTTAATAGTTTAAATGTATTTTAAAAGTTCTTGGTATAGCCTGGGTAATAATTATTTTTCTTTCACATACTAGGCAAATGTTCTCTCCCACATAATTTTTTTCCCTTTATTTTGCTGATAGTTTTATTTTTCAGTTCATAAGTTTTTCATTTCAATGTAGTCAATAGTCCCCATCTTTTCCTTTGTGGCTCAAGCTTTCTCTTTCTTAAGAGAAACTTCCCGACTATTATTTGTTATAGATATCATAAAGCCTTTTTCCATCTAATAGATTCTTTTCAATTACAAGTTTTAATTGTTACAGAATAATATATTTCTTATTAAACATGAATTATTTTTTATATATGGAGAACAATTAACTACTGTACTGAATATTCCATTATTTTCCCAATTTTGTAATGCTTTCTCATTCATATAAAAATTTACATATAATTTTATTTACAATAATTTTATCATGTCTTAGCAGCTAATCAAGCCAGTTTCCCCTCTAGTTTTTCCTTCTTTTACTATTTTTTAAATTTAGAATTCTTGATTTTATGAATATTTCATTTTAGAATATTATATATTTTTAAGAATTTAAAGATGCCACAGTAATAATTTAGGGAACAATTTATATTTGCTGTGATTCCTTTTCTACATTATTCCCTCATGATCTTACAAAGATCATGTTCAAAGATGTGTATTTCTTCCTACACATTTAATTAATTTATTATGATTGTGAATGAGATTCTTAAGATTCATTTCCTTACTTGTTATTGCCGATATATAGGAATTCTATTGATTTTTTTAAGTATATGTCCAGGTACCTTTCTGGGCAACCTTAACAGTTTTAAGAAAATATATGTATTCTTGGGTTTTCTGTGGACAAATAATGGCAATTAAAAAAATATATTTCTGATCCTCCTCCTTTTTGCTTTTCTGATTACAGACAAGACTCATATTATTAATATGTTGACTAGAACTACTGAAGTTTCCATTGATTTTCTGATTTAATGGAAATGCCCTAAATGTCTTACTATTACATGTGCTGAAATCTGAAGTTATTAGGTCTATACTGACCTTGATCATGTTAAGACAAATTCTTTCTGCTTCTATTTTGTTAAACTACACAAAATCATAAATGGAAACTGACTTTTTCTCTTGCTTTATTACATCTATTCAAATAAAATTTTCAAAATTTCAAAAATATTCAAATTTCTGTTTTCTCTTTTAATCTACTGAAATATTGAGATATTCTTTAATGTTGACCCATTATTACATACCCAAGATATTTTGGATATACAAATCTGAGATAAGTTCTACTACTCCTTTATGATTTTAAGTGATATTTAAAGCTTTAAATAAAATTGTGAATTTTGTTAAACTTCACAAAATCATAAATGGAAACTGACTTTTTCTCTTGCTTTATTACATAACTTGCTAAAATGCACATTGGAGGTTTTATAAGAATGTTCATAAGTCCAACTGGACTATAATTCTGCCTTCCTGAAAAGGGTTTGCCTGGTTGATGCTTTACTATTTACTCAAAAATTGTTGAGAAGATTTTCCTGTTTTTCCTTTTTATGAAAGTATGCAAAAGAGAGAGACTATATTTTCCTTCAATTAAAAAATACTCTGAGGTCTAGCAGCTTCAAAATTTTTTAGTATAAAATTAATTTTCTTATTAAATGTTCTTAATGTTAATCTTTCAATAATTTTCTTTTTCTTCCTGATGCAATTTTAGAAATGTATTTTTCTTTATTTTCAACTTTATCTAAATTTTCTTATTTATTGATATAAAGCTATTCTGTTATTTGTTAACCTCTATTGACCTATTGTTATCTATTCCTCTCCACTCCTTTTAATAGTTAATTTATGATTTCCTCCTATTTTTTCTTGATCTGTTATTTTTCATTTGCCTTTTCTATGAAACTGGTTTTACTGATCATATCTAATACACATTCATATTTAAAATTTTTATAATTTCTGCTTTTCTATTTATTGTTTTATTCCTTCAGCTTTAATTTCTATGTACTTTTCAAAATCTTTTTCTAGTATCTATTAGCTGAGTGCTTAATTCATTAATTTTGAAAGTTTTTGCTTCTAAAAGAATTCCAATAAAGATCAATATTTTCCTTTAAATGTCAGTTTATCTGTACCCCACAATTCTTGATATATAGTAATTTCACTTTCAATAATTCCTAAACATTTCTCTAATTAGGGCATTTCCTTTCTTTTCTTTTTATTTGTGATGATTCCAAGGCACTGCAAAGTTAATGATGTTTTAATCTTTCAACCGTTTCAAAGCTCTTCACCAACTGATTCACGTCTACTCGCTTAGCCTGTGAGTTTCTTCACAGAAGATCAGAAATGATCTTTAAATCCTTTGCCTCAGGTCTGGCACAGTCAGGAACATACGCCATAAGAATAGATAAAATACGTGTCATTTCCTCATACCCATTCACCCATTGACTCATTCATAAACGTCCTCATTCATTTAACAGACTTTTCTTGAATTTCTTAGGAGATAATGGGGAATGCTCTAGTCCCTTAGGTTGGTTATACTCTGAATATTGTTGGCTTCCGGCAAACTGGGACATGAGTTCATCTGTTTAATGGTGGAATCCAGATATAAGCCACCACACAAATGATATTTTTTCTATAATTACTTTTCCTTAACCCTTAATTTTGTTATTTTGATTTCATGTTGGCAGAATCAGTGTCTATATAAATTAATGATGCAAAGCCATGTTGTGGAGTTGAAAAGAGCAGGAGAGTGAATCCTTTCAGCCCTTCCTTTTATTTGGATGTATATATAAGGCTATTTTATTTCAATTGGGGTCTACTTTTTTCTCTGCTGTCAATAGAATAATCTAGAATGCTTTGAAAACCATGTTATCTGGATGCAACCCTAGATTTAAAAAGATGAAAATACAAGTCAGGTGTGGGCCTGGGCATCAGTATTTTTTCAAAGATGTCAAATGATTCTGTGTACTCAGAGCTATAACAACTGAAACATTTGTTGTGGAAGCTATAGCTTAGTGCCTCTTTCTATTTTTATTGTTTGCTCTTAATAGGTTTTGCTTACCATTTTTCATGTGATTTCTAAGGAATTAAAATAGGGTGGAATTTGAAAATTGGGTACATGGAATATGCAAGCATTGCTAAAACAGTTTTCATTTTGCTTTAAAGTAAGCATGTTTGCCTTACACATGCCTGAAAGAAAGAGCTGGCCAATCTCAGGCTCTCCTCCATATCTGAGTACAAAGAAGCAGTGTATTGGAGCCAAAGCCTCCATAACAGGGAGACAGGTAAAATCATTGATGGGTATCTCAGGAAGGTTCAGGAGACCTGAGAAACCTAACCTAGCTCTACATTACCTCTCCTAAGCACCTCAAATCCTGTAACTGTCATTAAGCAGTGAGGATCAATACAAGATATTGTATCTTTTTCATATTCCTACTGTTCTCAGTACTGGTGGGAACTCTAGAGCCTTGGGTATTCATGAGCACCTTAGCATGGGGCCAAATGGTGAGGTAAGGGCAAGGCTATACTGTCTGCTATTTGATAACCAGAACGTAATAAGTGAGCCTCTATTATAACAGAAAATAAAATGCAATGTCTGATTGCTTGTTGACATCCTAGTTCAGCTATAACTACTATTATCAATTGAAACACCAGTAGCAGTAGGACATTCATCGTCAAATTCTATTAAAGAATTACTAAGGTAAAACTAACAGCTGGTACAGTCTGCAGGTTAGGGCCCCTCATAAGTCACTATGTGGATAGGTTCCCTGCAGCCATCAGTAAACCTGTGCTATTAAGGCCCTTTTCCATTAGTGAAGTTTCTTGCTGCTGTCTATCCTTTCCAATAAACTGTTCTACCCTTATGTAACCTTAGTTTCTCCTTACAACAGATAGTTCTATAACCCAAACAGTCACAGAGAGGGTGCATTTCATTGAGAAAATTAGTAAGTTTTTGAAGAATCAAATCAGTGTGAATAAAGGCAGAGCTTCATCTGGAAGGAATCGTCGGGAAGGTGTTTGATTTCTTCCAAATGATAATTCCTGTCTCCATTCTGAATCTCTTTTTGGAAAAATAGACAATGATATCTTTTGAGGATCAAATAAGGTCAATTAAAAATATTAGATCATATCCAAATAATTTTTTCTAGTTGTGATGAAAACCCTCAGTTGAACATTCTGTACCTTTTCTAAAAGAAAAAGAACATTTTCCTATACAGATAGGGCAATTTGAGGAAATTCTCCCATGTAGCTAATGTAAACACATTTTGTGTCATTGTTGAGTCTAGACAACTGGATTCCCAAATTATCCCTCTTGTAGAAACGTATTTGTTAAGTAAACTGCAGTCCACACCACTTCCTCAGCCTTGTCCAAAGAAACACATTGTCTGAATAATCAGAGAACTACAGACTTGAAGGAAGATTAAAATTCATCTAACTAAACCAGCCACCAACAGAAGCCACCCTTTCTTCTAAAAATCATGCTTATTTCCCAGGGACTGTTTTGTAAGTAGCATTATGTATAAGCAGTTTGGAAAATACATGAATCTCATTTCAACTATGTTTGTTGGCATTATTTCTGCACCAGGAGCTTTTTTTTCTTCTTATTTTCTCCAACTGGAAGCAGGCTTTGATCTTACAGCAGAGAATGTATTTCCAAGGATAAGCAGGAAACATGCCAGAAAGTACAGAAAAATATTACCCAAGATTCCTATCATTAGTGCACCAATGGGTAATTTTCACATGTGTTAACTATTATAATCCTGGGTCCTCAAACTTCATCGATTGAAGGACTTTAATTTTATTCACTGTCAACCCAAGGTTCATCTGGCTAGAAAGTTTTGAGGTCAAATTCTTTAGCCATCTGCAACCTTCCCTTCTGCAATGAGTGACAGTAAAAGTAACTTGGGGTGGGTGAGAGAGATGGAGTCTGAGGAACACAGAGACATTAGTTCTGAGAATGGGGAGCTTGACTGATGTCTAGCTGGGGACTTTCAGCCCTATTCTAACATGTAACTTCAAGTGACCATCCCTGGTTTACTTCACCCACATTGAAAACCTATCAAACAGCCCTTCCTCCTAGGAAGTAGGTAGACGTCCACAGAAAATGACTGAGGGGTCCTACCCAAAGGATAAGATAACCTACCTATATGTCCAACAAAAGTTTGAAAACTCCTCTCCTAGTTTATTTTGAGACCTTATGTCTTAAATTCTGAATTTTAATAATAAGAGATGAAGACATCAAACCTGACAAAGATATTCATTCCCAGAAGAAATTGCAGAAGATTTATGATCCTTATCTTCACTAGTTATTGAAATTCATATTTATTTTGTCCTTTGGGTATAGAGTTATTTGCACTAAGAATAATTTATTAATTTAAAGGATGCCAATTACCAGATTTTAGAACAGACCAATTCCATAATTTATTAGCTTTCATGATTGATAAAGCTCCCTAAAACCTACCTTAATAATGACTATTTAAGTTAAAAGTCTGGCATTGTTAAAGGAAGGAGTAAAACATATATTTTTCACTGATTATGATTTCTTTAAAAAGACTAGGCTTTTGCAAAAATATTTTTGAATGTAGTAGTTAAAAAACTATACACGAGATGTTCATCTTAATGTCGTCATAAGTTAGTATGTATTTGTGTGTGTGTGTGTGTGTGTGTGTGTGTGTGTACATCCTGAATAACTATGGAAACAAACAGAATAGGTCCTAAAATTGGGGAAATCTTTATTTTCCCAGCAGGGAAGGGAGAAGGAAATCACCCTAAATAAGGAAGTCACAAATGAAACAGTAAAGACGTTTTGAAGAAGAACCAAAATTGAGTCAGAAAGCTAAGTAACTGAAACATTATAAATCACATACAGTCATTCATATAAATCATATAATTAAAAAAGCATATATAATAATTCCTTTTATTTTCTAGGCTTTTAAGGAAACCCGTTTTCCTCTTTGCTTTGTTCTCTAGGAAACTTACAACCAAATTTACAGCCCACCTATGGCAATTGCTGACATTTTATGATATACAGAACTAAGTGTGACTCGCATTCTAACCTTCCAATTCTATCTGTCCCAACTCGATGAGCTAGTTATTGCATGTTATTGTATCATTTTTAATTACTGACACAAATTCACTACAGAAAAATGAAGATTATTAAGTAAACAAATATGTCATTGGCTTTGACGTGCATCTATCTAAATACAATGTGGACTTTTAATTACCAATAGAAAAACATATTTTTCTTCTCTGCACGTATGGCATATGTAATGATAATATTACCTCACTGTTTCTTTCTAGTCTGAATAAGGGCTACTGATCCAGGTGCTGCTTTGATCTTAAGGAGGTATTTTGTCTCCAAGGAGGGAATCAATAGCCCGTGGCTCCCCTCTGAGGCCCACAACACGCTGGAATAGGCAGAGCCTGAGGGTGGGTTCCCCAGAATAGACACGGTGAAGGATGTAAGTCTAAGTAGCTTATGTGTAGGATGATCCCAGGAAGCACAGGGAGGGAATGAGAAGGAAGGGAAGGAAGACAAGACAGGGTCATCAGTGAGTTGTTTTCTACTATGAGTAACTAGGGCTCAACCTCATGGTGGACCTTTGGGCAATGGTTACCCAAAGAGAAGTGACCTTGAGAGAGTTCCTAGCAGAAGGCCAAGGAAGCTGGGCTACCTCCCCACCAACTCCCCTCTCTTGTTGACTGAGTGCTGTTAGAAGGTCTGTCGGCTCCCCAGCACCTGCAGCCTGCCCGGAGTGTGGACTGAGCCTCTGTGGCTGCAAGCTCTCTGTGGACTTGCAGGCATTTTCAAGAGGAAGTGTCTGGCAGGAATGCTGAGTGCTAGGGGATGTGGGCGAGGCACCAACGATGACTGCTAAGGAGAGCAAGAGAGAGAACTGGAAACAAAGGTAGCTTCAAGACAGTAATGTGGTAACTGATACTCAGTTTGCTTTGGAGAACAGGCAGGAGGTGAACAGTGGTTCAAACCTGGGATAATGGCATCCTGTTTCAGCTATTTCAGACATCAGCGCAAGAATGTACTTCACGGTCAAACTTAAACACATTTTAGACCTGTCACTGTGGTATATTCCTGCTGCCTCTTAATAGTATGACTTCAGGACATGCGGCTACTAGCAACAGTCTTGCAGACTGTAGGTTCAAAGGACAGCATCAGGAAGGAGCCTTTTGCGACTCCATTGCTCTTTCAGTCCCTGCTACAGGACTCAACCAGCCAAATTCCATCTAGTTCCCATGCACTGTAACACTTTCTGTAGTTTCCCGGCCCTCTCCTGAGATAAACTTTGGGCTAACTTTTCTTAAAGCCTTCTGTCCTGATTCTTTTATATCTCCAACAGTCAACTTCTGTCAAACTTGCGGGAAACAAAGGTTGTTACAGATGCTGAGAAAAGATCAGAGGCACAAACCTAGTTAAGAATTCCAAAATCGATATTTTAAAAAAGGGATGAAAAACTCTAGGAAACCCCTAGGTTGTCTAAGAAGTACTGAGTTCAAAGGTAGTAATTCCAGGATGAACCTGAGGATCTTGGTGTCAATAGGATCTTGGTTTGATAGGAAAAGAATGATCTTTTCCAAGGTGCCGTGGGACTATCTGACTTTATGACCACTGTACAAGGTGAAACTATAGAGTATTTGGGTCCTAGGAGGAGTGTGCAGAGGAAAAGAATTCATCCTGCTATCCTCAAATGCCCACACCTTAATTTTGCTGGAGCATAAAAAGCAACAGAGAATAAAGATGTCAGCAGCTTATACAAAGATTCCATTTTAATACATAACCTAACCAGTAGGGTCTGAAATGACCAATTGAATAAGGTAATTTTTCATACTTGCCTATCTTGACTGTGTATTTTGAGGATATTTGCATGGGGCTTGAGTTGTGTATTTATGAAATCTTCTGGAACCTGAACTGTAATTCTCACTCTTCTAAGCAAAGGTACTAATATCTCAACCTGTAGAGTCTGCCTGATTTTGTCTTGGGCCAGGTGAGGACATCACACTGGTATAGGATACTCAAGTTGGACATACATGGTCCTCAAATCTATTGAGTCAGCTCTCTGAATCCTAGAACTTCTTCTATCCACCATGCTGGCCCAGTTTGCAGAATGGATCTCAAGACTCTGTTTTCCAAATTCTCCCAGTTTCCTAGAGGTCCAAACCCCTGCCCTGAACATTACCTCTTTTGTCTTTGCCAACAAGCTCATTCTTTTTGACCAAAGTTCTCCCCATACCCCCAACCTCTACCTGAATAGGAAAATTACCCAGGTATCAACATCAATAGCCAGCTGACTCAGAGTTTTTCTGGTATCAGAGCATCCCTGGAAATAATTCTCAGCACACTAGAGTTCTTGCTCTCAGTCTTCCTCAGGGGTTGAAACCTTATGAGCCAGGCCCTCAACCTCTAATTTGTCTGCACAGGACCAGCCAGCTGCCCATGCAGGAATAATCCATGCAAAAACAAGCATCAGCATATCTGATGCTTAAGGCCGACTTGTTTATATCAGAGCTCCCTGTGGGAGGGAGAGGGAGATGGAGTCACCTAAGGGACCAGGCTGAGGATGGCAAATGCTTGGCGCTTGTCACACTACTCCTTATTTCCAAGCAGGGCTCCAAGAAAAGTTTTCTAATCAATCAGTGTACACTTTCACATCTAGGCCAGGCACAGCCACAGGGCTCTTCTTGCTTTATTATTTCATATAGCTAGCGCCAAGAGCTCACAGTTAAATGAAACCCACATTCTAACCCTGGTGAAGAGCTGGTTGCTAAAGCAAGCACTTAGAAGAGAAGGCAGCGTGAGTTGACTCAGAGAATGAGAAATGGGGAGGAACAAAGTCCCTGGGGACACGGCCGGGGAGAGAGTTATCTGGACCACATTGAGGGCTCCTGAGGAAGGAAATCTTTATTGTGGTGATGGCCCAATAGCACTCACATTCTTGGTTTGGCTACATTCAGTTCTTCAGCGATTCTGGTTCAGCAGGTCAGTGTCAGGGAAGGCAGTCTGATGAGCTGATCCAAGTCTCAGGATAGTAGTGTAAGTCTCTGGATAGCAATGTAAGGAGTCACAAGTGGCTCTGTGGGAAGGATCTGCATCCCTTCCTGCTGAGTATGGGATAGCCAGACGGGCAGGGGAGACTTTCGCACTACTCTTGGTCATGATGGTGAGCAGGCCTTACGAAGAGCTATGATTCTTTGCAGAGAAGTCCTGTACCAAGCTTCAGAAGTGGATCTCCTTCACTATGGAGAGGAGAGATATCTGGTATATAACCAAAATTCAAACAAGATTGTTTTAATACCACACTGGCAAAGACCAAATGGATCTTATTATAATCTACAAATTCACCACATTCACAATTTTTTTTCATAGAAATCTAATTACCCCAAGATCTTCTACTCCTAACTCTTTATAGCTGGGATCACTAATGCCATAGCACCAGTAGACTCTGTAGTCTTCATATCTTGAGCCAATATTGCTCAGTCAGGGCATTCAACAGGAATCAGTCCCACCATTCGCCTGGGTTTAGATTATCTTTCTTGGAAAAGAGACACACACTCCTCTCCTCATTACATGGGGAGCAGGGAACACCACCCTTAACTATGCCCCTCTCTCTGCCCATTATCATACCTCCACCCCAACAGAAAAAAAGACCACTAAACCTGAATGTTCAGAGCCCAGGATATTCTTTGGACATGTTTTCCAGTAGATGGTAATCTGGAGCCTTAAAAATGTGAAGGCAGGGAAATCATCTTCATGCCTCTGTGTGGTGAAGAGACCTGACAGGCCCAGCTCTCTGCTTTGCCTGTGAATGGGTAGGATTGGCACTGACATTTAGTAGGAGAAGCAGGAGGGCCCATTTACGCCTCCTAGCCTAAAGAAAGTTTGTAAATTTACAAAGTAACTCTGCATTTTAAGAGAGGAAAAGTTTCAAGCCTTTGTCTAGCTTTAAATAAACTGTAACTCGGCTCCCAGTTTGCTTTTGATCCTTGTCTGAGTAATAGGCTCAACCCCTGGGCTCCGTGCTGTCACCTCCCTCATTGACTCATGTGGCTGGGACTGAGCGGAGAGCAGTGGCTGAGGTTATAGAATCACTTCAACTCTAATTGCCAAAAAAGGAGGCTCTGTCCCTCCCAACATTTGCACCCCCCCCCCAAAAAAAATGTAGCCATCACAGTGTCATAGCAAATTTGAGCACAGAAGTACAGCAAGTTCAATCTTATGGGCTAAGACCAATAAAAGCTATTGGCTACCCAGACAGCTATGCTGAGGAGTATGATACCATAACAAAGATCAATGTGAAAGAATAGTTTTTATGGAAGATATAAGGAAGGAAATATTACAAGTGCCAAATACTTGTCACTTTATGCCTAGAATACAAGCTTCCATGGATGTAGCAAAAATATGGCCAGAACCCAGCTATAGCCAGAAATCATATTTACTTCCCTTATTATTCAGGATATAAGGTTATCATATGTCTTTCTTTGCCTGAGACAGATGGGTTCACACTTGTAATCCTCAGGTGATAACACCTTCCTTCACTCTCAAAAGTGTCCCAGTTTGGACAACACATGATATGGTTGCCCTATGAGATTGTCTCTACTGTATCATGAGTCCTAAAATCTTACATTGGAAGGTAAGACTCTTCCTAACCTGGAGTAACCCTGTTTATTTTCCTGTGTCTCAAAAAAAGCAGCCTAAATATATCAGAAGTTGACAAAAAACTCAAATATACTGATGCTAAACTTGGCATATACATATGCAGAATACAACGTCAAAATGTTTCACAATATAACTTTATATTTTATTGCATTGCAAGGTTCTAGAATGCAAGGTATTACAATTTGGCACGTGATCTAGCATGAGAACACAAATAGTTGCTTCTACAGATGTGTGAGTCAGGACATAACACTAAACTCCTAGCTCGTGTATGGAAGTGCCGAGATGTCTGCAGAAACTTATGGAAAAAACACCTAGCTCAGAGTGTACGCACACACACGCACACACACACACACACACACACACACACACACACACACATACACACACACAAACATGTTCTTTCAGCTGAACTATTAGGTTTAACATTTATACCTGAGCAATAAAACTGATGCATATAGAATCTTTTTCAGAAACAAGCTCAGCCATGTCTCCTCCCAACTCCATTTTGAGGGCCCAGAATAAAAGGCCTTTCATGTCGCAGCTGAAGCCCCAGCCAATTCTGCAAATGGTCTTGGAAAACTGCCTTCAGAATTGACTCTCCCAGGAGAAGGTTTACTGGTAGAGGAAGCAGAGATACAGGAAGGGTTTTCTAGACTCAGAAAGAGGCAGAGGAGAAGGTGAAAGTGTAACTTGGAACAGGTGGCTCCAATTTCTTTTTGACCAGTAGTCCTGTTCATTATTAACAGCAACAGTTTCTGCTTCTATGGAGAACATTTGTATTAATCCATGGTACCCTGCAAAATCCATGGAGCTCAGGGTCTATATCCCAGGCATTACACTGTGGGGAAGTTATTCCTATTTAGGAACAAAGAATTTCTATTTTAGACTCTGACTCTATTGACTCTGACTCAACAAATATCTGAGGGCCTATTATATAACACCTCTCACTCTATATTTTATCATGCCCTCAAGAAGATTAAAATTCACCAAGTCAAAAAATATAAAATAAAACAAGATGGATACCATGATCAGACTTAGTAATTAACAAATTGCTCAGATGTAAGAAAGACCTGTTTCATCTAATATAATTAGGAAAGAATTGAAGAAGGAAACTCCATTTTTGTATTGACCCAAACAGAAGGGTAGTTTTTAGTAGGAAGGGAGAGAGGCTGCATTCTTGGAGAAATTCTCCCACTATAAATAAGAACATAGAAGCAGAGACTTTAAGAGGTTGTATTGCGAGAGCAAGGTTACTCCACTGGATGAAGAAGATTATTTGGGAAGAATACATACAAAGTACCAGAAAATTATGACATGTTCAATAATTTTAGTCCAATCTATTTTTAATTTTAATTTGTCCAAAAGGTATATAAGTATATAAGATATTTCTGATCACACTATAACACAAATAGGCAGGAGAATTTAAACAAGTTGGCATTAAAATATTCCAAATAACTCTTAGAAGAAAGAGATGACAAAAATTGGAAATGATGAAAGTAAAGATGCTCCTAATTCAAAGTCATGGTCTAGAGCTAAAGCTGTTCTTCCAGGCAAAGTGTTTAAATCAAGAAATATACATATCATTATATATCATATATATATATATTTCTACCTAATAAAGAGATGGAAAGAGAAGAATGACAGCACAAATATATAAAATAAAATTGATAAGGCATACAATATCAGATTAAATAAATTAAAGGAATCTCATGCATCCCTAGATGTAAACCAATCTTAACATCAAAGAATATTTTTCATAAAAAATATGGACTACCAAAATATGCCTAAGAAAAAATTTAAAAGCCTGAACAGGTAAATAACCCAGGGAAAATGGTGGCAGGGGTGGGGATAGAGTGGGAGGGTTAGAATTCACCTAGGATCATTATGTTTTCCAACGGTTACTGGAAATTTCAGAGAAATAATTTCCTCATGATGCACATGTAGTTATATTTTATGAAATATGTAATGAATCTCCATTAAATTTAATCATTTGGAAGAAACCAAATAGTGGTTGCAGATACAGAAGACTTAAAAGCATAATTAAAAATTTAATTAAATGGGCATATAAAGAGCATTCTACCCAAGTTCAAGAATACACTTTCCCTTCCCATACAGTTGAATTATTTACAAAACTGGACTATGGGCTAGGCCACAGATGAAGGTTCTGTCCTACCTAAATCATTTTCCAATCAGCCTTCTCCACAAATCACACCATGCACCCTCCTCCAATTACCCATTACCTGAAATATCTACCACCTAACTTCTAGAATTCTAAAATAAGTTGGAAGAGTGGGAAGAGATTATTAGTACCTTACTTCCATCTCATTGAGGATTTCTTCTTGAACAAAACCAATCATGAGATAGCTCCTAAGTTGTTAAATTCCAAAGTTGATTCAAAATCCATCTCCCCATATATTCCCACCTTAGCCTTAAATCTACCCCTAAGAATAGCTAGAACATGGCTATTCCTCCTCTCATTTTCAGAGCTTGAGAAATGTTCAGTCAATGCACAATTCCTGGATTTTCCCTCTTCCAAGCCAAGCAGACTGAATTCTTTTGCAAGATCCTTGTAGAATACAGTGTCATAATGGAAAAGAATGCTCCAATTTGGATTTGAAAGAGAATAAAGTTATCCTTCCTCTTTCCTTTAGCTTGTTGCATTCTGAGAAGAATTTAAGAAGAAAATGACCATCACTTAGTGGGAAGTGCCATCCACCTGTGTGCACTCTGGTTTTAGGTATCAGGGCAGGCAGTGAACTTTGGGTAAACTCATGGACTCTCCATTTGTATATTCATTCCTGAGAATGGATAGAGTATAGAGAGAAAATAATTCTACTTGAGAAAAATAGCTCTTAAGTATTGCAAATGTTATTTATTCCATGACTTTGGGCAAATCACCACCTTTCTGTGTCAGCAGGTTTAAGTTGCAGAAAACCCAACTCAAAATGGCTTAAACTGGGAAGGGAATGTGTTTGCCAATTAAAATAAACACCTAAAATTAGTGACTCATATATGGCTCTATGTATGAACTCAAATAACATCACTGGATTGACTCTCTCTCACGGCCCTCTTTCATCTCAGCTCTCCTCTCTGTTGGCCTAACCCTGATGATGAGATGACCGTCATCATCTTCCCATTCATATTTATTCTCTCAGCTACCCCAAGGGAAAAGAAATTCTCTTTCATTATCCATTCCAACATAAATTCCAGACATTAGTCTAATTCATACCCAGAAAGAGATTTACTACTATTCTACAAATGGCAGGAAGGAGGAAGATTTGGGGGCTGGGCAGTGGTTTGACTTAAATGTACTATGGGACAATGTCCCTGAGATCCAAAATACCTTGAAATCTAGAACATACCAGAATTGGACAATAACAGACTCAGGTTCCTGGACTCTTTACCCAAGGGCCTTAGCTTTCACATCTACAAATTAAGGGGGTTAAAAATTAGATGATGTGAAGGCCCAGCCTCCAGGAGTCTGTGATTCTGATTCTCCCAGAAGACTCTGTTTCTGGAGGTTTTGTGTTTTGGGCTCATATGCATTTCCACAGCCAAGACCCTAAAAGCTGAAAGCCCAAAGGATGAGGCCTGTCTCCAGTCACTTTGGAAAAGCCAAAACTTTATTTTATTTATTTTTAAATTTTCAGTTGGATAAACTCTTAACCTTTAGCACTAGGGTACTGATTTTCCTGTCCTGGCTACTGAACTCTAGTAACACAAGGCTCCTGGTCCCTGGGGAACTGTCCCTCCTGTAGAGCATGCTTAAAATGTGGCTTGGAGCTGCAGAAACCCAAGTGGGGCCTTCCATTTTCAGGAAAGACAAAGGCATTTCTAATGGTCTCCTACATTCCTCTGAGCAATACCACCAACCCTCCCTTTCCCACCAAAGACCATGCAAATGACATGTGTAACTCTCCTGGGTCTGACTGCCAACATTCCACATGCTTTAGAGGAAATGTGACCACTCTGGGTGGCTAACTTTGTTTTGAAAGTTCATGGGTAAATGTGGGCTATAAATGTCCTGGCATTAAAACTGTTCTGCTACCCCTGCCCAGAATATCTAGTCCCCAGATAGCTTTATTGAATCTGCGTAGGTTTAGCTGTCCTGGTTTTACAATTTAAGCAAGATGCTTAGTATGTAAGAGGGTATGGGAAGGGTGATGAGAGCTCATATGTAGGGTAAACATAAATACTAGGTTTTCAAGGACAGTCATTGTTTTGTGCCCATTTTTCTTGGTGCAGTTATTAACAAAACCACCTTTTATTCTCAAAAGTGCCCTGGTTTGAAAGACAAATTACACGGTCACCCTAGATACAAAGAGTTTGCCCAATGTGGCACAGCCAATCAACGTCATACTGAAAATCCAGATCACCCGATTTCAGTACAGTGTTCTTTTTCCCCTGAGCCACAGGCCTTTCCCATGAAAAGCACAACCCTTGTCCCTCAAACCACATCTTGAAGGCTTGAAGGCCCAACTCTCTCTCTCTGCAAATGTCTAGCATTCAACCTTATTCTTTCCTGTCTTCAGCAAGGAAGGTGAAGAGTTTTTCAAGGTTTTATCATTAACACCTGAAAACCATTAGTTCTGCTGAAATGGAAACGTCCAAATTTTAGCACATGCTAACGATTTCCCTACTGTAATGGAACCTGATATTTATCTTTCACCAGGAAATGTGATTGCTGGTTGGCAAAGGAAAGTAACCGAATGCTTTTGTTGAGGGCAAGAGGAAAAGCTTTGGTTTTAGGCTATAACTTTGGCAAAATGTAATCAGAATCCTGCAAGTATGCATGCATGTGCACACAAACACATACCCCCCACCTGTTTTACTTCAGCAGCTGTGTTCACAGGAGTTGCCAGAGATGAGTACTCCACTAATCTCCCTTAAGAAAATTAGCTAATAAATTCAAACTAATTAGCTAAGTCTGGGTTGAGTCAAGAGGGCCGTTTGTTGGATCTGGAGGAGGACTTGTACAAGCAAAGTTAGAACAAGGTGGTGAGGAAGCCAGGGTTGACAGATTGGAGACTCTGAACTCTAGTTGCTACAAAAAAACTCTCTGCAGAGATACCACTGCCCCCCAGGAGCAGGCCAAAGCACCAGCTATTACCATCTTCTGTGTTCTGAGATCAATTCCAATGTCAGCGGGTGTGGGACGGGCCTTTCCACCACCACCAAGAAATTCTCCAGACACCAGCTGAGTGTCCTACAATACAACTCATCCTGACACTATGCACCGTGAGATAGCATCCAATTCCACAGGCTCAGGGTAGAGAACTGGAATGACTTCCCAACCACCCCCAAAGCTTGATTTTGTCCTAAGGAAAGGAGATATGAGTACCTAATATATGCTAGTCATTCATTCCTGTTAGATAGATAAGAAAATTGAATCAAAGAAGAAAGTGACAGCCCAAGATACCCCAAGGAGTCCGTATGAGAATGAGGAAGCGGGAGCCCTGTTCTATGCCAGCCCACTCTCAGTGGAAGCATCCTTCCTAGACTTGTGGGAATCTCAACTACTATGCCCAGGGATGTCCTCACTTAGTAAGGAAATAGAATGAAATTGTATTGAAATTTAGAGCTCCTCTCTGTTCTAATGGTCTTGTTTTGGGCAAGTCATGTCAGCTCTCTGAGCACCATTTTCTTCATTTGTCAAATAGAAATTATCCCTTCTTCATAAAGTCATTGTCAAGTTTGGATGAAATTATGATAACAAGAACCACTCCTAGTATTTACTATGTGCCAGGCACTGTTTTGTGTGCTTTACATACAACTCATGTGATTGTTACAATATTGTATCTATAAGATAGCCACCACTACCACTACCAGTTTATAAAGGAGGAAATGAAGGCATAGGGAAGGTAAGTCAAGCAGCTATTTCATGAATGAGAGGGGATTCATGCCAAGACAGTCTGATTTGGGGGTCTGTATCCTTCTCTTGCCTTTTCTACCCAGGACACTAGCATTCAGAAGGAATTTAAAAATTCCCTTTCATCCACTGATTTTTTAAAATTCAATATATAGAAACCCGGACAGCAAATACGTGATTTTGGACACTTGGCCCTTATCCTTAATTTGAACTCAAAATGAAGCAACTCTATCTACGGGCCATCTCCCCTTCCCATACCTGTTAGCAGATAAGCATCAGTCTTCCCCTTGGAAATCTAGCATAGAGTTTAGCAAAGCTTCAAGGAACCAAAGAAAAATCATAGAATCCTTTTGATGTTCCAGGCCCTAAGAGACAGGAGCATGTGATAAAGCCTATCACAAAATTGCAAATAAGGGTTCAAATCACATTTGTTTAGATAAAATAGAACATATATTGATTGAACCAACTCCAGTTGATTCTGGGATTATCTCCTCTCAGTCTCAATTCAGAAATAAAGTCTTTTTTCTAGACTCTCTCAGAGTCGGGGATGAGGGAATTACCTCCTACAAGAAGGTCTGCCACTACTGGCTCCATCTCCAAACATCACCATGAAAGTTTTGCAAATTGGCCCAGCACTTATGAGTAGTCAGCCACAAGCAAAAAGGAAATGGCATGAGCTCTTAGTTTTTTTTCTGGTGGGTCCCCTTTCCTCTGATTTCCATCATGCAACATGAGATGGTTCCTAGTCCATCCTATCAGACACATTAGCCTACAAGCTTAACCAACACCCTAGCCAAACAAAACCTACTTGAAAGCTCCTACCAACCATCCTGACTTTAAGCCTGGCCCATCATGAGTGTTCTCACTGCATGGAAATAGATGCAGTATATGCACTGTTGCATAAGAACCTCATAATGGTCCCTATTATCTCCATTCTACAAGGGAAAAATATTGAATCACAGGATGATTGAGTAAATTGTTTCTGGTGACATGTGCAGCTGGGATGTGAGTTTAGGTTAAGCATTGTCATTGCTGTGCACTTTTATTTAAACGTGAATGTCTTTTCTCTAGGACAAACCAGGGGTCATTAATTTATCACATTTTCATTCTCCGTGACATTGGTGCTTGTTCTGATGTGGGAAGGGAGACGGGAATAGGAAAAGGGGTAAAGGACAGTAAAGAAACAGAATCATTGAATTTCTAATTTTGTCTGACCCACTCCTACTAAAGCCAGTACCTGCTGTTAAGGAACCAGACAGATGGAGAGTATGCGATCACTGAGATGAAGGTTGGGGGTTGTGTTTACTAGTTAAGGTAACTCTAGCTACATAGATTTTGGCTTATTTTGTTGTCACTCTGCATCCAGTAAATGCACAATACACATTTACTTGAAGTGCACATGGAATATTTACCAAATGGATGAGATGTCAGGATGTAAAGTAAGTCTCAATAAATTTCAAAGTATTGAAGTCATATCAAGTACATTCTCTGACTAGAGGAATTAAGCTAGAAATCAATTAAACAAAGTAGATACTGAATAAACTTCCAAAGTGCTTAAAAAAGAGGCACATAAAAAAATTTAGGTATAATTTACAAACAATAAATATACTCTTTTAGCGTACAGTTTGCAAGTTTTGACAAATGCATACATACAGGCATGTAACACCACCGTTAGATGTGGATCGTTTCATCACTCCCAAAGATCACCCATATCTTTTTGTGGACAACCTGTCCCCACAGTCCCAGCCTCTGATGACCACTGACCTGATTTCTGTCCCTATAAATGTGCTCTTCAAATCTGGCTTACTTTTTGTATATGATGCTGTGAAGGTCCTCCATGTTGAGTGTATCAATAGTATGTTCCTTTTTGCTGCTGAAAAATATTCCATTGTATGGATATGACACAGTATGTTTATCCATTTAATATTTGAAGGAAATCTCCAATATTTATTTCCAGTATTTGGTACTTATGAATAAAGTTAAACATTCATATATAGAATTACTGAACCTTATGGTAGTATATGTTTAACTTAGTAAGAAGCTGCCAATTTTCTAATGTTACAGCACAATTTTGCATTCCCAAAAGCAATGTATGAGAATTCCCTCTGTCTACATCTTCATCTGCACAGTCTATTTTATTAGTCTTTTTTAAACCTTTCTGACAAGTATGTAGTTATATCTAACTGTGGTTTAATTTGCATTTTATTAATTATTAATGATTAATGATCTTTTCATATCCTTTTTTGTTGCTGTTATTTCTTCTTTGGTAAAATATTTTGCCCATTTTTAAAATGGATGTTTTTTTTTCTTATTACTGAGTTTTCAGAGTCCTTTATATGACTATCCTTTATTAAATATGTATTTTCCAATATTTTCTCCTAGACTATGGCTTATCTCATTTCATTAACTAAAATGAACAAAAGCTTTTAATTTTGAGGAAGTCCAGTTTATACATTTTTAAAGTCTTTTTATTTTGTGATTTTGTGTCCTAAGAAATCACTGTCTGCCACAAGGTTGCAAAGAATTTCTTCATGATCTTACAAAATTATAACAAATTTCTCCTTTCCATCCTTTACCTAATTGTTGTCACACATTTTACTTCTGCAAATGGTATGAAGACAAAATATATTGCTACCCTTTTATATTTAGACAATTATCCATTTTTCTATAAATCCAAGTTTCTGATTAGTATATTTCTCATCTCTGAAGAACTTACTAGCATTTCTTTTAGTGCAATTTTGTGGATAATGGATTCTATTTTTGTTTGTCTGAAAAGTCTTATTTCTCCATTACTGAATTTTGGGGGGTGGACTGGGTGTAGTAGTCTGGGTTGACAGCGTTTTTGTTTTTCTTTAACTTTATTGGTGTCACCTGCTTTTCTTTTTGGTTGCATAGTTTCTGACTACGAGTTGACTTTAATTCTTACATTTGTTCCCCTGCATATACAAGATTCTTTTTTCTGATGTCCTTCAAGATTTGCTCTTTATCTTTGAACTTCAGAATTTTTAATATGATGGTTGAAGGGTGTGTGTGTGTGTGTGTGTGTGTGTGTGTGTGTGTGTGTGTATGAATGCACTTGCTGCATATGCATTTACTTATTTATCCTGCTTGATGTTCTCTCAGTATCTTGGATTTGTGGATTAGTGTCTTCTTGTTCTGTGATTCAAATTACATTAATTACATATTTGTTAGGCTGTAAGATATTGCCCCACACTTTTTGGATATAATCTTGTTTTTGCTCTTGTTTTTCTTTGTGTTTTCATTTGGAAAAACTAACAATCATTTATTATTATTATTATTTTCATTTATATTCAATTTTATTTTTATAATTTCTACTGATCTATCTTCCAGTTCACTGAATCTTTCCTTGGCTGTGTCACGTATACTAATGAACTCACTAAAGACATTTTTCATCTCTGCTCCCATCTTTCTGACTTCTCTCATGAAAGTGTCCATCACTCTGCTGAAGTTCCTTACGTGTTCATGTATGTTATCTATGTTTTGCACTGGAGACTTTATTAAAAATATTTATTTTTCCTTTCCAGCTATATCTGGGTGGTATTTAATTTTTTACTGTATCATAAGATTTTATAGATGGAGAAATTGAGGCCAAAGAAGGCTGGATGAATAGTTCAAGATCACACAGCTGAGCAATGATACAATGACATCAAACAGATCTCAGATTCCATCCTCTGTCCACCATACTGTGCTACCCATAATATGGGTACTGTAAATAGTTGCTGAACAGATGGTTAAATGACCTGGAATTCTTGAACATGCAAAATCTGCTCCAAGTCTTCTAATAGAGATATCTCAGGAGATGTAAAACTTAGGACATAGCTGAAAAGAAGGCCATTAGGAGTTTATGCCTAAGTTCTGATGGTGCTGAACTATTACAAAACCAAGCAAGGAAGTAGACATTTAGGAGGTGAGTGTCATTGTGGCCAGTATATGCTCAAATCTTTACCCAGGCTTGCTCACCTCACCTAAGCTTGCTCACAAAGAACAACTGAAGGACAGAGCAACATTTGACATAAGTCATGCAGACCTCTATCTCACCCTGACTGTTCACTGGGAAAATGCAGTTTGTTTTTTTCACTGAATAATCCTTTGTAACTTACAAAATAAGCCCTGTGATTTAATCTCTTTGCTTATTAAACAAACAAAAACTGCAGCCCTGTTCTATCCCACAGTCAGGAATAGGCTGGCTACACGCCAATGTGGTGGCTCTGCAAGTTCAGGCAGTGGGATGAGCCGAGATGGGGCCTGCGGTTTTCACCAGCTCCAGAGGCACAGCTGTCCATAAATTCCTTACAGATTGAGGAATTTGGGGAGGGGCTGGAAGCAATGCAATCAGTGGTCTTGCAAATATCTTCTTCCCACTCAAGCAAGTAGACAGGGCAGCACATGGCAAAGCCTTTCACACGACGTCCCCAAGGCTTGATCAGGCACTGAATCAGATACATTACCTTCCAGGCAGGCAAAGTACAGAATAGAAGGAAGGTAGCCTCACAGGTGTCTGCAGTACACAGTAACTGCCCTGACCAAGTCTGCCTCTCTGTGACAGCCTCAGGGCTGTGTCTCTGTGCTGTGAATTCCAGCAAGGGACAGTCACTGGTCCTAGACATGCTTCTTCAGTTTGGAAGACACTTTTCAAAGGGTGCTTCTGATATCAGTGGTCTGTATCAAGAAAGTCTATAAAAACCTTCCCAATCTTTAACATAAGAAATGTTATTCCTGAGGAAATAATTCAGAAGAACGATATGCAAGAACATTACTTATAGCAGCCTAAGTTTATAATGTTAGGGCCATGGCCTATCTACTTAAAGACTGTCATGCAGCTATTAACATAAATCTGTCCCATATTTAAAGCCTTGGAAAAAAGAAGGAACTAGGAGTAAAAACATCAAAGTTTTAATATACGAGAGTTTCCCAGAGAAATAAAGGTCAGAAGTATTCATATTGAAGAGATGTATTAAGAGTTCAGTACAATAGCAAAGGAATGTCCAAACCTAGGTACATTACAATAAAATTTCTATCATTAAGAATAAAGAGGAGATCCAAAAACTTCTCAAGGTGTAGAATAGAACTGCCTATAAAGGGATAAAAATTAAACTGGCTTTGGCCCCCTTATCACCAGTACTGCATGCTTGGGCTATTTTATTCTTTAGACATTAGGACATAGGGTCTAGATCCTTTGAGTCTTTTAAGTTCTGTGAAAATGTCTTATAGAAGGGAACTTTATTATACATACACACACACACACACACACACACACACACACATATAATATATATGTATAATACACACATAAATGTATTATATGTGATATATATGATATATATGTAGTATTATACATAACATACAATGTGTATGATACAAAAAATCCATCTGTATTGCATATGTGTATATACAGAGACTCAAAAATATAAATAAAAAATGAAAGGTTATTAAATAAATGCATATAAAATGTAATATTACAGTATTATATTATGATGCTCTGTATTATGTTTCATATGATGACAGGTGGGACTTCCAACACTAAGAGTGTCTAGGATCTACAAAAATTTAAGTCTTTCAAACTGTCTAACTCTAGGCCTAACAGCCTAACAATTAAAAGGGGAGTGTCTCCCTCCCATAGATGTGTGTCTGCAGTCAAACTATCAATCATGTGTAAGGATCTAATAAAGAGATTTTTAGATGTGACAGGACTTGAAAATGTTTAGTTAATTTTAAGTTGCTGTTGGGATTTGAGTAGTGAAAATTAATTATACCTTTCCCCTCTCCCCAAGTTAGTAACCAATTAAAAAATAGACAAAAGAAGCTGAGTAAGTTTAAAAACTGTCTTTACTGCAGATACTATTGAACTGCATTATATATAGCCAGTAGGGTCCCTTAATAAACTTTGATGGATCCAAAATATAGAGCTTAGGATAAGTCACCTGAGGGGTTTGGTGAGTAGACAATCTTATTAGGAGACAGCTTTGCCCCTTTGGGTATAGAAAAGACCTCCATATTTTGAAGTCAAGCTTGCTCCCTGACCCAGGTGTGCTTATGGGCCCAGAATGCCAACAGCCAGTGTAAACCAACTTGAAAGAGAAATCTCAGAAGGGGCTATGCCACAAGTATTGATGAGTTCCTTCCTTCTGCATCATTTGTTACAAAGTCAGACCTTCCCTGCCAACAGGTGAGTGAATGCGGAAGAAGCCAGAAGTATTTCTCCCATTTATATTCCTTTTCTCCAAGTGCAGTACTTCTCCGAACACAGTCCTTGAGCTAGTAGCTTCAGCATCACCTGAGAACTTGGCAAAAATGCAGAGTTGCAGGTGCCACCCCAGACCTACCAAGCCAGGAACTCTGAAAGTGAAGCCCAGTGATCTGTTTCCAGAGCCTCCTGTGTGATTCTGCTGGACAGTCATGTCTGTGAAACACTATCCTGAGGCATGTAATAGAAAGCTGGTGTGTGTGTGTGTCCGTGTATATTATTATTCAGCCTCAACAAAGGAGATCCTGCCTTTTGCAACAACATGGATGAACCTGAAGGATATTTTGCTAATTGAAATAGAGACAAATGCAGCATAATCTCACTTCTATATGGAATTTTAAAAAGCCAAATACATGGAAACAGAGAGTAGAATGTTGGTTACCAGGAGTGGGGGGTGAGCTGGAGAAACGTTGGCTAAGGGTACAAAGTTGCAGTAATGTAGGATGAATAAGTCTAGAGATCTAATATGCAGTATGGTGACTACATGTATTAAATGGTGGAAATTTGCTAAGAGTAAATTTCAGGTGTTCTTATCACAAAAAAAGTAACAGTGTGAGTATAAGGTATGTTAATTAGCTTGACTGTAGTAATCATTTAACTATGTATGTTTATATCAAATCATCATGTTATATACCTTAAATATATATCATTTTATTTTTTTAAAAAGATGTGGGTAAGAGAAGACTCCTGATGATATTTCTGAGTAGCCATCCCTTAAAAAGCCTTTTTCTGGCCTTTACATTTTTATTTATTCTAGAGGGAGGAGAGAAAATTAACTCCACCTACTACAATGGTTTTCAGCTTTGACTGCTCACTGTAATAACCTAAGAATCTTTGAAAATACTGATGCATACCCCGACTGACTTGGGTTTAATTTGTTTGGAGGGTGTTATAGGCAACAGGACTTCCTAAACATGTTCCAGGTGATTCTCTAATGTACAGCCAAGGTGGAAAACAATTGGTTCGTTGGTTCTGAAAATCTGGTTTTGAGATAAGTAGCATCGGCCTCACCTGCGACTTGTTGAGAATGCAGGTTCATAGGTCCACCCTAGATCTACCAAATCAAAAACCCTGGGTGGGATCCAGGTGGTATATTTTCACAAGCCCTCCAGGTAATGCTAGTGGATGCATAAGCTTGTGAACCTCTGCTACAGAGAGATGGCTTAACAGCTTTAGCCACTGAAGTTTCTGCCATTGTCATAAACTTACTTCCCTGAGAAGAATGGTAGGTAAGTTTCTTCAGCTCTGGCCATTCTCTGGAGCTAGGGAAAGGTGGGGGGGTGGGGGTAGATGGTGAGTTTCCTGCTACCCTGCCAAAATGAGGGAGTGCATCTTGAACAAGTATACTTCAACTCAGGGCCAATTAAAAAAAAATTCACCCTTCTCAGAGCAAAGCAAGAATCACAACAAGGATGGTGATGGGGAAGCAGAAGTTAGAAGAGGAGCTAGTGGTGGCAGTGGAGAACCCTGGAGGAGGTGCATCCTCAGGGGTATAAATGTAGAGGGATTATGTGGTTCCTGCAATGAGGCCAGACAGACCAGAGAGAGTTTAAAAACCCTTTGCCTTCTTCTGGATCAGTGTGGATGTGAAATTGGGTTTTAGTGGTATGACTCACCATATGGCTTGCTAGGTAAGAAGTAGCACAGCAAAGGAAAATTATCAAGGAAGAGAGAGCACTCCCAAACTCATTCTTTGAAGCCAGCATTTGGTATCAACCTTGATACCAAAATCAGATACCTTGACTTGGTATCAACCTTGATATCAAAACCAGATAAGAATACCACATGAAAAGAAAACTAAAGACCAATACTCCTGATGAATATAGACACAAAACTCTCAACAACATATTAGGAATCTAATTCAAGAACACATTAAAAGGATTATACACTATGACCAAGAGGGATTTATCTCTGTAATGCAAGGATGGTTCAATATAAGCAAATCAATAAATGTAATTAATCACATCAGTAAAATGAAAGATAAAAACCACATGATGCTATCACACATACAGAAAAAGCATTTGACAAAATACAATGTCTTTTCATGATAAAAACTCTTAATAGATTAGGTATAGAAGGAACACACCTCAACATTATAATGGCAATACATGACAAACCCACAGCTAACATTATACTCAATGAAGAAAAATAGAAAGAATTTCCTCTGAGATCAGGAAAAAGACAAGGTTGCCCACTATCACCACTTTTATTCAATATAGTACTAGCTAGAGTAATTAGGGATGACAGAAATAAAAGGCATACAAATCAGGAGGGAAGAAATAAAATTGTCACTATTTGCTGATGATATGATCTTATATAGAGAAAAATCTCAAGGAGTCAATCAAAAAAATGTTGGAATTAATCAATGTTTCAGTTACGTGACAAGTTACAAAAATCAGTTTAAAGAAATCAGTAGCATTCCTTTATATCAGAAAAAAATAAAGGAAAATATCTCAATCACAATAGCATTAAAAGAAATACAATACAGAGGAATAAATTTAACCAAGGAAGTAGAAGATCTGCACAGTGAAAGCTTCAAGACTTTGCTGAAAGAAATCAAAGAAGACACAAACAAATGGACAAGCATCCCATATTCATGTATCAGAAGAATAAATATTAAAATAGCCATACTACCCAAAGCTATCTATAGATTCAATGCAATCTCCATCAAAAATACCAATGGCATTCTCCACAGAAATAGAAGAAACAATCCTAAAATGTGTTTGGATCCACAAAAGACCCCAAATAGCAAAAGCAATCCTGAGAAAAAAAGGCAAAGCCAGAATCATACATCCTGATTTCAAACTATACTACAAAGCAACAGTAATACAAACAGTACAGGCACAAAGATAGACACATGGACCAATGGATCAGAATGGAGAGCCCAGAATCAAATCATGGCATGTATGGACAATTGATATTCAACAAGGTTGCCAAGAACACCCAATGGGGAAAGATAGTCTCTTCAACAAACGGTGCTGGGAAACTGGAGAAACACATGCAGAACAGATGAAATTGGTCCCCTATCTCACACCTCTCACAAAAATTACTTGAATGATCAAAGACTTAAACATAAGACCTGATACCATAAAACTCCTAGAAGAAAGCACAGGGAAGAAGCTCGTTATTGGTCTTGGCAATGATTTTATTGGACATGATGCAAAAAGTACAAACAATGAAAGCAAAAATTAACAAATGGGACTACATCAAATTCAAAACTTTCTTCACAGCGAAAGAAACAAGTAACAAAATGAAATGTCAACCTACAGAATGGGAAAACATTTTCCCAAAACAAATACATTGAATAAGGAGTTAATATCCAAAATATATAAAGAACCAACACAACCTAATAACAAAAAAAAATCTGATTTAAAAATGGGAAGAAGTAAACAGATACTTTTCCAAAGAGGACATCAAAATGGACAACAGGCACAAGAAAAGATGCTCAACATCACTGATCACTGGGCAGATGAAAATAAAAACCACAGGGAGACATCACTTCACACCTATTCGAGTGGCTGTCATCAGGAAGACAAGAGATAACAAGTGCCAGCCAGGATATGGTGAGAAGGCAACCCTTATATGCTGTTGGGGGGAATGTAAATTAATCCAACAACTATGGAAAACAATATGGAGGTTCTTCAAAAAAAAATTGATCTACTATATGATCTAGCAATTCTATTTCTGGCTATATACCCAGAGGAAATGAAAACAGGATTTCAAAAAGATACGTGCACACCCATTTTTATCCCAGTATTATTCACAATAGACAAGATATAGAAACAACCCAAATGCCCATCAATAAATGAATAGATTAAAAATGTTATCTATAAACACAATGGAATACTATTCAGCCATGAGAAAGGAGGATATCCTGCCATTTGCAGCAACATGGATGGACCTGGGACACATTATGCTAAGCGAGATAAGTCAGATGTGGAAAGACAAGTACTGTGTATCATTTACATACGAAATCTAAAAAAGTCAAACTTGCAAAAAAACCCAGTGAAATGGTGGCTACCAGGGGCTAGGGGCTGGGGAGGTAAGATTGATGGTGTTTAAGCATACAAACTTGTTAAGGAGTAGTAAATAAGCCATAGAGACCTAATGCACAGTTTAGAGAATATGGACAATAATATTGCATTATAATGGTATATAATGTGATAAAAACTGCTTCAATGGCAATCATATCATAAGTGTATCAAAGTAACCCACTGAACATCTTAAATTCACAAAATGTTAATATGTCAAAATTATTAAACTATAAAAAAACAAAGAAAGGCAGCATATCATGGTAGAAGGCTAACCTATTGTATCAAGCTAATCTGGGTTTGAACTCCAGTTCTCCCACTACCAATTTTAAGTGTGGCCATTTACAAAAGTCACTTCAAATTAAATTTTTTCATCTTAAATGTTAGGTAATGAAACCTACCATGCTGATTTGTGTAAGGATTAGGCATGCTTAACTTAAGACCTGGCAGCTATTAGGCCCTTCATAAGTAGTAGCTTCTATATTATAATTATTACTATTATTTAGTCTTTTGTGTTCTCTCACCCAGTTTCAATGTGAGGAGTGGGGATTTTTTTCCCCACACCTCCAACAAGCAGTGCTCTGTCACCAGCTGGGTGTCCTATAATTCAACTCAATTCTAACACTATCTACCCAGAGAGAAGGTCTGAGTCCACAGGTTGAGGGGCTCAGTTCTAAAAAACTGTCTCCCTTCACCCCCTTCAGAAGCCAGTCACCAGTCTCAAGCCCAGGCTGTTTACCTGCACTTTTGATCTACTGGCTACAAATTGGAGATGCCAACAAACCCTCTCCTTGGGTTTGATTAACTTAATAGAGTGGTTCACAGAACTCAGAGAAACATTTAGATTACTGGTTTATTATAAAATGAGATTACTCAGGGACAGTCATATGGAAAAGCTGCATAGGGCAAGGCATGGGAAAAGGGTGCAGAGACTCCATGCTCTCTCCAGGTGTACCAATCTCCCCAAACTCCAGGTATTCACCACCCAGGAAGCTCTCTGAATGCTCTCCTTTTGGGTCTTTGTGGACGCTTCATTACATGGGCATGAATCATTGGCCACTGGCCACCAATCTCAATCTCTAGCCCCTCTCCATTCCCTGGAGGTTGGGAAGTGGGACTGAAAGATCCAACCTTCTAATCACCTGGGTGGTTTTCCTGGCAACCCACCTCCATCCTTAGGGGCTTTCTCAAAGTCATCTAATTCATATAACAAGACACCTTCATTGCTCTGATCGCTTAGAAAATTCCAAGGGTTAGCTCTGTGCCAGAAAAGGGCCGAAGACCAAATATATATTTATTATAAATCACAGTATCACATTTACCCATTTAGTTAAGAAATAATTATTAGGTACTTATTCTGTGCCAGATTTTGGCAAAAGCTCTAAAAATAAAATGAAGGAAAACTGATGCAGTTATTTTCCTTGGAAGCTGAAGTCCTATAGGATCCCCAAATAGTAACCAAATAATCATCACACAAATACAAAGTGTATCTATAATAAGTGCTATAAGCAGCAGAGATACAAAACTCTGAGTGTGAATAGCAGGGAGTGTGGCCTAATCTGGGAGGAGGGAGTCAGGTATCACAGATTTCCTGAGAAGGTGTCATTTGAACTGATGTCTAAAGGATAAACTGAAGTTGAATAGCATGTTGAAAGCAAATCAACATTTTTCCAAACAGTGACAACAGCTTGTGCAAAAGTCCTGTGGCAAACAGGAACATCAGGAACCAAAAATGATCAATGGGTACTGTGTTCAGAAAGCAAAGGAGAGTATAATTCAAAATTAATTTGGAAAGAAAGATAAGGGGTAGAAATACAAAATTTTGCTTTACTTGCTGGTGGTAGAGGTAGTGGTGGAGGGGGTATGTATTACTTGATAAATAAATTCCATTCCAAATTTCTGTTCCTACCTTGAGGAATTTTGTCAAGATTAGTGTCCAGCCACATACATACACCATGAAGACATGCTGAGAGACAGGAGATTGCTGTGGTCACACCCTGAGATCATCCTGTCCATGGCAATGTGGGATGCTCAGTCTATTTGTGGAGGAAAGGAGTGGCCTCAGTGTGGTGAGGTCCATGGCCATGAGGTCATACACCTTTCTCATTTCCTGTCTCTTAGGGGTTTCAACAGTGCACTTAAAGGTTGAATTAACAAATCACTTTGCTGGCCATTCTCTAGCTTTGACTGTGTCCTGAAAAACTCTGAATCTGGTAGAAAGATTAATTAAACCCTTATTGTTTGCAATACAAAGTCCTTAAGGTATTTACGCACTTGGCCCCTGGTCCTTCCGGCATCCACAGTGACTGGTACTAGCTGGCATGTTTTTTCCTAGCTCATTTTTATTGCCAGTGTCCACTGTTGCTGGAAGACTTTCCAAGATCTTGCACGCACATGGCTTTTGATGGAAAAATGTCTCCCTTGGCACCTCCTCATAGGAACCACATATATCAAAACCCAGCTCCCAGACCACCCTTCCAGGCAAACATTCATAAATGTCCAGGAGGGAAAGAAGTTATGCAGGAAGACTATATCTCTTAATAAAATCTTGAAAGAGTTTCCATTTCATTGCTCATAAATCCTCTGTAAGTGAGTGTCGTACAATACTTTCTGAAGAGGTGAAATTGCCTCCAAATCTTTTCCTGGATCAGGACTACAGAATCATTTGTACCCGCCCAACACATCATAATCCATCTTTGGCTTGACAGGAGGAGACAAGATTTTTTATTTCATTTATTATATTATTATTCAAGCTCATTTTTAATAAATAAGCTTTCACTGAACACAGCTTCTTCTTAATATAAAAGTCTAATAAAGTTTAACATAAATGTCACAACTTCTTCTTAGAGCAGAATTTGTTTTAAAAGCCTCTGTTCTACCTTTTTGCATTCTATAAAGAAGTAGAAATTTGGGGGAGTTAGCATAGAACTGTGGGTAGGAATGTAAACTCTGGAATTAAGCACACCCAAGTTCAGACCCAAGCATTTCTATGTGACCTAGAGTGAGTAACTTTACCTCTCTGAATGTGCTTGTTTCCTTGTCTATAGAATGGGGATAATGAGATCACTCTAAGAATTAAAAAGGATAATGATCTAAAAGCTTAATGCAGTGCCTGGCACATCATATACACTCATTAAGTTGTATTTCATTATTCCCTCATATCATCTAATATAATAAATACCCTCCGGTCCTTCTGTCTAATTAGAGTGGCAATTGCTATTTTTTGAGCACATACTATATGCCATGAACTGCCAAGTAGTTTATGTGAATTATCTCATTAAATGTTTTCAGTAACTCTGTTAAAATAGGTATTACTATCATTGCCATTTCACAGATGAGGAAATTGAGAGGTAGAGCTATGAAGTGCCTTATGCAGGTCACGTGGCTGGTGAGCAGTGGAATTGTAGTATCTTTTAGTGCCTGCTCTGTGTGCTGGGAGTCAGAGCAGCAGGCTGTTCAATGCTCCCTTGTTAAGAATGGAGCAGGAAGGACCTCTTTATGATGCTCTATGAGCCCCCTCAAGGGCATGCAGCACATCTCAGACTTTGGAGCTAGGGCTTGGCCAGTAGACCAGGGCTGCCCCTGGAGGGTCATTCTAGGATCCAGTGGAACATTGGAAAGTGCCTGGAATTTTGACTCTGTCAGATCTGTACTCAGATGGGTGGAAGAGGTGTATAACTTTGTTCAATTGTTTTAAGTGTTCTGACTGCTAGTTTCTTTATTTGTAAAATGGAGAAAGGAATGCTAACTAGCTCTCAGGGACCTTCTGGGGAAGCCACACTATGTTGCAGCTTAAGCAGGCAGGCTGCAAAATCTGACCATACGTCACTAGCCATGTGACCGTGGGGAAGTTACTAGATTGCTTTTTAGCTTCGGTTACAACAGCATTACTATTACTCTTATAGTACTCCTACCAACACGGAGAACCAGTGGCATTGTTACAGTAACTTCAACAGAATAGATATAACTGAAATGAGGGTCAAGAACATATTTTTGCCTACTTCCCTTATGTGAGGAATTCTTCATTATGCCCTGTTACGTTACCAGTTTCCAGGAATTTAATTTAAATAAACAAAATACATTGTTACACTGGACCGAAATGACAATTATTAAGTCATCGAAGGCTCCCGCATCACACTTGGCAGCTTCAGTCATGAGGCAGGTGTGCCAGAGAATGGTGGTGCAGAACTGGCTTTTATGCCCATGAGTCCCAGCACAGCCCTTCAAGCGGGGCAGTCCGGGGTTCAGCCTGTGACACCTCTTGAGTAACGACAGCCTTATGTTTATTCTCTACTGAATCAGGGGTCTGCAATCTTTTTTCTGTGAAGGGCCAGAGAGTTCATAGTTCAGGCTTTGTGGACCAAGAGGCAATGTCTTCAACTCTTCCAACAACTTTCCTCACACTGTTACTGTTAACAAAGAAACAACAAACCCCCAGATGGACACATTTGTCCCCCAGGACAGTAAACCAGGACTTACAGTTTCCACCTATCCCAGGCACGTTATTTTCCAATAGTCAATCTGAAATGTCCTGATCAGGACAGTAAGGTAACTTGCATGATAAAAGCCCTCAGCTCCCTTACTCCCCAAAACATGTACCAGCCTGAAAAAATCCTTTCTTTGCTTTTGCTAATAAAATCTTTGCCCCCCTCTCTATCCCCTAAAAACCTTCCGTTCTGTACAGTTCCTTGGAGCATCTCTCTGCTTGCTGTTGGGGTGCCGCTCAGTTCACGGATCACTTAACAAGGCCAATTAGATCTTCAAATGTACTTGGCTGACTTTTGTTCTTCACACACTGAAGGGCCTCCACCCAGCCTAACAAAAACAGGCAGCAAGCCGGATTTGGTCTGTGGGTGTAGTTTGCCAACCCTTGTCCCAGAGTGTGGTGGTTGAGGGTGTGAATTCTGAAACCACCTTCCCAGGTTTGTAGTCCACATTTGTTAGCGAGCCTGGGAAAATTATTTAAACTCTCTGTCCCTTAGTTTCCTCATCTACAGGCAGGGAATAAAGATGTCCTGGGCATCCTGGAGTTAAGTGAGCAAACACATGCCAAGCACTTAGGGCATTGTTTTCTAAGAAATAAGTGCTCAGTGTCTCTCCATTGTTCCTATTATCCTCTGATTTGTACCATTTCTCCCAGGTTTGAGGGCACATCTAATATCAGCCATTCCTCACTTTGTAGCATTCTATTTCTCTACAGTCCTGTGATAGGATTTCTCTCTATGTGTTTCTTTTATACTCTTACATCTGAACCACCAGGGAAGCCTGTTACAAAGGCAGATTCCTGGACCCTTCCCAGACTTGCTGAATCATGGCTTCTGGAAGTGGGTCCTAGGAATGTGCATTTGCTACATGTCACTGGTGGATGCTCTGCACATGAAGTTTAGGATCCACTGCCCTCAAAGTTCCCAATATCTCCTTCTGATCAAGAGTCTAGGCTGGATGATGAGTAGAAAAGAGGAATACCAGCCACTGAATTAGTCTTAATTCTAATCCATCAGTATCCTTGCTTGAGGCCCAAAACCCAGTGTTGAACATGTATGCTTTCCATTTCCTCCAAGACCAGGAGGGAAAGAAGTAACTGACGGGTGGGAAAACCAAGCAGTGTCCCTGTGCAGACTGTGTGGCTGGACCCAGGTGAGCTAATTCCATGCAGAAGATGAACTCAGTGAATCTTGAGTACTTGGCAATCAGCATGGAAAGGCTGACCTTACAAGTGACCCAGCTGTCCTTCTGGAGCAGTAGATTTGGGAGACACGTAAGCATCTCTGAATTTCTTGAACCTCTGTAATGAAAAGCAAGTTCCCCAGTACTCAGCTGCTCAGGGGAAAGCCCTAAGTGCATCAACTGTCATTTGTTTTTCAATCTAAGAACTAAAAGTGAACATGTGGAAATATATGACTAGTTTTTTTTAAGGGCAAAACTTCAAAAAGTACTAATTTGTACAAGGTAAAATTTAAAAGCACTTTTCTTTCAAAGCACCCTCAGTCCTTGTCACCAAAGATAACTGTAATTATTATTTTCTTCTGTGTCCTTCTAGAAATGTCTTAAGCATATGCATAGAAACTTGCTGGATGTGTTTGCTAGAAATACATTTTGTTTGCACTAATAGAATCATACAATATTGACTCTAGGCAACTAGCTCTTTTCACTTAAACGACATCCTGGGCCAAACACCCACTTTTAATTCCAAATACCCATTTCCATCACTTTTGCCTTTTCTAATATACCCCCCTCCTTCTTCCTTCCATTCTATGTTATTCTGTAGATCACTTAGAAATTATACTAATGGATGTCTCATCATCATCTAAGTACAGGTGAATGCCTATAGGTAGAGACATATTTCTGAAAACACAACGAATGCATAGGCAAAGCTCTCCCATCACTCTCTAAATCAGTCTGCTGTTTCCCTGGGTTCTATCAGCAAACACCATACTGCTTCCCATCCCTATTTCCCTCTTGCTCTATGGACAGCTTCCAGAATAGGTGATGTGCTTTCTCCAAGATGTACCCGGCACCCTGTTGCCTGGGGGTCTCCAGGTCACATTTGGCAGTTCATAATGAGATCTGAAAAGCTGATAGGTAGGGCAGCAAAACATTAGTTTGCTCACAAAATCCATTCCATCCTAAAGGCCGCTGTTCATCCCAGTAAGGTAGACATCTCCAGTGGAGGATAGGAGGCCTTCCAGAGGAGTGACGACAGGCTTAATTTGTAAGAAAAAAAGAAAAAAAAAAGCAGACTCTTCAACGAAGACCAGAGCCTGCCATAGCTTATCAGAAGGATTTGACAGTGGGCAAAAGAACTGAAGCCTTGTGAGCACTTAGTGAAAGAGGAAGCAGCATGACGTCACCAAGAGGCCTCCAGCCTTCAGTGCTCCAAGAACCACATTCCCTTTTTTGGCGCAGTAGCTAGACTGGCAGATGAGGAAAATGCCATAAACACAGGAGAATAGGAGTCCAGCAAAGTGCTTTACAAATCCTTCATGAATGCAGGATGGAATTTCATTTAGTTTAGCTTGTATTCAGAATATCTGCCTGGCCATAGGTCATTGGTGGCACCTCCATATTTGCTGAGATACTGGTGGGACCTTACAGACGGCACACCCTAGGGGAAAGGACTACTGAGAATTCTACTCCTGGAAGAATGCAAAGGTCTTAGGCAGTCTGAAGCAATGGGCTGCTTATTACAAGATGACGTGTGCTGGAGCTGACACGGATAAGCAAAACCAAGCAGGGATCACTGTCAGTGGTGAACAGCCACAAAGGTGGTGGAAACTTAGAAACAAGGAAAGAGGAGAGAGTCCTTCTGTGCCAGGCAGGTGTGTGGCAGAGCCAATTCCCTCAGGGTCTTTGATCTCCTAGTGTCATTAGTTTGGGATGCACTTCCTAAAGGAAGAAAACCTTTGTACCATAGAAGAAACATCTTACATGCGCTTTAGGAATAGACTTTGCTCAACAGAAGGGAGCAAATGAAAAGAGGGTCCTTGGGGATTTTTCAAACTCCTTCCCAAAGAGTAGACCAGGCAATTGGCTCCCAGAGGGTCAAGGACTTCATTACCTCCTGAAAATGTGATCTATCTTGAAAAAAATGAACCGTAAGTCAGTGAGTCATTCAAATCCACTCTCATCAAATACTATCTGCCTTGGACTAGCCTGGTGAGTTGTGCTGGGCAGATAAAAATGTATGCGACATTTCTTACCTTTAATGATCTCGTAGCCAAGACACTGTTTCCTAAGGAATGGTGCACAGATTACTTATTAGAGCACCTGAATGCTAGTGTTAAAAAATGCAGATTCCTGGAACTCACCCTAGATCTGCTAAGCCTATATTTTATTAAGTCCCTCAGTCATGGTTATGGACCATGAAAGAACTATGAAAGAAAGTTTAACAACCACTACCCTGAAGGAGGCATATAAGAATCTTGATTTAAGAATGAGAGCAAATGCATGTATGTGGCAATGGGTGAAGATACGTGTGTGCATACACTGTAAGGTCATGAGGGCATGCTGTGAGCACATGTGAGTGTGTAGGGTGAAGAGTGCATGCTGGCAGTGAGCACCATTGTGCATTGTGCTCATTTACCTAATCAGAAGAGAACAAAGGACCTACCCTGAGTTTCTGCAACTGAAAGTGGCTCTCACTCCCTTCAGAGCAAGCTAAAGGATCAGAGGTAGAAGCAGTCTATCTTTAACATTTAGTTTGTGACCCATGGGATAGAAAGTAAGTGAATATTTGTGTTGTAACAGCAGTTGTGGGAGGAACACAGACCTTGACTTGTGTTCAGACTGCAACACTTACCACCTGTGTTATCTTGATCAAGAAGCATGCTTGAGGAGCCTTCTGTCCCTGTCGCAGAACGGGGGTGGGTGCGCCAACCCCACAGGCCTGTAATCCTGACATCGCAGTGTGTGTGCAGCCCTTCTGATCAGAGTCCTAGGACCTAAGGAATGCAAAATGGCATGGCTTGAGGAGTGAGACCCCAGAAAGGAGGACTATCCTCTAATAAACATTGTTCTGGGGGTCCTGGGCACCAACGCATGAATACACAGGGAAGGAGGCTGCATCTTCCTTCCAGAGCAAAGCTTGGCTTTCCTCTGTCCTTTACAAGAGTAGCCATCAAATCATGGACTTCCTTAAGGGATGCTATGCTCCCGGTTAGCAGAAGCGTTCAAACAGAAACTGGACCATGGAGATGTGTGCCCCGTCCTCCAGCAGTGCTTTGACTTCAGATATCTGTCATCTGCCATTGCAGGATCCATGCTTCTGAAACCCTGTATTTCTCGAGTTTCCCAGTATCTTTTATATCAGCTGAGTCATGATGACATGCCCTGCTCCCACAGTGGAGTCTAGTTCTTTACCACTTGCACCACTAAGAATAGCTCCAAAGACTCAATCATAGGTTGCCAAGAGAAGGTCATACACACAAACACGGGTTTCCAACGAGCTCCCCTCCCCAGTGGAAAGTGCCACACCAGGTTGGAAGAGATGTGGTCCTCGCCATAGGACCTTTCCCAGATGCACCCCAGAACAGGATGGGAGCAGCATTCAGCTCAGCTTACCATGTTCCAATGGCCTCCTACCTTCCAAGCTGCCATATGTTCAGGATCATTCTATCGCCAGATGTATGTCAAAGTTTTCCTTTTTAAAATGCAATTTTCCCTAGAATTTATTGGCATCCTACATCGCTGCTTCTTGGCTTCAGAAGCGGCTTTTCTGCCATTTGGGCTCAAAATAGAAACCACACGCAACGTTGACAGTAATCATTACCAAGGAGAGAGAACGCACATCTATTTTTAAGATGCCTGAAGGTGAGTTCTTCTGTGCTACTGCTTTGACGATAAGGTCAACAAAGCTGGAAACATCAGCCTTACTGATTGGGTAACATTATTGACACTAATCACAAATATATAATAAATACTAAAATATTAGACATTATGGGTAAAGTTTATTACTTTGAGTTTAAAGAATCTGAGATATTCATAAATTAGAGTTTTATTTATAAGTCACATATTTTGTTCTTGGTATTATCCTTATTTTTGAGGTTGATGTCACAGGCAGGGTACCTTATCATCTCATGACTTGAATGTCTAGGCATGTGTTCATATGGATGAGCGTGCTGCATAGAGAGATGGTAGAAAAATTCTCAAGAATTTAATTCAACAAAAGCACCAACATATTTTTTGGCATCCAGAAAGCACTTCTTGGAATGGAAATTACATTCATGGTTTAAAATTCTTCTCATTTTTTGAGTTTGGACAAATCGTCAACATTTTTTTCTTTTTCCAATCCTGGAAGCTGGGATGGCAGCCTTAATGGACCCAACAGGTAACAGTCAACTCAGCTCTGAGAACAAAGGTGTCCATATATCCCAGGATACTGATGTTCTCCTCTACCTCACTGCCTCTCAAAACTGGTCTCTTCTTTCCTTTCTGCTACGAGTCTAAGGCTGCTGTGTTCCTGGGTTGTTTTCTTGTTACCTGGCTCACTTGTGCATGCGGTGTTGGATGAAAGAGTATATTGCCTATTCAAATTTAAAAAACAAAACAAAACAATACCACTGGCACACCTTGGGGTAGCCACTGGAAAATTCACTTCTCTGGGACTTTTTCAATGTCAAACTGTAGTGCATTTAAGAAAGAACACACCAAAACAATGTTTTGGACCTTAAGATAACATCAGCCCTGTTCATACTTATGCTGTCTCTCTGCTGAGGATTTTGCTGGGGACTAGGGTGGGGGCTCAAGGGCATGGTATGGCTCCAGCTGGTGCTGAGATGGAGTTTTCCCTCCAGAGTAATCAATTATTGTTTCCCAAGACGAGCTTGTGGAATGCTGCCAGCACAGTGGGCTGAAGAATCTTAGAGTCGGAACTGTTTTCCAGACATAGAGGTCATCCCACGTACATGTTGGGAGATGAACCAGAGAGGCAGGGATTAGAAACAGTGGCTATTGAAACAGGTCTTACGTAAAAAAAGGTTATAAAACAGGAAATAATGGTATTACACATAAGGTGGTGTCAGCTGGGTGATGTTGAGGAAATCATAGACAGATTTCCAGGGACCAGGGGAGGGAATGGATCTCAGGTATAATCTGTTCCAATTCCCTAATTAGGCAACAGCTTTGATACAGAAACTCATGTGCAAAACGCAACACTGGTGCAGAAAAATACAAAGGTCACAACGCAAACTCTCCTCAAGGAATTTACAGGACTGGGGTAACATTCTATGGAGCTACATACAGCAAATTAACAAATCATAATAAAACAAGGGAGTATATAATGATAATCACTTCTTTTTCTTATTTGAGCACTTACCATGGGTTAAGGACTTTGCCAACACTTTACATGCACAATTTCCATTAATTACTATTTTTTCTAGAACTGTAATTATTTTTTAAAAATTATTTTAGAAATAAGTAGACACTATTAAGATTCCTGCTTTATAGATGAAGAAACTGAGGCTCAGAGCAGTGCCTGAATCACGTGAAGCATGTGAGGCACTTGCCTTGGGTGTGAAATGACAGAGGAAAGCCCCCCCACCCCAATCCTCAGTAATCAAGATTATTAAAAATCAGAAGGAAATTAAAAATATTCACAAGGAACAAAAAAATCAAAATCTTAAATAAAGACAGGACCAGTATTGATGGCTTTTTTCCCCTTTGCTGAAGCTCCAGGCTGGTGTGACGCAGTTCTGGTTCAGAACCCTGGTTAGACAACTTTCCAAAGCTCCTGTGTCAGTAAGTGGTGAATCTGGCCTAAAAAATTTAGTTTTCCAGCTTGAACTTTCAACCACTGCTCTTCAAATGGGAAGGTTAAGTGTCTAGCCTTGCTGATGTGGGTCCTGGGCAGGAGCTGTCAGGGGAAGACTCTCTTGCCCAGATCTGCAAGTAGGTTAAGACAGAGCAGATGTGCAAAGTCAGGAGAAAAGCGGCAGTGGGCCAAGTCCCATCCACTGGAAAGGAAAACCCAGCTGGGTCGGGGAAATGGATTTTGAAATACTGAGACTGAAAGGCTATTGTTGGGAGCAGAACAGAGGCTGAGTTCACCAATGGGAGTCAGAATTGAATACATCCCTGAGCTAGGAAAGGGCTTTTATGAACTCCAAGAAAAATGATCTGCAGATGAGCAAGCAGTTCTATGAAAGGGCCCAAGGATAGAGTAAATGGGCATCTTGGACCACAAAGCCCTGGCTCAAAATCAGTCCAGACTGGCAATCAATGAAACTGGGACATGCAACTTATCAACCACACCATGCGTTTCTGTCCCCAGAGAAAGGGTGATTGCCTTATTCACTTACATAATTCTACCCACGCCCCAACCCCCACAAATATTTGACCCCTGGAATGGGACAGGGTGGGTTGATAGCACCCTGGGGGCAGGGCGGACCCTGGCTTATAGACACAGAAAGATTCCTTTCTGCTGAACCTCTGAAAGCTCGGTAAGAAGAGCATTTCATTAATCAAGACTCCATACCTACTTTTTCTTTAGTTTTTAACTCAGTCTTAATCATTCATTGGTGCTTGTCTTCAGAGAGGCAAATGCTACTGCTCAGAATCCAAGGACAGACCCAGCAAGGGGTTGCAGGTGGAAAGGAGGGTAAGAGATGGATTTCCAATCTAGGAAATATGGAATTCCACTTAGAAGTGAATGGAATGCAAAAGCTGTTGGAATTCCATACCAGAGAGCTCCCCGAGGGGCCCTCCCCAAGGGCCCTCACATTACTGCCTGTTGTGGTGATATCCAGGTTAATGCAAGAGATGTTTCCCCAGGTACCTAGGTAATCTAAAAAACATGTTATTCTGATTTCAGAGGGGATTCACCAAACAGGCCTTGAAACGAGCAGCTCTGATTTTCTGCTTTTCTCACCAGTGCACGGACCATCACAAAATAGGTGAGTTCATGAGAAAGAATTGCTCTTATTTTACATCACAGACTGCATGGCCCTCAATACCACGCGAAGCACTGGGGCCTCTCTCCCTCTGGCTCCACCTCCCACACGAAAAAGCCTAGGCATTGAGCCAGCTAACTTGCTTGCCTATTGGCACCTTGAGATGGAAGTAAATCCCTAATCTTCTGATTTATGATTTCCTGTTCTTCAAAGAGAGGGGAAGACAGCAATGCTTGAAGTATTTAGGCAGTTAGTCACTGAACAAATCCATCTCTTGTCTCACCCCCAATTCAGGGGAATAATTTTTTTTTCCCTGAGTTACATAAGGCATGATAGAAAGCATTTCAGAACCTTCTCTGCCTCAGGAACGATTTCTTGCGGTAAATCTTTAGAAAATCTTTCATAGTTTCTAAAATAAGTGCCCAGGCTTTAGAAATAGGTTTCACAGTGTGTGCAAGCCCCAGTTCACTCCTGTGCTAACCTGGCCGTCACTTGCTTTCTTCCCATCATCTCTCTGGCCTCAGTTTAACACAGCTGCATCCAAATCACAGGGCATCTGTATGGGTTTGCGTGAGGAGAGCTATGGTCAAGGCCTGGGGATTTTTTTATATTAAAGCTCACACATAAAAATACCACAGGAATGAGGTTAAATTTAATGTGAACTAGGCAATTTTACAATTAGCTAAAGGACTAAGATCATTACCAAAACTAGAATTTCCTAAACACAAGTTGTCCTGGTTGGACAAGGCAGCTGGTAATAACATTAATTCCTTGTAGTTCAAAGCATATCTGCTCAGTATACAAGCATATGCTATCACTAAATGATCAGTACATGCACAGAGGAACCAAGCCCAGTTGGTTCATCTGCACATGTGTAACTCAGCCCTGCTTCTGGCTGTACAATGGAGGGTGTTCGTCTGAGAAGGCTAAGGTGGTCTTTGTTCTTAGGGTAAGTGCCTGGTAGACCTTGGCTTCCATTCAATGTTCAGGGGTGGGAATCATGGTCCGTCAAGCTGCCACAGCAGAGAGAGCTGACACTGGGCCTGAACACCCTCTTCACTGCCCTTTCTCTGCTCTAATTTGCCCTGTAAACAATTCTGTACTCCTGCCTGGCTTTAAATTCATCAATTTACCATTAGCTCATCTCTTGTCTCAGATTTTATCTCTGGATCTCAGAACCCAAAGCCACAATTCCTGATTGGTGGCTCCCAGCTTAACTAATCTTGTATTCCCATCTCTTAATATAACCAACTTTTAATTGCCATTTGGCTATCTGCTCTGGCCTTGTCGAAGAGCAGCTTCTTGCCTCTAGGATTGTCAATTCCTGTCACAAAAGATCCAGTTGTCCTTCTTCTATGGCTGTTCAACTTACAAGTGCCACACATCTTAAGAAAAATTATAAACTGTTAAAGTAGACCTTGCTGTACCCATGCACAAACACACTCACTCTTATCATAAACGCAACATATTTGGACAGTGACTGACTGAGACGCATTTGACCTTTGTGAATTCAGAGGTACAGTCTACAGGTTTGTGAGTCAACGTCTTCTAATCCTGGCAGCAGAATACCAAATTCTGGGCATATGTTCATTTTACTTCTAAAACTGAGACCAATCTACTTCCAAAGCTATTGAGACCCTGGGCTGCCATTTGAACTTCACTCAAGTTTAAATCCACTTTGAACCTCTCTCTTGCTCTGAGCTTGAAATCTGCCTTCTAAGAAATGGTGTCACCTACTGCCTGGCCTCTAACCCTGAAGGACAGTGTGGGGCTCCAGGGACACTGCTATGCTTCTGACTATACTGCCAGCAGCCTGGCTGACATTCTGGAGACCCAAGACCCTGTGTGTTCATTTGACTTTCCACTTGCTGGGATTTTACCAGTGTGGTCCTGGACCGGCTAAGGGCCAGTTATTATCAAGAAGTGATTTCTCTAGAGCTGGTGCAGGAAGACTGACAGGTTCTGAGCTACACAGAGAAGAGAGAGGGGAAAAAAACAAACAAAGTATATTGGCTTTTATCCTCTTCCCCTTCCTCCTGTCATCTCTTTCTCCCTTCCCCTCCTTTCATCCCTTCTCCCTTCTTCCCAGCCTTCCAACCTCCTTTCATTCAATAAACATAGGATGTTAACTACATTCTTTGCAAGAATTTGCTAATCTAATTGGAAAGAACCTACCCCGGTGCCCAGTTTTCTCCTCAAACACACACACACACAAACATAGTGAGACAAGTGGTTAAAGAGAATATAACATTAAGCACCAACATGAACACTACAAATAGAAACAGTTCTAATAGCTGGGATAAAGCAAAATAGCATCTGAAATAACCTAAGAGTAAAAATCAATAACGTAATACTATCTATTAGGTATTGAGTATTCTGTACCTGTCGAAGGTGAGGCATTTATCCATAGCCACCACTGCTCAGGTATTTTCAGCTCACCAAATGATGGCTGTCCTCATCATCTGTGTGTGTGTGTGTTTGTCCCTGCTTTAAGACTTCTCTAAATTCACATCTTTGTGAGACAGGTTAATTTACCAATGAGGAAACCAAGGCTTAGAGCAATGAAGTGACTTTTCTAACTGGTAAGTGACAGGGCTGAGTCTCTGCTCTGAGGAAGCCATGAGCAATGAGACAGAGCGTAAACAGGGAACCATCTGTGGAAGTTCATGAATGCTGGAATGGAGAGTTTGAGCTTGAATCAAAGACAATGAGGGGTCCTAGAAAGTGAAGGAGAAGTAACTCAATGACTTCAGTTTTCCTGAGGATTAATTCAGCCCAAAGAGCTAGAAGCACTCAGTGAAAGAAAGCAAAATAGAAATTTAGCAACAAATGACATTCTGCTAGTATGATCCTCTCCCCTCATTATTCCAATCATTGGGAAACAGAGCAAATGACCTTGATAACCTGATATGGACAATCCTCCTCCCCACATGCATTTCTAGGAAACCTTTCTTTTGTTTCCTCTGTCCAGTCATTTGCCCTTAAATCAATGCCCCAAAGTGGCTCCTTCCCTCCAATGATAACTACTAAAGTATGTAATACCACTCCAAAAAAAATGTTTTTCAAAGAAAGAAGAGATGTATCAAAACAAAATAGCAGGTCCCTCTTATTTCACACCACATCCAAGGTAGGGGACGCTATGAACAGTGAAATGTGCTCAAAATTTCACCAACAGAAGATGGAATTTTGCCAGGAGCTGGCTTAATTGAGGTGGCTTAGCATTTGTTTTTTGATGGAAGGAGTTTCCAAGGAAGACTGCAACTAAAGTGGGGGAAATCTCCCTTTTTGCTCAGGCAATTTTCTAGGTCATAGAATGGGGTTTCAAAGGACATAGAATGAGTGGGCTTGTAGCCATGCAGGCCAATGCCCTTCCCAGAGGCATTAGGTCCAACGGTTTCTCCAGAAGGAAAGGGAGGTATCGGGGATGGATGGGTGTGCTGACTAATCTATACAATGAATGCCCCAGGAGGAACAGAAGTTGAAACCATTTATTTACAATTAAAGATGCAATGGCCTGTGTGACTTGAAATTTCATGATTCAGTGTCCTTGGTGAATACACTCAAAAATAATTCAGAAAACAATCAAAAGCTTGGGCAAGAAATATTTGAATTAATAGCAGGTATCCTCTTTCCAAGCAAAAATTGGTCTGAAAAATCACCACTTGAAAAACCAAGATTAAACTTCCAAAGCTCCTTTCAGGGCCCCCTCTATCACTAAAGTTGTACTATATAGGGCAGGAGGGTCCTGGATGAGGCTGTGGTACAGGAAGGCAGGCCTGACTTCTGAGGACTTCCTGCTGGGGTTGAGCTTTGAGGAATGTGCCCCCTGGGATTCCAGAATCTGGAAACAAATGTAACTGACATTATCTGCAACAACAAGAATTAGAGATCAACTCAATGTTTAACATTAGAAAGTGTTTGAGGACTTTTGGTCTAAAATTTTCATTGAAAACAAGAAATATGAAAGCATGTTCACATATGATATAAACAGAAAAATCAGAATGTGAGCCTCCTGATTTCAAATATAGATGCTGGTGGACAGAACTAGGACAGAATTTGCAAACATGAAAATAATTTAGGCTTAAGACATGTAAGACATTACAAGGAAATGTTTTATCCAGTGTCATTATATGTTGCTGTTTTAATTGATTTTACATTTTTTAAAGTGGATCAAAAACCCATCATTGTATAGAACCGAGCTATCAGTAAATTTGTTTTGAGATCTTCAGCCATTTTCCATCCTCAAAAATTTTGTTATATATGTGAACACATATGTATGCCATACATATATGAAGAATAACTAAGGTAACAATGTACAGCCAATAGCACAGTGCCCCGCATGTAATGGACCATCTTGTCATTTTCACTAACATCATTTTGTAGCATCTCAAGTACAGCCCAAGGTGACTATATCTCTTAAGCTTCTATATCTGATTCGGTTTCCCCGGTAGCAGTCAGCTTCAGTGCTGGGTATTTCCCCTCTCGTTACTAAAATCCCACCCTGGGGTGCATAAGCCTACCTGGGTGAGTTCTGGCAAGTCTGAGCCCTCTTGGGACTTCATGTGTGGCAGGACATAGTGAATAGAAATTAAGTGTCTTATTGACTAACATTGTGAATTTATTAGAACAAAGAACTATGTTCTGAGAGAACATCTATCTCACAAGATGCCCACTCTTGCTACCACTGTATTTGTTAAAAATATCTGAAGGTTTTCTGTGTTTGCTGACATGTGTGATGTCTGCTATTCTGGAGACTTCCAAAGGACATCCTTCAGTGTCTTCCAACCTCCAAAGTGGGGCAGGCTAAAATAGGGACCAGAGGAACTCAGGGTTCAAATCAAAAGGTAGAGAATAACAGAATGCTTAGAAAGTATAGAAACAGGATGCTTAAAAGGGACACACTAACAGGAAGTTTGCAGACCTGACCTGGAACATACCAAAAAATTAAATCTTGTGCCTATCAAGTCAGTTTCATCTTAAAAGGATACATTTTCTCTTTCCCTCACCAGGCATATGGCAACCCAGTCAATTAGGTAAGCTACCAGCCTCTGGACCATGAATATTCATCCCATAGTTAATCAAACCCTTTTTAAAAACTCAAACCTAGGCACACCAGGACTGCTCACCTCTCCAGCATGCTCATACTCCCTCCTTGAGTGTGTACTTCCACTTTAATAAACTCCTCTTTGCTTGCACCTGTTCCACTTGCTCTTGGATTCTTTCTCAAGCAGAGTCAAGAACCTTCCCCAGGGTGGAAGTCTCACCTAGTGTGCAGGAGACCTCCTCCGATTGGATTTCCTGACAAAAGCAGCCCTGCTTTGATGTCTCTTATGGGGACTTTCCTATGTCAAGAAATGTCCTGGTAAATATCTTCCGCACGCCAAGGCCTTTAGCTCTAAAAATCAGCTATTAGATTAAAATAAATATTTTTTTTCTCTTGTATCCTCTCTAGACGCCAAGTATTTCACTGAAGACCACTAGCAACCAGGACTCAGAGCACACAGCCTGTTATTGAAACAGCTTTTCCTGTTACTGGTGACTGCCTCAGAAAAGGCTGGAGTCCAATCAAGATCTAAAAAGAAGCAAAATCCTAGGATATTCCCAAGACTTCCTATCATTACGGTACATACCACTCGGGATGTTGTCAATGCATTCCATCAGTGCCCTGATTCTGGGACACTAAGAGGAAATCTGCAGTGTAGGCCTCAACACAGAGACATCATCAATCTTTTGTTAATTCAACATGCCTTTACTGATCATTACTGCATTTTATTAACCCTAAGACACACTTGTTGTTTGTGTTTGTTTCACGTTTAAACACCTCTGAATTCGTGTGTGCAGGGAAACCAGACAGCAATGAACACATTTATTACTGCCTGTGCACGACTGTCAACATTTTCAGAATGAGCGTCAATGGCTTGGAGGAAAATCTCAAGGACACGAGTTGAGCCTTCTCTTAAAAAGTGTTTCTTGGCCAATATACTTAAAAGCCCAGAAGACAGTATTGTATGAGAAAAGCCTGGGCGACAGAGATTCTGAGTCAGAGTAACTGCCAAGACTCAGACTCAAGCATAAAACATTTTAAGAACACCTTAACCAATTTATTGTACAATGATTTCCCTTTTTAAATGTGCACAGGCATGATGAACAGCAATGATCTGTATCTAAATAAGTCTAGAAAGGTACTTACAATAAATAATAGTTAGGTTTTTAAGTAATAATAACTTAGTTTAAAAACAAGAAAACCTGTTTGAAAAATAAAGTTCATTCTGTTACCTATGAAATACAGTCTGTTCTCAGGTTTAAGGGCTACACAAGTCAGTGGTATCCAGAAGACACCAGATGAGCCAGTACAATGGTCTTCCTATAAATACCCTGCACCTGAGCCAGCCTGACTATGATTCCATGGTCTGATGAGTCTTCTACCTGATTTCAGAACATCAGCCTCTTCTAAAAAGAATTTTGGGGCAACACAATTTGAATAGGCCACTAACAAAAATGTCCTCAACATTCACTGACTCAAAAAAAAAAAGAGGAAATAAAACAATATCACATGTATTGAACATGTGCTAGACACTGTGGTTGGCATTTTGTATACATTAGCTCATTCAATCCTGACAAGAAATCTGTGAGTCAGATATCAATATCCATAAATTATGGCGAAAAACTGGATGAGAAGAGTTTTCTACTTGCTCCAACTTACACAGCTGGTGCAGTACAAATACGGGGTTTGAGCTCCAAACACTATGTTCTTTATTATATATTCCTAATACAAAGTATTGAATTATCCCTTAATCAATCTACGCCAAGAATCATCCCACACACAAACACACAACTAAATTGCTAAACCCACAAACTAAGAGCACGTAATGAAATGTTTATATAAGTCAAAAGAAATATTGAGCCAAGTAATCACTTATTTCATCAGCAAATGCATTAAAACATAAAATGATTGATGATGATGTAAAAGAAAGTGATCAGTGGACCTCAGGATCTTGACATTCTGTGATACATGAGCCAAACTTGTTATGGAAAGTCCTGAAATTGTTTAACCTGTGTGAGTAAGGGGTGGGAGGTCATGCTTTTCAGGCTGGTGACAGATTTTTCTATTTAAGAGAAAAAACCACTTCCATATATGTTGTATTTCCCTCCCCAACATAAGCTCAAGATTCATGGGGAGGGAAACACTTTCATAGTGTTCACTTAACCTCACTGAGAATATATACTGATCATAAGATTTCAGGACTTAAAATAGGCTTTACATAGAATAGCTTACATTTAAACACCAGGTACAATTACTGCATCACGAGAAGGTGACTTCAACTACAATTTTAGACCAATAGGCAGGAGAAAAAGTTTGAACAGAGAAATCATGTACAGGTGATGCTATTTAAAAAGAAATATTAAAAATATTCAGCCTTGATAGCCTCCAGTGAGGAAATACTAAGCTAGCAAAAGTAAAAGTGTAGAGGATATGGTGAAGCTTATATGCACATATTTTATGTGAAAGAATATCAATCATATTCCTTATAGTGATGTTCAGATTGACATCCTAGTCCCATGCCGTCTTCATCACAGCTCACTGCCCCTCTGCAGCACTGAACCACCTTCTTTTGTAGATGGACACAGCCAGTGGTTTACTGTGTGTGTATTAAGTAAAAAGAGCGTAACAAACTCAGGCGTGGTTCACACTGGTAATGAACCATGAGAGAAGGTCAAATCTACGGAAGAAGAAAAGCAACGAGGATCTAGGTAGAGACACATAACTGAAGCTAGCTTGGAAACAGCTTGGTAAACCCAGAGACAGATCCATGGCTTCAGGTATAAACACACCTATGAAGATTCTAGGAAAGAGGTTGGAAGAAAACCAAGTACAGGGTCAGAAGGTAGTTACGTGGGCCTGGTCTCAAGAAACTCAGAAGGGAAATGGAATGCTAACCAGGGAACATTCAGAAGTTCAACTGCAGAATTTGGCAAAAAAAGAAAAAGAAATAAGGAAAACAAAGGAATATTGTAAAAAAGCTCAGATAAGCCCACATATTGGCTTACAGGTCAGCAGTAGGACTCACTCCAAACTTCTAGGTGCCATTGCAAAGATGAGCTCCCCGATGCCCTGAGGTTTCAGTCGGGGCCTCAACTGCTCGGAGTCTTCCAACATGTTGTTGGACCATTTTGAATTAAATTATCCCAGACATGGTCTCTACACTTTATGTACCTTCCAGAATTACACCCCTCTGCCTTTCTGTCAGCTGATCTCTGGTGTTGTGCAGGAAGCCCACAGTGCAAAAACAGAATGGCGGACTGCCCATGCCTATGCTTTGAAGGAGGAAAGGGAGACCTCTTTGCCCTTAAACTGCTACCATTGATATGCTAGTATCTGGAATTTCATTCTCTCTTTGGGGTATTGTTTCTTCCCAAAGATCTCTTCCTCTTGTATCTATTATTCTACAACAACCCTTCTTCCTATCGTGTCTATCTTAACTTGCAGTAATATCTGAGAAGGATGACCCCTTTAGCCAACATATGTGATTGTCAGCTTCCGCAGAAATAATTTATCACGTGAGAACAAATGGACAGCTAGGCTTTTAAAGCAGAAGAAGAGAAAGTTTGAAAGCACAAGAATCAGACTGGGACAGAGGGGGAGAATGGAGAGAGAGAAATGGCTATGTTATTTGGGTGGTATGGAGGAGTTGCAGGAATAGTGGAAAAAATAGCACAGCCTCTGTCCTTCTGGGCGTGGCTACTATGTACCAGACACTGTGCCACCGGCTTCCGTGTGGCTTTCCACAGACAGCTCTCTCAAGTGGTGGTGTTCTCCATTTTAAAGATGAGGGACTTGGGGATCTGAGAGCCTAAGACTACTCAGTGGGAAACAGAGGTAAGGTTCTAACTGAATTCTGTTCACTTTTCCCAACCCCTCTTTTCTCTATGTTGGTCTTTCTCCAAAATATCCCCCAAACACTTCACCTGCTTCAAGGAATCACAAATGACAGCTCTGAAAGAAATGTGTGGTCCCTCCCCTCCAACCCTCCCATTTTACAGATGGGAGGCTGAGGAAGCAGTGTGAACGCCACTGGGCAAGACCTTCGGCAGGGTGAGAAACCAAGGCTATTCTCCCCACTTCCTCTCAGGAGTCTTCCTATGGGGTCTCAAGGGAAGAGTCAAGGTCATCATGGAGGAGACTTGCAGCCCACAGCCAGGCTTTCCATGCTGTCTTCCTACTCTGGTATGCACAGATTAGACTGTCGACTTTAGGAACATTACATCCAAACATTTTCTAAGAAGTTATATTTCTTTGTCACCTTCTTTAACACTGCACTTATGTATATAAAAAGATCATTTTCTATTTTCCTTTACTTTTGTCTTTATAAAATATTGGAAAACTGTTGAATTTACACAAAACAAACAGTAACAACACTATTCAAAAAAACTATTTGGCTCATTTCTACTAATGTTGTCTCCTTGCTTGTGAGTTTCTGTTCTCTCTAACCCTCAAATATTCTAAAACTCAAAAAAAATTTTTTTTCAGCTTGAAAAATGTGCTTATAAGTGCTCTGAATATGTTTACTGGAAAAAATTTTAATAGGAATCATTGTTCAGATGTCACTCATATCAATCATTTCTCTGCAACAGTGAGAGAGTAGAAATAATTGCAGTCTTGTGCCCTGAACTTGAAGGATGTAAGGAGGAAAAAAAAACCCAAAATAGATTATTTTAACAAGAGTCTGGAAGTGTCCACCATTTCCAAAGACCATTTCTGCCCATCAATTTCCTCAGAAACACCAATGACTATTCCTCCAGCAATGTTTCCGATCACACAACACCCACATCTCTAGTAATCATCCCCTCCCACCAGCACCCTAAAGCATACCCACACAATCCCACACAAAGCTCCTTTTACCAACTCTATTCTCATGCCAGACACCCATCCTAACAGGAGGGTCAGACTGAATCAACAGAAGTTGAAGCAGTAGCAAAACCCACCCAGGACCAGATCTCAAGTTCTCCAAGGCAATCTGCTCTGATGATGAGGGACTAACTTGCCGTGACCACACAAAATTTGAAATTTGTTCCTGGTAACTTCTCCCCACGTAGACTTTGTGCATGCAAACTATAAGGTCCTTGAGAAAAAATTAACCAAGAGTTTTTTTTTTTAAAGCTAATGGGCAGATGGGTTTTATGGGATTCCAATCATGAGTTATTGTCCCAGGTTGAAAAAGCTGACTTCTGGCCATCTAGAAGTATAAGCTCAAAACCTGTGTCAGCTTTGGGACCCTATCACCTACTATGGCACTCAGGTCTGTGAAACCTACCTTCTATTAAGTTATTTTTTTGGTAGGCATTTGTCCACCTGCAAAAGAAACGTTCACATTCTTCCGGTCCTCCCCACCTCCTCCATGTACCCAAGAACTTCAAGAATACCAAAGGCAAAACCCTTGCCCTTGTTAAGTGGCACTCTTTCCCTGCAAGTGGAGAAGTGCTTTGTGGTTCTAGTAGGAATTTGGGAGGGTTAATATCAGACACTGGAGCCCATTTTAATATTTTTATGATGCTGGCTGCAAGGTGGCTTCAATTCTCTGAACCTATTACTTCTCTAATAGGACCAGGTACCAGTGATTTTTCACACACAAATATCAAGACAATTTTCACAAAACCCCATTTTATAAATGAAGAAATTGCCTCAGAGAGCTTACTAAGATTTACTTAAAGTCATTAGTCATCTACTTCTTTGATGCTTATTATAAACATGAAGGCGCTCCACTCAGATTCCTCTTCAAGGGAAGACTTGCTGTCCACCTGCAGGGAATGCAGTCAGCAGAGCTGTCTTGCACTAGGTGCCCCCTTCCCAAGAAGTCTGAATCCAGTGGCTGGGTGAGGTTGGTGATCATTTGGGTCCAACCCATTACCTGCTGATGGACAATATTCACCCCAGAGCTCTCTCTGTTGGGTTGGCCAATGCTCTGGCAAGTCTACATGGCAGATGCTGACTTTTCCCTCTGCCCAATTCTCCTTTCCCTCTTTTCTTTCACAGGTGTTACTCTCTTAGAAATATCTTGCATCCCCACCTCTACCTTCATGTTGGCTTCTGGATGACCCAATCGCTGACACTTCCACCACCATTTAACCTCTTTCTCTTTACCCAGTTCCAGCCTAGACTCTATGACTCAGCTTGACCCTGAAGAGGAACATACACACAGTACACAGCTGAACTGTCAGCACATCCAGCTACAGCAGGTGCTACTCGAACTCCAGTGTCCCAGACCTGGGCACAGGCTTCCATCCTAGAAAGTGAATGTCTGTTTTTCTCCCAGGTGTCCAGTGACTCTGCCCTACTGAATGCCTAGCTTCTGAATCCAGGTTTTCTCAAAACTGATTCCCCAATATCTACTCTAAGGTGGTGTTTATGAGGCTCACCATCTTTTATCAGGGATCTCAAATTCAAATGCCTGTTGAGGACTGTGTAATAAAATTATTAATTGAAGGTGGTCCTGTACAAGGCAATAGACACTAGACTGCTTGTTTTACAATTAAGTATAACAACTTATTAGTGTTGCCTGACAAAACACTGTATGAGTGAAACCAAACACAATCCATGGACCACCACCAGGTTACCCCTTGCTTTGATGTTTGCCCAATGGCTACTAATAGCCAGCCTGAATCCCTAACTTCATGGATCTTTACACCTTTCCTATACCTTCTAGGTGAACTGATCTTCTAATGGCAGACATTCCTTGGATATGCCCTATGGGACTGCTCTTGGGATACTCAGCCCACACCTTGCTCCCCTGCCTTGTGATAGGCAGTCATCAAATCTGTAAGGGAAAGTTTCCTGTAAATGGCTTATGGTTGCCTAGTGATTAAGAAGAAACAGTCCAAGAGGTAAAAACTAGTTCAGACTACAACTTTGAATATAATATTCATATTTGATGCATATTTGCTGATTACCCAAACTCAGGTTCCCTTTTCTTCTCAGCAGGATGGTAATCCTTTAGCGATATACGCATCACACGTAGAGTCCTGAGTTGCTCTCTAGGGCTCACTTGTTGTTCAGATAGAAAGAGAGCTGATAACCATTCTCTGATCATCAGTCTCTGTTTTCAAGTGTTCCAGTAACTACAGTCCAAGGATTCATTCATTATTTCATTTATTTAACAAATGTTAATTCATAACCAACTTAGGTCCTCCAGCTGAGTTCTCTTAATTAAAATACATAGTATATAATTCCCATGCCACCCGCTCCCATGAAAATTCCACATCAAACTCAATGATTTTTCTAACTTTCAACTGTTCTTCCCCATATTTTCCCCATTTCAGTAAGAGGGACCACATTCACTTAGTTGTTCAAGCCAGACACTGGGTACTCATCTTTGATGGCTTCTTCACCATAACTATCCATGTCTATCTATCCATGTATCTATCCCAAGTGTTTTCAGTTATGTTTAAATCTCAATCCATGTTCCTTTCCCCAGCTCTGATGTTACCACTGTGTGCCAAGCCACTACAGCAATAAAATCTGTTCTGAAATCCTTGCTTCCTCTTGCGTCCTCCTCAAATCCATTCTCCTCTGACTAAGTAGAGTGATCAACTTAAAACCTAAATCAATTTATAGAACTCTGTTGTTTTAGTTAAATAACATCTAGCAGTGCTTAAAGCAAAATCCCAAATCTGTGGCAGTCTACACAGCCTTGAGTGGCCTCACCCTTACCTACATGCTGAAACTCACTGAACCCTCCTTCTATCCTCTGCAGCCACAATGAACTTGGTTCTCAAACCAGCCAAGCACTGACCAGCTTCAGCGCCTTGTGTGTGCTAGTCTCCCTGGCTGGAATATCCTTTCCCTGGATAGTTGTCATTCTTCTAATACTAACTTAAATGCCACTTTCCCAGAGTGCTTTCTCCAACTACAATAAACTATCCAAAATGGGCCACTTACCTCCACACCCTGTTCTCCTCTGTTATAGTACCTGATACTTTCTTTCAAAGAATTATTGCCAATTCATAATTAGTGAGCATATTTGTTTACTCAATCTTTGTCTCCTCTACTAGACTGTGAGAACGAGCACATCTTTCTTATTCAACACCTATTCCTAAAGCCTAGCCCAGTGCCTTGCCTGTAACTTTTTGAAGGAATGAACCTTCGTTCTCCTCAGACCCCCTTTTCAAGGCTTCCCATCCAACTTCATGGTGAGACCATCATGTTTAAGCCTCTCCCCTCATCACTACAATTCCATTGTAACACTGCTCCCAGCCCTCTCTTCATCCCCCTATGCTACTGCCTTAATTCAGACACTTATTACACACTTAGTCAACTACACTGATCTCCGAGTAGGTCTCCCTGGCTATGCTTTCTCCCTTACTATCTTCCATACCCTGTCAGAGTGACCTTTCCAATATGCAAATCGCTCTCAGGTTTAAAACCTTTAAATGGCTCCCTGTTGCCTACAGGATAAAGTTCAAACTTCTTAGCATGACATTCAACGTGCTCTGAGATCTCACCCTGCCCACCCTTCTGGTTCATCTCTCGGTCCTCTCTGACAACTCCCATCTCACAGTCTCTGAACCTTCTCCCTGCCTCCCCCATCCTGTACATTCTACCTCCCAGATACTGCCCTAATTTACTCAGTTCTCTGCATCTCCACAGTAACCAAGCTCACTAATTCCTGGCCTGCATGACCACATCGCTCTCTCTAATTGCTCATTTCCCTGATCAATCCATTTTCCAAACAGCACTGAGTGAGCTTTCACACCCAATTTAATCACGGAAACATCTGCCAACTCTCTTCCTTACTTAGACTGTATCATGGACAGAGCTGAACAGGTCCAGCAAGAACTGGCCGCTGGCTATTCTGCTAACCTCTTCCCACACCTTCCTTCCTTACTCTCTGTGCTCAAACCTACTGTCATGCTCCTTCAGCCCCAGTGCCCTTGTTCCTCCTTTCCTTATCTGCCTAAAATATTCGGGACATTTTTTCCCTATGGCTTACATCATACAGCTCAAATTTCTTCCTAGGCAAGGGCAAGATTCCCTGAGTGTCCTCTCATAGCTCACTGCACTTTTCTTCAAAGCTCTTATCCAACCACAGAGATTTGGGATATGGGAGAAAGAGCAGGTTCTCAGAAAGCATACAGTGAATTTCAGACCATAAGTTTGGGGAAAGAGTGGGAGGACTTGGGTTGCCAGATGCCAATACTCTGGAATCTGTTGTTTTGGCTGTGAGTGTTCAGGGGAATGGAAGTGCTACAGATAATTTACAATCATTGTGTACATTTTCCCTAATTTCTAGGGGTTTGATAGACCAGAGGGAGGCTGCAGCATGCACTCAATTCAAAGTATGGAAAGGATTAAAATCATGGGGTTTTGTTTATTTGTTTAGGTTTGGTTTTTGAGGTTTTCAGTATATCTTCCTTACTTTTTTTACCTATTAATTAAATGGATTTCCCATCAACCTCCCTGACTTATTCATTCAATATTTAGTCATTCATTCACTCAGCACTCATTGGATGCCACATCCTTTCCTGGGGGAAAAGGAGGAGAGAGTGGGCTTGGCCCTTTGACTGTAGAACATGGAGCAAAGAAAAAACATATTTGCATCCTAGGTTTCAGACAGATCAGAATGCAAACAAAGGTCAAGTTTTTCAAGTCCAGAATAATAGATAACAAATAAGAGTCACATCTAAGGGTAACGTGGGGCAGGCAGAAGAGGCAAAGTCAAGAGTGCAAGGGGCTGAGCCATTCAGCAGGAGACAGCCTCCTGCAGCAATTTCAGCCAAGTCAGGGGTTGGAAAAGCATCTCTTCTGAGGGCTTGGCAGGTTCCTATAAACAAATGCATGAGATCAAGGCCCACTAGGCAGTGTCACTTGGCTCCAGAGGAATATTGTATTCCCGGCAGAATTAAAGTCAGTAGCCAAGAATACTGGGGGCTGGGTGACTGCTGAGAAAGAATATGGGTGAGGGCTGGAAGCAGTGAGGATCCCAGCAAGGTTCTAGGTATGATAAAAGATTAGAGTACCAGACAGGGACACTGAGCAGATTCCTGATCTGACAGATGTAACCAGCTGCACCCTTATATACCAGTAACAACTAAGACTCATCCAAAAACTGGAACTATGACCACTATTGACTCTACGCACCAAGTACAAGTGAGCTGAGGCTGTGGGTTAGACACTCCACTAAACAAATCTCACTCCAGCTGAGCCCAGGGGAGGTGGCTGAAGATGGAAGCGCAGAGGAAGTGGGATGACACTGGCCACATCCCACTGTTCCCCTACTCTCCTATCTTCCTGCAGAACCCCCGGGGGGCTCTATGAATCAGGGCCTACTGCCTCCATTTGTTAAGACCCACCTTTTGTCCTTTTTAAATATCACTGTTAATACCCCCTCATGGCACTGTCTTGGTCCTTTACCCTTTCATCCAGATATTATTAAAAACTAGTGTCAAAAATGGAATTCTCCAAGGACCTTGTAAAAGTCAGCTGTGAGGCCGTGCTATACAAGAGCTCAGGCCCGTTACGGTAGTGAGCCACCTCATAAGCCATGATTTCTGCAGCTAATGCTTTTACTTCTCAACCCTGTGACAGAAAACCTAGAGCTAGCTCCCTTGCAATCCCCACACAGGTTACCCTGCCTGAGCTCTAACCACTCTTAGAATGCCACTGTTTTTCCCCAGCCTTCTATAAGCTTCAAACTTACTCTTTCCACATAATGTCTTCCTATTCTCCCTCCACCCCCAACCTCATCCCCCTCCCCCCATAAACAATACCCTTTTCCTACAGACATTTCTAGAACATCAGGGATATCTCAGTACTCCAGTGAATGGACCCTTTAAGACTTACTTCATATTTTGGTGCACAGATCAGAGTGTTTCAAAGGAGCAGTTTTATTCAGCAGTTTTGATGTGGAAGCAAAATACATAAAATGTTGTTATATAGCTAGGTTGTGTGTTATAGTGCCATGAATTTAATCCACAGTAGCCTGCCACAAAAGATAATTACATTTATTTACCCACAAATTAAATTAAACCTAGCTTAAATATGTTTAAAAGAAAACTCAATCTCATATTTAGTGACCCTTCCATCTCCCCAAGATCATGAGTAATAATAATAATTATTATTATAATTAACAAAACATGGTAAACACGTAGCACTTGCTAATTTCAGACACTATTCTAGGTGCTTTATCTTTACAAATGCACTTATCACAATAACCTTATGAAGTAAGTAGTTATTTTTCCATGTTTTACAGATATTGAGACATAAGAGATTTCAGCCTAAGCCCACCCAGAAACAGAGAAGCTAGCATTTGAACCCAGGAAGTTTGTCCTAGAATCTGTGTTCTTAACAACCATGGAAAACAGAAATCCCAGCACTTACAGGTTATCTGGGAAAAAGGGAGAAGGGCCTTATCCTTAATCCAAGGTGCCTGCTGTTGTTAGCCTTAGTCTACTGCTCCATGGGGTGGGAACTGCACCTGAATTCTTTGCCATCTCTTGACCTCTACCCTTTCTGGGGTCCTCCCCTGAGCACAGGCCCAGTCACAAAGTCTTGGTTAAAGTCTGGGGGATTTTGCGTCCAGCTTTTTGTACCCCATACAGATCTCACGGCCTGCAATTAGGGCTTGGGTCTCCAGCTCTTGGGAAAATTCCCTCAATTACTTTTCCCTAATTCACGTACCAACCTATCGCTTATCTTCACGCTCAGTGTTAAGCACCCACCTCTAGCCTCTCTCCCTCTATGACAGTCCAGAACAATCTCCCCAAGCAAGCCTGAAACCCAAAGGCTATTTACCTCCTTCCTGCTCATTGCAGATTTGGGAGTGGAAGATGATAAGATCCCTCCTTCCTGGAGTTGGATGGAGACCTGATTTACTCAACCCTCATGAATGTACAGTATTTCTTCCTCGTCTTTAACACCAATATACATGGAACAGCCTTCCCAGAGCCACCCATCCTCACACTCCATCGCTGCACCTGGCTCATCTCTCCCCTCCCTTTTACCCCATCCCTTCATTACTGAGCCTCCAGTCACTCCTCCTGCACACAACCCTCACATGTACCCAACACCTTAGGGAGAGTTGCAAAAATTGCATCTGCATTTTGGAAATGGTAAGTAAAAGGGTCAAGCATTATTTATTCTGCTTTTTCCACATGAACTGTTCCTTCAGGCCTTCAGGTACCCAAATAGTCGAATATGGACAGGATCCCTATGGAGAAGTGTTACAGAGAATTAGTGAAGGTGGTATAATAAAACACCAGCATTTACAAGACCTAATGAATTAACAGACCTAAAAATAAACAATGATCAGAAATGGCTCCCACCACCACCAAAAAGAGGCAAGCAGGCATTCCCTACTTCCTGACAAAACAACAACAAAATAAGCCAGAATCTGATCAAGTCTCTAAATCTGTGCTGTTTAACACAGAAGTCACTAGCCACAGTGCACTTGAAATGTGGCTGATACTAATCAAGATGTGTTGTAAGTATAAACAACACACCAGCTCTCTTAAGATTTAATTTTTAAAAGTGCAAAATATCCCAGCAAATATATGGTTGCACATTAAAATGATAATATATTTTGGATACCTTTGGTCAAATAAACATAGTCTTAAAACAAATGAAATTGCATCTGCATACCTCACCCCATGTCTTCTTTCTGTCTGATTCTAGAACCTAATTCTATTTTTAGAAGAGGCAAGGCTCAAAGTAAGATTGGGGTAAAACCTGGCAACAGGTGAAGTTCAGCGCTGGGGTCAGGGCTGCTTTTTTTTAAAGGTTAGTAATGTATCAGGTTCTATCAAAATTCCCTGCTTCAAAATGGGAATATACCAATATCAGGTGCTCAGGCTAGTCAGGTGAATAGGAGGAAGTGGAGACAATAAATATCTTCCAGAAAGACCCCACAGCAGTAAGAAAGGGCCAGTAGGAATGGTCTGCTCCATGCAGGTGGCACTACCATCCAGGCTTCCTGTTAGCTCCTACTGGCCTCAGCCCTGAATTCCTTGTGGGAGTTTCACCTTCCCACTTTGCAGCTGAGTTTTGAGCCCCTGCCTCATCCCCACCTCTTTGATAGAGAATGTTGTTTGGCTTTGTGATCCAAGACAATTCCAAAATTCAGAAAAGCCAAAGAAAATTATTCCCTGGCACAAGCACCATCTGAGTAACTAAGCTCAGAGCTGGGTTACTCATCTCTGCTCCACTCTGAGCAGAGGGCGCCATGGAGCAATGCGTGTGCTGCAAGTTCACCCTGCCTGGCTCTAGCTTCCTGCTCCATCGCTTACAGATTTTCCGCAGCAAGCCTCAGCTTTCCCAGACTTGTGCAGACAGTGAGTTAATATGTCTGCAGAGTGCCTTCCACAAGCCCTGGCTGAGAGGCGATGTTGCTGTAACGCTCATGAAATTTAAGCTTCCAGGAGCCTCATATACAGCAGCCCCATCCAGAGTCCTGGGAGGGGCCTTAGCAGGCTTCATTCATTTTTATTCTCTTAGAGGGCCTCAAAATTTTGCTTACACTCAGGTCCCACAAAATATAGATCCACTTCTGCTTTGGCCCATTCAGCTCCTAACAAATGTGTCCATCTATCCTGTCCCCCCTCATATTCCCACCACTTTCCCCTACTGCCCTTCTGTGCATCTCTACAGGGTCAAAGAGTATCTACATTTCCTACTGTCCATATTCCCAGGCCCTGCTTAGGTAGTGTAGGCAGAATAGATGTCTCTCAGAGATGCCCATAGCTTAATCCTTGGAACCTGTGAATATGTGAGCTTATGTAGCAAAGGGGCTTTGCAGATGTGTTTGGGGTTTTGGACCTTGAGGTGGGGGATTATACGGTATTATCCAAGTGGAACCAATCTAATTACAAGTCCTTGCACGCCGAAAACCTTTCCTGGCTGAGGTCAAAGACAGAAGCACCACTGTTGGATTTGAAGATGAAGTGGCCACAAGCCAAGGAATGCAGACAAGCTGCTAGAAGCTGGAAAGGCAAGGAAACAGATGCCCTTCTGAAGCCTCCAGAGGGAACACAGGTGCTAATACCTTCGTTTTAGAACTCTGACTTTCAGAGCTACAGAACAGTAAGTTTATACTTCTTAAAGTAGCCAAATTTGTGGCAATCTGTTATGACAGTGATAGAACAAATACAATATAAACACCTGCTTTCTCTTTGGGTGCCTTGTCCCTTGCTTATTCATCTGTGATGTCTCTTATTTTGCTCTCTTACCTTCTGATAATTGTCCCTTTTCTCTTGAGTCATGTGTGGTGGGAATAGGGCTTCTCCCTGGCACCACCCCTTTCAAATGATTTGTAAATGTCCTCCTCTGAGATGAGATGGCTTTGCTCAAATTCCCCTTAAATTAGATTCAACACCCTGATATGTTAAAAATCCACTACCATGAGGCCACTACAGTTTAAGGGACTATGCCCTAAAGTCAATGAGAAGTTCAAGGTTTCATTCTCAAATTTTCCATTTTCTACATGACCTTTGGCAACTTCACGAACCTTTCTGAGTTACATGTTCCCTCTCAGAACAGGAGAGGGCATTCCCTTCCATTCCTTGATTCTGAGTTTTATGAAGATACCCATCCACTCCGTGAAAATGGACCTTTTACAAGATGCTGATTTAAAATTTTATTCTATCTTACTTATAACTCTATACTAAATGTTCCTGCAAGGGTCGTGTCAATGGTGAACAATGGAGATCACTGCTTGTTTTATAAAGCAAATTTCCCTAGAAGCTCTGGAAAGGATCTAATTAAAGTTTGAAACTTCACAGTGGTGGTGACCTGAGGACTAGATAATGATTCCGGTGTCACCAAATTGTTGCAAAATGAAGTGGGGGTAACTCATGGAAATTATGGGGCCTGTATATGGGACGCTTCCTTTGATGGCATTCCAACTCAAAAAGTAAGCCTGTCGGAGTTCCGGGAAGACGGCGGCATGAGCAGGGTGGCAGGAATCTCCTCCCAAAACCATATATATTTATGAAAATACAACAAATAACAACTATTCCTAAAAGAGAGACCAGAAGATACAGGACAGCACTCAGCCTGCATCTACACCTGAGAGGACTCAGCACCCCACGAGGCGGGTAAGATACGGAGCCACGACCCGGCGGGACCCAAGCAGTCCCCAACCCCAGCGCACCGGCAGGAGGAGAGGATTCAGAGTCGGGAGGGAGGGGAAGCACAGGCCCGTGAAATAACCAGCCCTGGTGATCTGTGCAGGGAGCGCTGACACACATCGTGTGGTGTATCGGAGATTGCAGAAACAGAGGGTGCAGGATCTGAGCCTGGGAACGCACTGGGTCCTCGCAGCTGGCTCTCCGGGACAAAAGAAAAGCACATGTTTTTTTTTTTAGTGGTCTTAAAGAGATAGGGGCCCAACGGAGGAACAGGATTGTTCAGCACACTTGGCCCAGCAGGCTGGGAGTCCTGGGGAATTTTGGACCACTTGGCCGGCAACTGGGAAAAAGTAGCCCTACTGAAACTTCCCACAGAGATCAGCAGCCTCCCATTTGTTCCCACCCCGGCCAGAGGTACAAAGGGCCCTGCGGAGCAGTGCAGCCGCAGCTGCGGAATAGTGGAGCAACAGCGCCACCTACAGCATCCTCACAGAATCTACTCCCGGCGGACAACTTTCTGGTTTATTTTGTCTTTTTTCCTCTTTTCGTTTCTTTTTTCTTTCTTTCTTTTCTTTCTTTCCTTTCTCTTCTCTTTCTCTTCTTTCTTTTTTTTTTAAGTCTTAAAGACCCCAGCTAACATATGTGGCACCTACCAGCGACCACTTCTATAGCCATGAAAAGACAGAGGAATATGGTCCAGACTAAAGTCAACCAGACAAACCCAGAGAGGGAGCCTGAAGGGATAGAAATCCACAGTCTTCCTGAAAAAGAATTCAGAATAAAAGTCATAACCATACTGATGGATCTACAGAGAAATATGCAAGAGCTGAGGGAGGTAGTGAGGGAAGTGAGGAAAGACAATGCAGAACTCAGACAAGTGATCGAAGGGCTTAGCAGCAGACTGGATGAGATGCAAGAGACTGTTAATGGAATAGAAATCAGAGAACAGGAATACAGAGAAGCTGAGGCAGAGAGAGATAAAAGGATCTCTAGGAATGAAAGAATATTAAGAGAAATGTGTGACCAATCCAAACGGAACAATATTTGCATTATAGGAGTACCAGAGGAAGTAGAGAGAGAAAAACGGATAGAAAGTGTCTTTGAAGAAATAATTGCTGAAAATGTTCCCTCGCTGTGGAAGGAAATAGTCTCGCACTCCACCAAAGCCCACAGATCTCCCAACACAAGGGACCCAAGGAAGACAACACCAAGACACATAATAACTGAAATGGCAAAGATCAAAGATAAGGACAGAGTATTAAAGGCAGCAAGAGAGAGAAAAAAGATCACCTACAAAGGAAAACCCATCAGACTATCATCAGACTTCTCAACAGAAACCTTACAGGCCAGAAGAGAATGGCATGATATATTTAATGTAATGAAACAGAAGGGCTTCGAACCAAGAATATTGTACCCAGCACGATTATGATTTAAATATGATGGAGGGATTAAACAATTTCCAGACAAGCGAAAGTTGAGAGAGTTTGCCTCCCATAAACCACCACTACAGGACATCTTAAACGGAATGCTGTAGAGGGAAGCACTCCTAAGGCTGAAAAGATGTCACCAGAGAAAATAAAATCATAGCAAAGAAAGCAGACCATCCAAATACTAACTAAAGGCAAAGAATAAAACACCTAGTATATAAAGAATGGAGGAGGAAGAATAAGAAGGGAGAGAAATAAAGAAACATCAGATGGTGTTTACAATAACTTAACAAGAAAGTTAAGTTAGATTGTCAGATAGTAAAGAAGCAACCCTTGAAACTTTGGTAACCACGAATCGAAAGCCAGCAATGGCAATAAGTACATATCTATCGATAATCACGCTAAACGTAAATGAACTGAATGCACCAATCAAAAGACACAGAGTAATAGAATGGATAAAAAAGGAAGACCCATCTATATGCTGCTTACAAGAGACTCACCTCAAACCCAAAGATATACACAGACTAAAAGTGAAGGGATGGAAAAAGAGATTTCATGCAAACAATAAGGAGAAAAAAGCAGGTGTTGCACTACTTGTATCAGACAAAATAGACTTCAAAACAAAGAAAGTAGCAAGAGATAAAGAAGGACATTACATAATGATAAAGGGGTCAGTCCAACAAGAGGATATAACCATTATAAATATCTATGCACCCAACACAGGAGCACCAGCATATGTGAAACAAACACTAACAGAACTAAAGGAGGAAACAGAAAGCAATGCATTCATTTTAGGAGACTTCAACACACCACTCACTCCAAAGGACAGATCAACCAGACAGAAAATAAGTAAGGACACAGAGGCACTGAACAACACACTAGAACAGATGGACCTAACAGACATCTACAGAACAGTACACTCAAAAGCAACAGGATACACATTCTTCTCAAGTGCACATGGAACATTTTCCAGAATAGACCACATACTAGGCCACAAAAAGAACCTCAGTAAAGTCAAAAATATTGAAATTCTACCAACCAACTTCTCAGATCACAAAGGTATAAAACTAGAGATAAATTTTAGAAAGAAAACAAAAAGGCTCACAAATACGTGGAGACTTAACAACATTCTCCTAATTAATTAATGGGTTAATGACCAAATCAAAACAGAAATCAAAGAATATATGGAGAATAATGACAACAACAACACAAAGCCACAACTTCTATGGGACGCAGCAAAGGCAGTTCTAAGAGGAAAGTATATTGCAATCCAGGCCTATTTAAAGAAGGAACAACATTCCCAAATGAATAGTCTAAAGACACAATTACTGAAACTGGAAAAAGAAGAAATGAGACCCAAAGTCACCAGAAGGAGGGACATAATAAAGATCAGAGAAGAAATAAATAAGATTGAAAAGACTAAAACAATAGGAAAAATCAATGAAACCAAGAGCTGGTTCTTTGAAAAAAATAAACAAAATAGATAAACCCCTAGCCAGACTCATTAAGAGAAAAAGAGAATCTACACACATAAACAGAATCAGAAATGAGAAAGGAAAAATAACGACAGACCCCACAGAAATACAAAGAATTATAAGAGAATATTATGAGAATCTATATGCTAACAAGCTGGAAAACATAGAAGAAATGGACAACTTCTTAGAAAAATACAACCTTCCAAGACTGACCAAGCAAGAAACAGAAAAACTAAACAGACCAATCACCAGTGACGAAATCGAATTGGTAATCAAAAAACTACTCAAGAACAAAACCCCCGGACCAGATGGATTCACCTCTCAATTCTACCAGACATATAGAGAAGAAATAACACCGATTCTCCTTAAAGTTTTCCAAAAAATAGAAGAGGAGGGAATACTTCAAACTCATTCTATGAAGCCAGCATCACTCTAATACCAAAACCGGGCCAAAGACCTCACCAAAAAAGAAAATTACAGACCAATATCCCTGATGAACGTAGATGCAAAAATACTCAACAAAATATTAGCAAACCGAATTCAAAAATACATCAAGAGGATCATACACCATGATCAAGTGGGATTCATCCCAGGGATGCAAGGATGGTACAACATTCGAAAATCCATCAACATCATCCACCACATCAACAAAAAGAAGAACAAAAACCACATGATCATCTCCATAGATGCTGAAAAAGCATTTGACAAAATTCAGCATCCATTCCTGATTAAAACTCTCAACAAAATGGGTACAGATGGCAAGTACCTCAACATCATAAAGGCCATATATGACAAACCCACAGCTAACATCATACTTAACGGCGAGACGCTGAAAGCTTTTCATCTAAGATCGGGAACAAGACAGGGATGCCCACTCTCTCCACTGTTATTCAACATAGTACTGGAGGTCCTAGCTACAGCAATCAGACAAAACAAAGAAATACAAGGCATCCTGATTGGTAAAGAAGAAGTCAAATTGTCACTATTTGCAGATGACATGATATTGTACATAAAAAACCCTAAAGACTCCACTCCAAAACTACTAGAACTAATATCTGAATTCAGCAAAGTTGCAGGTTACAAAATTAACACACAGAAATCTGTTGCTTTCCTATACACTAATGATGAACTAACAGAAAGAGAAATCAGAAAAACAATTCCATTCACAATTGCATCAAAAAGAATAAAATACCTAGGAATAAACCTAACGAAGGAAGTGAAAGACCTGTACTCTGAAAACTACAAGACACTCCTAAGAGAAATTAAAGAGGACACTAACAAATGGAAATTCATCCCATGCTCTTGGCTAGGTAAAATAAATATTGTTAAAATGGCTATACTACCTAAAGCAATCTACAGATTCAATGCAATCCCTATCAAACTACCAACAGCTTTCTTCAATGAACTCAAACAAATAATTCTAAGATTCATATGGAACCACAAAAGACCCCGAATAGCCAAAGCAATCCTGAGAAGGAGGAATAAAACAGGGGGAATTACGCTCCCTGACTTCAAGCTCTACTACAAAGCCACAGTAATCAAGACAATTTGGTATTGGCACAAAAACAGACCCACAGACCAGTGGAACAGAATAGAAAATCCAAACATTAACCCAAACATATACAGTCAATTAATATTTGATAAAAGTGCCTTGGATATACAATGGGGAGATGACAGCCTCTTCAGCAGCTGGTGTTGGAAAAACTGGACAGCTACATGTAAGAGAATGAAACTGGACTACTGTCTAACCCCATACACAAAGGTAAACTCAAGGTGGATCAAAGACTTGAATGTAAGTCATGAAACCATAAAACTCTTAGAAAAAAACATAGGCAAAAATCTCTTGGACATAAACATGAGCGACTTCTTCATGAACATATCTCCCCGGGCAAGGGAAACAAAAGCAAAAATGAACAAGTGGGACTATATCAAGCTGAAAAGCTTCTGTACAGCAAAGGACACCATCAGTAGAACAAAAAGACATCCTACAGTATGGGAGAATATATTCATAAATGACATATCAGATAAGGGGTTGACATCCAAAATATATAAAGAACTCATGCACCTGAACAAACAAAAAGCAAATAATCCAATTAAGAAATGGGCAGAGGACATGAATAGCCACTTCTCCAAAGAAGAAACTCAGATGGCCAACAGGCATATGAAAAGATGCTCCACATCACTAATCATCAGAGAAATGCCGATTAAAACCATAATGAGATATCACCTCACACCAGTGAGGATGGCCAACATCCAAAACACAAACACCAACAAATGTTGGCGAGGATGTGGACAAAAGGGAACCCTCCTACACTGCTGGTGGGATTGCAAATTAGTTCAACCATTGTCGAAAGCAGTATGGAGGTTCCTCAAAAAACTCAAAATAGAAATACCATTTGACCCAGGAATTCCACTCCTAGGAATTTACCCTAAGAATGCAGCAGCCCAATTTGAAAAGACAGATGCACCCCTATGTTTATTGAGCACTATTTACAATAGCCAAGAAATGGAAGCAACCTAAGTGTCCATCAGTAGATGAATGGATAAAGAAGATGTGGTACATATACACAATGGAATATTATTCAGCCATAAGAAGAAAACAAATCCTACCATTTGCAACAACATGGATGGAGCTAGAGGGTATTATGCTCAGTGAAGTAAGCCAAGCCGAAAAAGACAAGTATCAAATGATTTCACTCATATGTGGAGTAAAAGAACAAAGAAACAATACTGAAGGAACAAAACAGCAGCAGACTCACAGAACCCAAGAACGGACTAATAGTTACCAAAGGGAAAGGGACTGGGGAAAATGGGTGGGAAGAGAAGGATAAGAGGGAAAAACGGGCATTACGATTAGCAGATGTAATGTTCGAGGTCATGGGGAGGGCTGTACAAGTCAGAGAAGACAAGTAGTGATTCTATAGCATCTCACTACGCTGATGGACAGTGACTGTAATGGGGTTGGTGGAGGGGACCTGATGAAGGGGGTAGTTTAATAACCATAATATTGTACATGTAATTGTAGATTAATGATAGCAAAATAAATAAATATATATATATATATAAAGTAAGCCTGTCACTCTTTTGTCAGAAAGTTGTGTGTACTTGAATACTTATAAAAATCACCTCCTGGCCTTTGCATTTGCCAACTTAATTATCTGAATCCTCTTAGCGGATCCTCTAGATCAGAATCTATATGCAAAAGTGCTTTGGGAAGGTAACAAATGCTAGATATTACTGTAAATGCAATTTTCTGATTCTATATTCATCTTTCTAAATCTTCTATTCCCAGCATAGAAATGCCCTGTTAGTAGAGTGTGTTATGAAATGATATGACCTACTGGGAAGGAAATCTAAATTTTTTTTTTGTTGATTGGTGTCTCCCCCTCATGATATCTGCAGTCCGTTCCTGGGATGCTGAGAAAGCTTTAGGGAGAAGTGACCTTGTTTCCGATCGTGTCTTCTCTCAGATCAAACGGTGATAAACAACAGTGAGTTTTGAAGGTTTTTCTTTCTTTTTTTCCTTTAAAGCATCAGTCACTCTTGGTGAGTTCATTACAGAGCAGCTGTGGATTTTGATGTCAGGCAGTCCTGCGATCAAACCCCAGATCTATCTCTTGAAAGATAATGGGATCACTGACGAACCACTTTCAAGCTCAACTTTCTTTCACATAAAATGAGAATGATAATCACAGATTTTCAAGGATATGGCAAGAATGAGATGAAATCATTTCTGTGAAAGAGGGTAGGGTGGCACCTGCACAGGAGTGCTCTACGGGTGTCATTTTCTCCTGTATTTGGACCTCTAGACAGATTATGCAAACAAATAAATTATTGGCCAAGCATTATGGGGATGGAATAAAGAGAATGCAGATCCCCCAACCACCGATGTTAACAGGCTCAACATCTACTGGGAGAAATTAATGAGTAAAGCCACAATTACAACGTGGTTACATAAATGCTTGTTTGTTGTGATCAGAAAAACACCAACAGGTAGGCAAGACATCCTGAGACATGAGGAGTCGGGCAAGAATCCCTGGAAGAAATGCTATCTTTGCTGAGCCCTGAATGACATGTCTGAGTTATCAGATAAGATGGAGGGTTTGGAGAGGCTTAGATTCCAGACAGAGGGATTATATGTGGATGTCCAGGACCCAGACATAAGAAGGTGTTTTCAAAAATTCTGAGATCTGTAGGTAAGATGGGGCATTGGGGTCTGGGGTGGGCAGGTGGATAAGGGGAGGCACTGAAAAGTAAAGCTGCAGAGGGGGGGAGATCATGAATAACATCGTAATAGTGATGGGACTTTTTGGATTTATCCAAAAGGGAGGTGTTGCACAACTGTATACATGAGAGTGACGTGAGTATATTTTCTCTTTAAAGGTCACTTTGCCTACCCTGGAGGATAAAGACTAGAGGCAGGGAGAGTAGTTAGGAGGCTACGGCTCTACCCCAAGTAAGTAGTGACAGTGGCCAAATTAAGACATCACAACAGCACTGGCAAGAAGTATGCAGATCCGTGCGATAATAAAGCCGACTCAACAGGATCTGACCTTGTGGTCGCCTATGTGTGCAAGAAGTCGCTGGTGATACTTGGGTTTCTCAGTTGGGCAACTAGATGACAGATGATTCCTTTTATTAAGATATTGTAAAGATGACCAACATGTTTGGTATGTGAAGTTGGATACCAGGAGATAGAGCTACACAGATTAGTAGAGGCAAAGGAAATTATAAAGTGGGAGTTGGCTAATATCTCTGAAATACACCATTATTTAAGGCACTATATGATTCAGGGAACATCAAAATGGGGCTGAAAAGGAACAGATAGAAGTACTGGAGGAAAATCAAGAGTGTGCAGGCTTCGAAGTTATAGACAAGAATTCTATTTGCAAGCAATAGAATCCAACTCTGGCTGATGTGAGAAAAAAATTAACTTTTTGGAAAAACACTGGGTAACTCAGGAAATTACTGGGAAATCTTGAATATGAGGCTGAGTAATACAGAAATGGGCTCAAGGCTGGGAACCCCCCAATAAATCAGTGTGTATTACAAAAGCCCATAAATCGGACTTGAAAGAGGGTCAACATCAATAAATACATCTGAATGATCAAGACGAGAAAGAGTTGCTTTAGACAAGACTGGTGCTTGTGGATCTGGTGGAGGCTGAAGCCAGATTTCAGATGATTGAACCCTGGGAATGTCATGCGTAGACAATAGATTCAATATGCTTTACTTAATTTTTGTGAAGTCTCTAAGCACTGCTCCTCACTTTTATTCCTTTCATGATTTGATCTGAGTTTTCATTTGTTTTCTACAATAAGAGACAATTTCCTAAGGAAAGGGGATGGCAGGGACCTGCAGAATAGACCAGGGAATCTGATTCCTCTACAACAAACTATAAGGGCATCAGGGTTACTGTTTCTACACTGATTTCTCTCTGACGTCAGCATCATGACCCTTTTAGAAAAATAAGAGTCACTTGGAGAAAAGAGAGGTATGTATCTTCCTCAAAATAGACACAATTCCCTGAATACTTAATTCTCCAAGTTTGCCGTTCATTTGCAGCTCTTAAAGAGTTGTGCTACAAATACACTTCTCTGGACCCCAATGCTAAAGATTTGATTCTATAGTTCATGGTGGCTCCTGTATTTTTAATAGCCTTCGTAGGTGGTACTGATGCATAAGGAAGTTTGAGAGCCTCTACTCTGTATTACACCCTATAGATGTATCAAGTTTTTCCCCAATGTGTGCCAGCAGAAAAATAAGCCTCTGTGGGAAAGCACCCATTACCTCTGTCAAGCAACTAGGGGGTTACCTTTGTTGAGTAGCTTTGTTTTCTGCTCTTGGCTATAAATATTCCCATACTTTGTTCATGGTTCTCCAGATTTATAGACATTTCTCCAACTGTGTTAAAGTTTCTGCAGGTACATGGGATGTTACACAGAGATGTGTAAATTCCCCTGGTCGTGTGCAAAGTCTTGCAGGTGTGTGCACCTTACCCCAGATGTGAGTAAGGTTCCCCACCCTCTGAAAAGGTCCCCAGCTGGCCTTGCTCTGTATCTCATTGGAAGTTTCTCACACTTGGATTTGGGAACTTGTGTGCAAATTACCCTTTTATCCTTGCTCTGTTCCCTAAACCTGTGTTTCACTGCCTGGTGTGTGTCCTCTCCTCGTGAAAGAGTTCTATCTAGTTCTAAATTTCCTCCAGAAAGTTAAAGTTAACCCACTGCCTGGCTCTTCTCCATGGCAGACACATTCACTGCTGAATTTCCCTGAGGATGCTATTTTAGACTGGTGTGTGCAAAAACAGAAGAGCGGGGGGGCTTGGAAAAGAAGAGATTTCCTCCCCATGCAACTCCCCCACCAATTGTTCTGCAGCTATTTGGGCTGGTCTCAACCCATAGCAAGTGGAAAATCAAAGTCCTGGCTGGATCTGAGGCCCTTCTGGTTCACTGACTTGTGGAGAAAGCAGGACTATCCCTCCTGCCACTAGACTTGGGGGTTAGCCATTGATCTGGAGAAACTTTCTGGAAAAGGAGTTTCTGGCAATAGACTGGTAGCACTCTACCACCCCCTAGCCTAGAGCATCAGAGCTTCGTTAAGAACCATGTGGCCTGCCAGTGGCTGAAATAGATGGTCTTCTAACTGGAACAGAGGAGATTCTAGGATTAGAAGAATGTAACAACTAAAAACAATGAATTAAAGTCAGAATAAATGCACAAATCCTCAACGGGTTGGGATCTGATGTTGGAGCACCAATGCCCCACCCTGTTGAGGACTCCTGGCTCCTTCAAGTGAAGCAGGCAAAGCTGAGCTCTTTCCAAAGGAGAAGGAGGGATTGCAGAGACAGGGAGACAGAAGAGGAAGGCAATTGCTACCATCAGCAGTGGACTATAGAGTCGGAGGCTAAGCACAGAGCAGGCTCTTTGCAGCTCTGAGAATCCTTAGGAACAATAGAGAGTTTAAATCATGGATGCCATTTGGTTTTTGTAGGCAGAGCCTTTTCCTTGCAACCCAGGATTTCAAAGCCCCTTGAAGCCATTAATTAGCTTTAAGCGATTCAGGCCTGTCAACTTTTCACACCTCATCAAGGGCTGATATATGTCACCCCAAGGGATATAATCAATAATTCCTCTGCAACCTCTCCCTCCCTTACCTTTTCTTCCATTTCAAGCCCACCTCCCTTTGTCTCTCACAGTACCTGATGCCCTTGCCTTTTTCTCTCCCTCCCTGCTCTCCCTCCTCTTCCAAGTTTCCTTTTCTTCTCACTTCCCTGCATGGAGTTCCGGGGCAATTTGCAAACCAAGGGATTGGAGCCAGGGTACAGAAGTCCCTGAGTCCCAGGCTTTCACAGTGAAAAGCCCACATGAAGATGAGTTCACGGTCAGGATTTTCCATTTCTCAAGGGAGATGTTGGCTTCTGAGTGATATGTGAATCCTACTCACCAGTCAGGTAAACCACTTGCCAAGGTGCAGGCCTCCAACAAGCTGTTCATCACTCTCCCGGACAGATCCCTGATTACAAGGGAAGAGGAAAATACCGCTCTGTGTCTTTAAATGGGCTCAAGCCCTACTCAGCCCTCAATAAAAGCCAAGTTCCATTCCACGAGAATAAATCACTTAGGAGAGGCATGATAACTCTACCGCACGTTTTGTCACTCTTACCTCCATGGCCATGCAGACATCACTAATCAAGCATTGTACTTTCCCCCTGAAACATCAGGCCCAGAATTGGTCTCAAAAGGAGTATGAACCCTCTCTGTCATCTCTGACCTGGATCCTCATACACTGCTGCTCGTCCTGCTCACACAGCCCATTCCTTTTAAGTTCAAACTTTATTATTTTTCATGTACTTTTAACATACAGTGAACCCTTGAACAATGCTGGGGTTAGAGCCACCAAGCCCTGGCATCATCAAAAAGCCACAGGTAACTTTTGATTCCCCATAACTGAGCTACTAATAGCCTACTGTTGACTGGAAGCCTTGCAGATAACATAAACAGTCGACTTACACATATTTTGTGTGTCATGTGTATTATATACTGTATTCTAACAATAAAGTAAGAGAGAGAAAATATTTTTTCAAATTGTTGCAAATCTCCAAAAAAATATTCCAATATACTTATTGAAAATAATCTGTATATAAGTGGACCCGTGCAGTTCAAACCCATGTTGTTCAAGGGTCTGCTGTAACATGTTTTCTAACGTAATGTTTAATACAAAATACCAACAATTTTATAAGTCATGAAGCATGTCATAAAATTAATGCCCATTAAGTTACTAACCTAAATAAGAACTAGAATGTTACCAATGATTTGCATCTACTGAAGGGTTTCTCTGCATCTCCCACACTGCCTCCACCCATGAATTGTCCTGTGTTTTTTATTTATCGTACTCTTACTGCTATATATATTTTACACTTGTTATATATATATACAGGTTTCCCCCGCTGTCAGCAAGTAGAGCATTCCTTAGATCATTTCATAAGCCGATATGTAAAGCGAAGAAGCCACTGTTATTAATTTATATGGAAATTTTTTTTAGTGTTCCCAGACCCAAAAGATAACCTCCCCTAGGCTTTTCTAATGCCTCAGGACACATCTCACTAACGGATGCACAAAATAACCGGAGATAAAACCCAGATGCTCACAGGCACCGCTCAAGGCTCCTGGGGAAGGGGGCGGTGAGCGCAATCGCTGCCTCCCTAAAGGCTGGCCGCAAAACAAACGCCCAACGCGTTTTCACTTTTTGTCTGCTGTCCTAAAGCTGACATCCCTAGGATTTCTTGCGGTTAGCGAAAACAGGTACAAAATGTAGGTCTTTGGTAAAAGCCAGGTAGCTGTAAGGCAAACTTTTGAAAAGCAGGGGATACCTGCGTATAATTTTCCCACAACAGTGTATATTTTTACACTCGTTTTAGGTTTGCTTTGTTTCTGAACTTTCAGGGATATCACATACTATTTTGGATATAGCAATGGTTCATTTATTTTCACGGATGTAAAGTATTCCATTATGTAAATGCAACACAAGTTTTTTCCAGGTATTATTAGTATTATTAGGTCTTTCCAACCAGACCTGCTGTGATAGTGTGATTTATAATAAATATATTTGGTCTTTGTCCCTGGCTCCTGGATTACAGCTCCCCAAAACCTTGTAATTTCCTAAGTGCTGAGAGCAAGAATGGTGTATTGTTATGTTAATGAGGTGACTTTTGGAAAACCGCTAGTCATCTAAGGATGGGGGCTGGTTGTCTGGAGAACCAATTCCTGACTAGAGGGTTGGCACTTTTAGTCCCATCCCTTCCAGACCTCCAGGGAGGGGAGAGGGGCTGGAAGTTGAATCAATTAAAAATGGCCAATGACCACAAAAAGAACCTCAGTAAAATCGAAAATATTGAAATTCTACCAACCAACTTCTACGATCATAAAGGTATTAAACTAGAATTAAACTTTAGAAAGAAAACAAAAAGGCTCACAAATTCATGGAGACTTAACAACATTCTCCTAATTAATCAATGGGTCAATGACCAAATCAAAACAGAAATCAAAGAGTATATGGAGACAAGTGACAACAACAACACAAAGCCACAGCTTCTATGGGACGCAGCAAAGGAGGTTCTAAGAGGAAAGTATATTGCAATCCAGGCCTATCTAAAGAAAGAACATTCCCAAATGAATAGTCTAAAGACACAATTACTGAAATTGGAAAAAGAAGAACAAATGAGACCCAAAGTCACCAGAAGGAGGAACATAATAAAGATCAGAGAAGAAATAAATAAAATTGAGAAGAACAAAACATTTGAAAAAATTAATGAAACCAAGAGCTGGTTCTTTGAAAAAATAAAATAGATAAGCCCCTAGCCAGACACATTAAGAGAAAAAGAGAATCTACACACATAAACAGAATCAGAAATGAGAAAGGAAAAATCATGACGGATCCCACAGAAATACAAAGAATTATAAGAGAATACTATGAGAATCTATATGCTAGCAAGCTGGAAAACCTAGAAGAAATGGACAACTTTTAAGAAAAATACAACCTTCCAAAACTGACCAAACAAGAAACAGAAAAACTAAACAGACCAATCAGCAGCAATGAAATTGAAGGGGTAATCAAAAAACTACCCAAGAAAAAAACCCCTGGACCTGATGGATTCACCTCTGAATTCTACCAGACATATAGAGAAGAAATAACACCCATTCTCCTTAAACTTTTCCAAAAAATAGAAGAGGAGGGAACACTTCCAAACTCATTCTATGAAGCCAGCATCACTCTAATACCAAAACCGGGCCAAGACCTCACCAAAAAATAAAAGTACAGACCAATATCCCTGATGAACATGGATGCAAAAATACTCAACAAAATATTAGCAAACCGAATTAAAAAATACATCAAGAGGATCATACACCATGATCAAGTGGGATTCATCCCAGGGATGCAAGGATGGTACAACATTCGAAAATCCATCAACATCATCCACCACATCAACAAAAGAACAAAAACCACATGATCATCTCCATAGATGCTGAAAAAGCATTTGACAAAATTCAACATCCATTCATGATTAAAACTCTCAACAAAATGGGTATAGAGGGCAAGTACCTCAACATCATAAAGGCCATATATGACAAACCCACAGCTAACATCATACTGAACGGCAAGAAGCTGAAAGCTTTTCATCTAAGATTGGGAACAAGACAGGGATGCCCACTCTCTCCACTGTTATTCAACATAGTATTGGAGGTCCTAGCCACAGCAATCAGACAAAACAAAGACATACAAGGCATCCAGATTGGTAAAGAAGAAGTCAAATTGTCACTATGTGCAGATGACATGATATTGTACATTAAAAACCCTGAAGACTCCACTCCAAAACTACTAGAACTAATATCTGAATTCAGCAAAGTTGCAGGTTACAAAATTAACACACAGAAATCTGTTGCTTTCCTATACACTAATGATGAACTAACAGAAAGAGAAATCAGAAAAACAATTCCATTCACAATTGCATCAAAAAGAATAAAAGACCTAGGAATAAACCTAACAAAGGAAGTAAAGACCTGTACTCTGAAAACTACAAGACATTCCTAAGAGAAATTAAAGAGGACACTAACAAGTGGAAATGCATCCAATGCTCTTGGCTAGGAAGAATAAATATTGTCAAAATGGCTATGTTACCCAAAGCAATCTACAGATTCAACACAATCCCTATCAAACTACCAACAGCTTTCTTCAATGAACTCGAACAAATAGTTCTAAAATTCATATGGCCCCACAAAAGACTCCGAATAGCCAAAGCAATCCTGAGAAAGAGGAATAAAACAGGCGGAATTACACTCCCTGACTTCAAGCTCTACTACAAAGCCACAGTAATCAAGACAATTTGGTATTGGCACAAAAACAGACCCACAGACCAGTGGAATAGAATAGAAAATCCAAACATCAACCCAAACACATACAGTTAATTAATATTTGATAAGGGAGCCTTGGATATACATTGGGGAGATGACGGCCTCTTCAGCAGCTGGTGTTGGAAAAACTGGACAGCTACATGTAAGAGAATGAAACTGGACTACTGTCTAACCCCATACACAAAGGTAAACTCAAGGTGGATCAAAGACCTGAATGTAAGTCATGAAACCATAAAACTCTTAGAAAAAAACATAGGCAAAAATCTCTTGGACATAAACATGAGCAACTTCTTCATGAACATATCTCCCCGGGCAAGGGAAACAAAAGCAAAAATGAACAAGTGGGACTATATCAAGCTGAAAAGCTTCTGTACAGCAAAGGACACCATCAGTAGAACAAAAAGACATCCTACAGTATGGGAGAATATATTCATAAATGACGTATCCGATAAGGGGTTGACATCCAAAATATATAAAGAACTCACGCACCTCAACAAACAAAGAGCAAATAATCCAATTAAGAAATGGGCAGAGGACATGAATAGACACTTCTCCAAAGAAGAAATTCAGATGGCCAACAGGCACATGAAAAGATGCTCCACATCGCTAATCATCAGAGAAATGTAGATTAAAACCACAATGAGATATCACCTCACACCAGTGAGGATGGCCAACATCCAAAACACAAACACCAACAAATGTTGGCGAGGATGTGGAGAAAAGGGAACCCTCCTACACTGCTGGTGGGAATGCAGATTAGTTCAACCATTGTGGAAAGCAGTACGGAGGTTCCTCAAAAAACTCAAAATAGAAATACCATTTGACCCAGGAATTCCACTCCTAGGAATTTACCCTAAGAATGCAGCAGCCCAGTTTGAAAAAGACATATGCACCCCTATGTTTATCGCAGCACTATTTACAATAGCCAAGAAATGGAAGCAACCTAAGTGTCCATCAGTAGATGAATGGATAAAGAAGATTTGGTACATATACACAATGGAATATTATTCAACCATAAGAAGAAAACAAATCCTACCATTTGCAACAACATGGATGGAGCTAGAGGGTATTATGCTCAGTGAAGTAAGCCAAGCCGAAAGACAAGTACCAAATGATTTCACTCATATGTGGAGTATAAGAACAAAGAAAAAAACTGAAGGAACAAAACAGCCGGAGACTCACAGAACCCAAGAATGGACTAATAGTTACCAAAGGGAAGGGGACTGCGGAAGATGGGTGGGAAGGGAGGGATAAGAGGGAAAAAGGGGCATTACGATTAGCAGATATAATGTTGGAGGGGCACGGGGAGGGCAGTACCACTCAGAGAAGACAAGTAGGGATTCTTTAGCATCTCACTACGCTGATGGACAGTGACTGTAATGGGGTTGGTGGGGGGGACTTGATGAAGGGGGTAGTTTAATAATCATAATATTGCACATGTAATTGTAGATTAATGATCCAAAATAAATTATTAAAAAAATATAAATAAATAAATAAAAAATGGCCAATGATTTTATCATGTTGATGTGATGTGACCTCTATAAAAACCCAAAAGTACAGGGTTTGGAGAGTTTCCTGGTTGGTGAACACATGAAGGTGTTGGGAGAGTGGCACGCCTGGAGAGGACATGGAAGCTCCTGTCTCTTTCCACATTCCTTGCCCTCGGCATCAATTCCATTGGGCTGTTCTGAGTTATATCCTTTTATAATAAAACAGCAATCTCGTAAGTAAAATGTTTCTCTGAGTTGTGAGAATTAATCAAATCCAAGGAGGGGATTGTTGGAACCCCTCATCTACAGCACGTGGGTCAGAAGCACAGGACACAACCTGGGCTTGCTACTGGGGTCTGAAATTGGGAAGGTGGGTGGTTCTAGACTTTTAGGACTGAACCTTTAACCTATGGAATCTAATGCCATCTCTGCATAGACAGTGTCAGCACTGAACTGGATTTCAGGACACTCAGCTGGTGTCCTGAGAAGTGCTTGCAGTGTGGGGGAAATTACCACACATACACATTGGAATTGGATCCAGGAACCCAGAAGAGCTGCTATGAAAATGCTCAAACACTGCTTCATGGTTCAAATATGCAAGGTTATTTTTAAGGTACTTGCTTTAGAGTAGAATTGTTGGCTTTTAGAATTTGTGAATGTTCAGACATACCAGAATATTTGCTTTTCTCATGCATTTTTTTTCTTTGTTTTTCCTCTACTGGTTTAGAGTTTATACATTTTATTTCTAGGGCCTTAATGGTTACTCTTAGAATTTTAGCATATATATAACCAATATGTTAAATCCTTGTAACTAATAAAAGGATCTTAGACCACTGATGAGTCAGCTGTTAATCCCTCCACTTAAATACTGCTCTTATCCTTTAAACCTTGCCCTTTAAACCCAAAAATCAAACATTATTTTATTATTATCATATAGAGATAATCATTTATATTTACATGCATATTCATCATTTTATTTGTTCACTGTTGTAGCTTTCTTCAAAGACAGTCTTCTGGAATATTTGTGTTTCCCTGAAGTGTATTCCTCATTAATTCCCTTACTCATGGTCTATCACTGGTAAATTTCCTCAGTTGTCTGTGAATGTGTGTTTGTGTGTGTGTGTGTTCTTGAAAGTGCCTTTTTCATATTCATCAGTAGGCTGAGGGAAATGCAAACACATGATCAAATTCTAAAGGCAAAAATCAAGGCAGAGCCTGATATTTAAACAAGAGAATAAGGTCCAATAAAAATAATGCAATTTTAAATCAGAAGACAGAGGTTAGGTTTAAGTTCTTCTTTTGGCCTTGGATAAATTATTCAGTAATATTCATTAATTTATGTGTGAAATAAACATATGGTCTGTGTCTACTAATTGCTTGGCTCTGTCCTAGGTGTTAATGATTAGAAACAGAAAGCATGGTTTCTGGCTACAGTGAGCTCAGTCTGTAAGGGGGATTCAATCTCATTAACCAGATAGATAAAAGATCAATTGTAGAGAAATAGAGGAGTATCTACTTACCGTGTCTTATGAAAACATCCATGGGGCAACTATCTGGGTTCAGGGTGGAGAGGGCTGGTGAAGGTTGGCTTCCTGGAGGCCACATGATAGGGGTGGGAAGGGTATTCCTGGAAGAGCAAGAAAAGAAAGAAGGAAAAAAAAGAGAAAAACCACAGTGAGAAAAATTAGGATGACATGTATAGTTAATTAATAACATGAAAGTGCGGTGTACATTTGAGGTGGGAAGCTGTTAGAGACAAGGTTGGAGGTTTAAGCATGGACCAGGTCATGAAGGGTCACTGATGCTGGGCCAGAGTGTTTAGACTTCATCACGTGGGTCAAAAAGACTCATTACAGAAGTGAAATGGTAATGACAAGGTCATATTTGTGTTTCAGATGGCTGACCCCAGCAAGTGTGAAGAGGCCAGAGGTGGGATGCGGAGGCAAGAACGGTGTCCCATCTGGCTCTGAAAACATATGATAGTCCACACAAGAGCTGGTGAAGACTCCAAATGAATCAGTGATATTATTGATAAACAAAAGACTACAGATTTTAAAAACAGTAACTAAGAAACAAACCTTGCAGACTTTACTGCTAAAACTGTCTGAGTGGTGAGTAAAGAGGAGAAGCAGCACGAAGAATAAACCATTAATTTCTAGCTCTGCTATAGGATAGATAGGGTAACCAGTAACTCACTAAGAGAATTTAGGGAGAAATGCACCTTTAGAAGAAAGTTCAATTTGGAACACCTTGGGTTTTAGATGCCAGTGGACAATAAAATTGTAAACCTTGAATCTGAAATTCTGGTCTCTAAGACTTTAGTTTTCTGACACGGGAGCTATAACATTAGCCAGTCCCAGAACTACAGCATAGGAGAATATTGGAGTGGTAAGTTATTGGTAGAATATTCCTCATGACACGTTCTAGGGTGGCAAAAGCCAAGGCTTAGGCTCTCTGAACTCTTAGAACAAACAAGGCAAGGAGGGACATACATATTTTGTCAGCCAACTTAGATACAATATTTTTTTCTCCCATAGTCTCTTTTTTTTTAATAAGTTTATTTTGATATCATTAATCTACAATTAAATGAGCAACATTATGGTGATTACACTACCCCCTTCATCAGGTCCCCCCCCCCCCAACCCCATCGCAGTCACTGTCCATCAGCTCAGTGAGATGCCATAGAGTCACCACTTGTCCTCTCCGGGCTGCACAGCCCTCCCCGTGCCCCCCGAACACCACATCTGCTAATCGCAATGTCCCTTCTTCCCCTTTACCCCTCCCCTCCCACCCATCCTCTCCAGTCCCTTTCCCTTTGGCAACCACTCGTCCGTTCTCGGGTTCTGTGAGTCCCCTGCTATCCCGCTCCCTCAGTTTTTTTTTTCCTTAGTTCTTATACTCCACATATGAGTGAAATCATTTGGTACCTGTCTTCTTCAGCTTGACTCATCTCACCGAGCACAACACCCTCCAGCTCCATCCATGTTGCTGCAAATCTCCCATAGTCTCTTGTCTCTGAGAATTGAAATTCATTTGGCTTAGACGGCCCCATTTAAGGTTATCTCCAATACATGTATTGGGGTCTAAGTAACACATGGGGAATTACCAGAACCCGTTTTTGTTATATTGATTGTATGCTCATCAGACTTTACCTGAAATCCTTCCTCCACCCAAAATTTCTTCCCACTGAGTTATCTAAGATTTAGAAAAATTGGGCTCTCTCTCTCTTCCCTCTTCCTCAGATCACTATACCTGTTTAGTCCTTTATCTTCACTGTTATTGAAGTGTTAACCTCTGAGAAAATCTGTGTGTGTCCAAGGTTACCCCTGGAGACATCTTGCAGGCAGAAGAAGATATGACTCATCCTTCACCTTTTGGAAGCCAGATCAATGAAGCAGGAATTGGAATTTTGATGCCCCAACCAATGTTGCATCAGACCAGCCTCCGAGCAAGGATTTACCCACTTAAATATTGTACTTTGATAAAAGCTGAGAATCTGTGATTATTGGAGGGTTTTTTACAAGGTACTTCATAAGCCATTACATAAAACACTAATCATCCAATATTTCTACCAGCAGGGTCTCTTGTACTAATTAAATTAACACTGAAAACAGCTAACATCATTGATTAAGAATCCAAAGCTCTGTATATCAGTAACAATTAGGACAACTTCATTTTGGGCAAGAGTTAAATTTGTCCTTCCCTTGTCCCTGGAGATTAATTACCTTCTTTTCCTAGTAACCAAGGATCTTACCTGCGAATAAAGGCTTTCGGGATTTGTCCCCATTTATCTCCCACTGTGGAGTCTAGTTGGCGGATGGCCTTCTTCAGTTTCAAATCTGGCTTTGGATTTGGTTGGACTTCTTCAAGCCCGAGCCCTGCCACTTAGCAGATGTATAATCCCGAGCAAAGTATGACCTTCTGTGGGGCTCAGTTTCCTTTTCTGTAGTTTGTTGATAAAAAACAGTCCCTATCTTAAGGGCTGGGACAGTGACTAAATAAGGAAAGACTTATAGAGAGTTAGTTCTGAGCCTGACACATGAAAAGAGCAGAGTCAATGGTGGTTATTATCCTAATCAGTCATGTTCCTCATTCTTTTCTGCCAATTATCTAAGACAGTTCCAATACCTCTCTCCAGAATCTTAAAGTTGGAAGGGAAGATTTGGAGGATTGCCTTAATTGATCCTTAACTTTTTCTGAAAAGCGAAAGTGGTAACATGAATATTATGCAAGAGAGACTCTAATGGTGGATCATGATCCCTGGCTGCTTCCCTTTCTGCAAAACCTTTGTGGAGAACATTGAACAGCAACCAACTATGGGAGATCCAGGGGCAAAGATTCCCAGGACTGCTGTGGATAAGGAGAAAAACACAGAGGCCACTTCCAGCCCAGTTATGGTATGAGCGATCCTCATGGTCCTTTAAGACTTTTGCTCACAGATATGGACAGTCCCTGGATGTGTTCTGGAGAAGCTGATTTGGGGAATTATTCTCATAACAATATCAAATAAAAGTAAAAAATTAAAAAGTTTAATCAACCATCCTCTTTGTGCCAGCATTGTGCTAAGCATACCAGCATTATCCCATTTCATCTCCACACAAAGGAAGCATTTTAATTATCCCCACAGAAGTATAACCATCCCCATTCTACAAATGAGTAAACAGACTGAAAAAGGGTAAGTGCTTCCTCCAAGGTCACAGCCGTGTCTTCCTGATCCCACAACCCACGCCCTTAACCACAGAGCAATACCACCTCCTTTTGTGAAAGACTCCCTTCCTTCCTGTGGGCATCCCTGGAAACAGCACAGCCAGGAGCTCCCAGGAACCAGTTCCCTGGCCTCTGATGCTCAGAGTCCTGGAGGACATTTAGCCACCCGTGCATTAGTCTGGGGCTTTTCACAAAAACCCAACAACCCTACTGCAAAACAATGCAAATGACAACAGAAACTATCATTCAAACTGCTCCAACTATGCCTGCCTTCGTTCTTCTTGGAACGTGCTTCTGAGAAGAGAGTCGCTATATACCCAGAGGTTATCAAATTACTGAGTCCCCTTCCGGACCTGTCTGTTCCTTCAGAAACCCTCCCTTCCCACAACCCATTATCAATCTTCACCTGAAGCCTCCTTTCTGATTCTTTTTCCACCAGAAGCTCAAAGAATTTCCTTCTAATCTAGCCTTTTCCAAACTGACCTACACCTGCAAGCCCCAAATCCTCCCCAGCCCTCCACTGCTGCTCCTAACTCCTTCCAGAGCCCACCGTCCTCAGATTCCCTTTCCCCAGCACCCACGTTCCACACTCCCACTCCAGCTCAGCCTCCTTGTCCAGGGTTCTCCACCCACCTCTCCCACAGGCTCAGGCCCTGGAACTTCAGCACTCCATCTAATGGGCCTTCTCACTCAGCCTCAATATTTGCTTTCCGATACATTGGATTTATAGAGTGTTTGCCTGAATTAAAATGAGAAATTTTAGAGCAAACCAAGGCTTCTCAGCTGCTAAGCTCCACCATGTACTTTAAATAAAGAAAGGGGGGAGTATGGGTGGAGCGGTGCCTGAGGCACCCACCCATCCCCTGAATTACCATTTCATTCCAGGCTGCTCCCTTTCCAACCCAGCTGGTGCCAGCCTGGTCCTGCTCGCCTCCCCCAGCTAAGTTAACAAAACAGTTACCGCTCATCCACAGAGCTCCCTCTAATCAACTCCCAGCAAAATAATATTTGCTTTCCATGCCTACTTTGAATCCCACTCACTTTGTTAAAAGATTGCCTCTGGCTATCTCAGCTGGCCTAATCTAATAGTTTCTAGTTTGTACAAGCAAAGTGTTTTCAACCACCTATATAAATAACTTCAGCAGGAGAGGACACTTGCGAGGCCCCAGTGCAGGGCTGTAAGACATGACAAATCCCAAAATGACACCGCGGCTGAGCTCCTGGGAGACCCCATGAGTGGGAGCCATTACCATATTGTATCAGGCTGAAAGGACTCTCTGTCTGCCTGTAGAAAGGCTGATTTTCCCAGTGCAGGAGCCCAGCCCAAGTGCCTGTACCCTGTCGGTGCCTCTCCCTGCTGCCTACATCCATGAAAGCAGGGGGAGCCACAGGCAAAGTGGGGAGAGGTGAGAAGAGTTGAATCAAACTCCTTTTCCCTGTAAAATAGACTACAATCAAATATACTTTTTAAAAAAACTATGGTAAAAGACACAAAATTTACTGTCTTAGCCATTTTTAGGGGTACAGTTCAAGAATGTTAAATATAATTCACACTGTTGGGCAACCAATCTTCAGAAGTTTTTCATCTTGCAAAAGTGACTTTATACCCATTAAACAGAGCTCCCCACTCCCACCTCCCCTCCATCTCTGACAACCACCATTCAAATTTCTATGCCTGTGAATCTGACTGCTCTAGGTTCCTCATATAAGTGGAATCAAACAGTATTTATCCTTTTGTGACTGACTTATTTCACTTATCATAATGTCTTCAAGGCCCATCCATATTGTATCACGGGTCAGAATTTTCTTGCTTTTTAAGGATCGGTTATATTGCAGTCTATGTATACACCACATTTTGTTTATCCACGCACCCGTCAGACACTTGGGAGGCTTCCATCTTTGGGCTATTGTGAATAGTACTACACTGAACACAGGCAAACGAATCTCCAAGACTGTTGAAGACTCAGAAGTGGAATTGCTGGATCACGTGGTAACTCTGTAACTCTGTTTTTAATTTTTTGAGGAACTGCCTTACTGTTTTCCACAGTGGCTGTACCATTTTCCCTTCCTACCAACAATGCACAATTTGTCTACATCCTACCAGCACTTAACATTTTCTATTTGTTTGTGTGTTTTGAAAGCAGTCATCCTGATGGGTATGACCAAGCTATTTTTTAAAGTCTATTTTCTTTTGGGTTGAAATTTTTAAGAAATCAAAAGCAGGTCAGGTTGGGAATAGCATTTCTGATGGAAGTGAAGGGACATGTCTGCTTTTGGATAGAGTCACCTGAAATAGGCATTGGCAAACTCGAACTCAGCAGCCTCTTTCGGTAAGTAAAGTTTTATTAGAACACAGCCAGGCCCATTTGTTTACCTAGTGTCTATGGCTATGTTCACACTCCCAGGGCCGAGTGGAGAAGTTGCAACAGAGACTGTATTTGGTACACAGAGCCTAAAATATTTAACATCTAGTCCTTTGCCAAAAAGTTTACCAACCCCTATTCTGAAACAGAAAGAATCATGCCATGGACTCCTTATCAGAACCCTTCAGTCAATGCCTCTCCCTCCATTCTCTCACTCCCCCCAAAAAACACGTGTCCAACACAAGGCTGGATAATAATGATAAAATAATAATAATAATAATAATAATAACTGTTCCAAGCTGTTCTCAAAAACTAATTTTCACCAAACATGTTTGTTGTGTTTTTTTTCTAAACAGCACCAACAAAATCACTTAAAATTGAATATTAGGCAAGGTGGTCTCATTTGTCAAGAGGAACTTAGTTTTTTGCACACCTGACCCTTTCCCCAGAGCTTCTTTCTCCTCTTACTTTTGCCCCTCTCCTTTTCCCAGCCTGGGAAACTCCTCAAATCCTGTTATCTTCTCATCAAGAGAATCAAAACTCCTTCTGTATATCTCAGTCTCTTTTCCACATCTTGCCTGGGGTCTTACTTTACACATTTAAAGCAAGATTTGTCAATCTGTCCTTAATTTCCCAGGGCCTCTTCAAAGGGAGACTCGGCCCTGCTGAATGATGACAAATGGTTCACTGTCTTCCTTCAATAGCAGAAACAAGGCTTTAGAGGATTCACTTTCCAGGATATAAAGCAGACATCAGAGACTAAAACACAGGGGCTCCATGACTTCTATGCCATGAAAGAGAAAGCAAGTACTCTGCTTCTGCCAAATGGGGAGGAGTCCACGAGAAAGAGAAGAATCCAAGGACTTGACTACTCACATGTGTCCCAGGCACTGGGCTAGACTGGGTGTGATCATTCTGTCTCCAAGAAAACCCCTTGAGGTTGGTACTGTTATCCAAATAGTACAATTGAATAAAAAAGGGTCACAAGGGTTAAGCAACTTGCCCAAAACAACACATTTAGTTGGCAAAAGACTAAGGATTTAAATCTTTGCTCTTTCTGCTGTATCATGCTACCTCATCTAGGTACAGAAGGAAGAAGGGGCTACTTAATGATTTGAGAACAGGCCTTAATTTGCTGTGGCTGTCACTTGCAACCCTTCAGCTGCAAACACCAAGATCCCTCATTCTCTGTGTCTGACACAGGTTTCCCCTCTCACAGATTTCTCACTCTCACCCACACAGGACTGAGTAAATCAGCTCTCTGATGGGACTTAATAGCAATAATTTGCAACATCTTTTGTGTGTCTAATTTCCCTTGTAAAAATCAATAAATGGTTAGTGATGCCATTAATGGAGTGAAAGCAGATTTCTCCCCATTATGAGAAACTGCTATTTGTAGCATTTATCACGCACACACACAACAAAAAAAAATAAAAAAAGAAAGAGAAAAGGAAACCACTGAGTTTGTGAAACTCTGAAGACTTGAGGTTAAATGCCTGCGATCAAAAGAGAGAGTAATGCAGTAGAGAATTCTAGCACATGGGTCAGAAAGCCTCGAATTCAAGTTCTAGCTGCACCTCTTCCCACTTCATAAATCCCCAAACATAACTTCTGATCTTTCTGAAATAACTCCTGATTCAATATGAGAGGTTTTCATTGTCATCATAAGCAAAGACACATCTTCTAGGGATGATTTTGGCAGCCTGGTCCTAGGGAAATGCATGAGACTTCAGAAATACTCAGTCCGCGACCAATGCCAGATGATTTTGAAGGGCCAAGCCCTCCCTAATGATGGACAGCCCTCTCGGCCACACCTGGACAGGGCTGCACAGATGTCAGAGTTGGAACAACCAGCAGGATCATTCCTGAATGGTCACACCCAGTGGGATACTGGGCAAGAAGGGTCAAGTGAGATCAGAAGCCACACACCCCAAGGAGTAAGCACCATATTGGGGAGAAGCAAATGAGCACAGTGCTGCCCCCAGACAGGAAAGGCGGGTGAGACAGCTTTTATATTTTCTTTCCACTCTGGATGACTGATATCTTACTCTCTATCAAGAGATTTCCCTTCATACCCTGCTAATGAGGACAAAGAACCCCAGGAAACCTGGATGTCCAGGGGTGAACCCCAGCCTTTGTTCTAGACCTAGGCAACTGAATCGATTTTCCTGGTCCATTCCTCTGCAAGGAAGGCACTTCTGAATTAACATCTAGGCCCCCAACTGGAACAAAGTCATGAGACGCCTGCTTCCTTCCCACTCAGACGCTACTGTTTCATAGGTATGGGGAAGGAAAATAGGAAAATATCACCCAACCCTGCTGGGAGGGTTGCTAGATTCACTGATTTCCAGTGATGCATCCATCTCTGTGATATTGTGATATAGTAAGAAATATATCTTTGGTCTTCATCCCCTGGCACAGAGCTTCTAAAACACTTGCATTTCCCTGAGTAATAGGGGCAAAAGGGGCATCTTTTGTTATAATATTTGGTTTCAGTCCCTGGTGCCTGACACAAAAGCTTCTAAGACCCTTGGAATCTTCCGAGTGATAAGAGTATCTTTCTGTATGCTAATGAGACAACAGGTGACTGGGGCCCCTTGATAGCTGCAGGATGGGGACTGTCACCAGAAAGAGCAAGGATCAGAGGGTCATAACATTCAGCCCCACCTCCTGACCTCTGGGGAGAACAGAAGAGCTGAAGATTGAGTTCATCACCAGTGGCCAATGACTAGGTCAAGAAGTGGGTCTTGGTGGTTTATTCAAAGGCTTGTTATTAAGGTCTCTGACCTGCTCATGAGGGGGGCACACTAGGGAATGAATACCTTCCACACCATGCATGAGCCTTTAGCTTAGTCCTTTTCCCCAGGAATCAGGGTTGTATTGCAAGCATTTAGCCCCTGTGTTCTGAGCCCCTTCTCTTGCCCTTCTGGCTTCTCTAAGAGCATTAGCACTGCTGGAAAGTGCACTTCCTCCGCTCCACACCCTGGGTGAAGTCTGGACGAGGCCATGCCATGTGGTTCTGTGAGGACTAAACAAGAGTTTGCACAGGTGTATGGAGTTAGACTGGGACAAGGACATAAACGAGTCACAGTTTCAGATACTGGGGACAGCTGTCAGGACAGTTCAGCAGAGGTGACCCATGGTGTGGGTATTGAGTGGTGAGTAGGTGTTAGCCAAACAGAAGGAGGGGATGAGTCTTTCAAAAGGAGCAGAGTTCATCAGGAAATGACAGAACAGGCTGGGTACAGGAAGGGCATCTTTGGGAATTCCATTTTATTGGAGAACAGTGGCCCCAGAAGCCCCAGAGAGGTGAGGTTAAGAAGCCAGAGCATGCAGGGCTTATAATCGAAGGAAAACAGTATGGACACCATTCAGGACAGTAAGAGGCCATTGACAGCATTAGAAGAATAACATCATCAAGACACTTGATCTGTGACTGAAAGGACACATGTCCAGAGGCCAGGAGAACATGTAGGAGAATGTTGCTGGTTCCCAGGTCAAAGCTGGTATGTGCAGGTCCAAGGTGGTAGCTGAGAGGCTGGAGAGGAGGGATTGTGTGGATAAAGTGAAGGTTCCTATGGCCAGGATTTTCGCCTGGCCCTGGTCGGCTAGCTCACTGCACATGTGTGGGCAATACGTTGCTACTGACTGTATATAAAGAGCTCCACCCAGTGCTCTGGGTGACATGGTGGCATGGCAACTGCATGGCTGCAAGGCTGCAGGAGCGCAGAGACTGGAGTGGTGGCAGCACCGAGGACAGAGACTGAGGCGACTGTGGGGGCAGAGAGGCCCAGATGCAAAGACTGGCAGAGACCTGCTCTGAGTGGACAGGATTCAAGTGATTGACCTGACACCATGGGAATAAAGTTGGGTATAAATCCTTTCACCCCAAGAACATTCCATTGTCATTTTTCGGTCTCATTGAATCCATAGTGAACTTGCCCGGAGCTGAAACCCATTGGCAAGACAGATGGGCAAAGGAGATGTGAAGAAGATGGGGAAGATGGAGATGACTGATCGCTTGTGGAGCTGAAGATGAGAGGGAGTTGGTAGTGATTTCCAGATTTCTAACTTGGGAAGCAAGAAGGTGATGAGACAAGAAAGGGCCACAGGTTCAGGCAAAGGGGAAATCAAGGGGTCACCACTGCAGTGTTTTTCCTCCTGTTCTCTACCCCCCTCCACCTTTGCCTCCTTCAACACTACCCTCCCTGCAGGGCTGCCATCTGTGTGAGGGGCTCTGAACACTGGTGCTGGTGGAACTAGTGATGCTGAGTTAGAGGCTCCAGCTGTAGCTGCAAAGAGAGCTGGGATTTCCCAGAGGGGAGAAGCTTCAGTGAAAGAAGGAAATTCTGCATGGAGTCTCTAGGGCTTTCAGAATTTTCTGGTCTAGAAGTCACTCTGTCAGGCCTTGGCAAGTGATCAGTCAACTGAGAGCACAGAGGTCTCAAGGCTTCCAGAAATCACAGGAATGTCCAAGAAACAACTCCGGAGAAAACTCGTGGGTTGTCGGGGGTTTCTTCTCTGGCAACGGGACATGGCTCATTTTAAGAGTCAGACCCAGAAATCGACTATGAGGCAAGAGTGTGGACAGGAAATTCCTCACCATCAAGGCAACATCACAGTCCTGAGGATGTGGGCACAGCAAGGGATGACGTCTCTCTCAAGAGTCCCCTAAAGATTCTCTGAATCACTGAGCTGACCAATTTTGCAACTGCTATCCATGTCCCCAGATGCCTAGCGTAGAAAGAAAAGAAGTCATATGGCACCTTGGAGTTAGCTGGATATAACTGTTTACCCCATTTCCAACCAATTCTGTGACCTTCAGCAGTGCTTCCACTCCCTGGGCCTCAAGTTTTTTTCATTTGCAAAATGACGTGATCATAGGATCCTTATTTCACAGGACAAAATGTAGGTTAGATGAAAATACAGTGGCCTGGCAAAAATTAGGTGCTCAGTAATTTCTAATTCAGGAACTCTTTAACACATATTATGTGTCAGACACTATGCTTGATGCTGGGGAACAAAACAGAGAAAGATGGAACTGACCTACATCTACATGGAGCTTATATTCTGAGTATATGGAAGGAGGAGGGACGGTAGACAACATTCAATAGAAAATGATTATCTGGTTTGTTAGAAAATGGTAAGTGCTATGAAATGAAGAGAAAGAGCATGGATGGGGAAGGAGTAGCAGGAATGACTTTGAACTCCTCATTTTATTTTTCTAAGGTTTTTGCTTCATCTGCAAATCAAACAACACCTACCTCACCGGGCTGTTGTGAGAAATAATGAATGCAAATATCTACAATGACAGCTAGACCCCAATGGATGCTTGAGAGTAATAGTACCATCATCATTGTCATCAGCCTTTTCATGATTACTGACTAGTTTCTTCCCTCACATGGCACACATATTATGAGATGCTACCACTGAACTGCCAAAATTGTTGACTCCAGATCTTCACATGACCCGTTTCTTAGCTTCTTCATTCAGGTCATTATTTATAAAACTCTCCACAGAGGAGTTTCCCTGACTACCCACCAACCTGCTTTATTTTACCTCCTTGCACATGTAATTACCTGAAATGATACTTTTTTTTTTACTTGTTTATTTGGCTACCTCCTCCAGTCAGTGTAAGCTCCACAGGAGAATAGTGACCATATTTTGCCTATTTGCTCTGGAATCAGGTGTAAACTTTATCTTCTGGGTCTAGGACCATGCCTGGTACCAACAAAGTGCTCGGTGAGCATGTGTTGCATGAATTAAGTGAATGAACAAATGAATGAACATGATCTGTGTCATTACAGAGACTAACTCTGCTGAAGTTCGTGTGGAAGGCTTCTCAGAGCAACGGCATTTGATCAGGGAGCCGGTTCTCCAGCTAAAGAGCAAACTAGGCAGAGGGAAGGGCAAGAGCAAAAGCATTCCATTGTGACTGCGTGCTGCGAAGCAACCCAGATGGTCAGCCTCGTTCCCAGTCATCCTGGCGGGTGCTACTACAACTCCACACTTGGCCAGGGAGTGCACAGAATGGAAGAAACACCCAAATTTATGACTCTATGTAATTCTCTTCAGTCTTCCAGAAGCACTGGGCTGGCCCTCATTTGCATATAAATGGTCATAATTTTTTAATCATAGATAAATGTCACTGTTTGCTTGTCCTTGTGCCTTCCTTGATGGAGAAACAAGAGTGACTTCTTAGTCTTGCGTAACAGCAATTAAAACACATATGCACACAACACTGCTTTGCTTCTTGTATCTCTCTCTTAAATTCTTTCTCCATCTCTCCTTCTCCCACCCTTAAATGGCAAGTGGCAGAGATAATGCCATCTTGACTGAGGGGTGGTAGTTTTAAGGAAGGGCCCGGGATTCAAATGATTTGTTTTCAAATCCTAGGTCCTTCACCTACTTTCGTGCAGTTTTGACAAGTCACTTCACCTCTCTGTACCAACTGCATCATTTGTAATATGCGTAAGTTATGAAATCAGATAGGTTTGTCACAAGGATTAAACAAAGTCAGGCACCTAATGTGCTGACATAAAGCAAGCCCTCAAAATGGGAATTATTATCATGATTACCTTGGTATTTTACCACATTGGATGGAGAGAGATATATATAGATGACTCAATTCAAGTCAACAACAGAAATCAAAGGTCTTACTCTCTTCAGAAATGAAGCCACCATTTTGGAATACTGATATAGCCGGGAATTCCATGATGCTCATATTGAGAAAGTCGGTATTTCACCCCTGGAGAAATCTTTATTTGGAAAACACCTTGGCTGTAACTCAGGAGAAGACCTGGTTCCTGAATCTTACTAACACTTGACTCCAAGAACTGGGCTGACTCTAGTGAAATCAACCATCAGTAGATTGACATGTGATGCTTGTTTTAAGGACAACTGTGTTGATTTCTGTTTCAACCCTTTTCTGTTCTGAGATAATCTGGGGGGAAAAAAAGGTGGAGTGGGGAGGGGGTAGAATGGACATTTACTGAGTCCCTCCTGCAGATGTTTTTCTTGCTTTATCTCACCTCATCCTCACACAACCCTATGAGGCAAGGGTTATTATTCTAATATTCAGATGAAGAATTTGAGGCTTAATAAGATTAAGTCATTTGCTAACAGCTGATGAGGGAGAAACTGGATTTGAAGTCAGGAAGCCAGAACACCTTCATTTGTAGCATGCTTCCTACTCTTCATGGAGGTAGAAGGTATGGGATTATTGGTTAGACCTAGTTTATGGACATATTTTTTTGCCATAAGTGATCTCCTAGGAATCTAGAAGCATTTGTCTGACTGCATATCAGCCTCCTGCTGATACAAGGCCTACTAGCACTAGGAAGTCAACGTGTCTAAATCTATGCCCAACACCTTCCCGGTCCCCTGTGCCCACCCACCCTCCTACCATAGACCTACTCCTTTTACATTTTTTACAAATTGTGACCACAAGCCGTCCTTGAATTCTCCCTTTACGTAGCTCTCAATACTCCATAAGTCAATGAGTCTTATTTGCTGTCCCTTTGAAGGTATGTCAAAGTTGTCCCTGCTCCAGCTCAGCCATCAGCCTGTTCTCGCTCACCGGAAGCAAACAGCTGCAGCTTACTCCCTGGTGTGTTTGCCCTGGGGATTTTCCCTGTTAGTCAGTCTGTCCTTTTTGCTCTACAGAGTTATTGTCATTTAAAAAATGTAATCATGCTACTCCTTTGCTCAAGAACGCTTCATAGCTCCCCACTGTCTACAAGTTAAAAATCACACCTTAGCAAGTCGCCTACAATATAACTCAATATTATACTCTCTTCTCATCTCATCTCCCACCCACCACCACAGAAATTTCTAACAATTTCTCTAAAATGCAATGCATTTGCCCATTTAAGAAAATTCCTTCTCCAATATCTTGTCTGACTCCTGGTTAACCTCCAAGTCCATATGAAATGTCATGTCTGTCTCACCCAACTTCCCCAGACAAATTCAGCCCTCCATTTGGCATTTCTCACATGCTGCCATCACTGCTCGTACACCACACACCTCCCTCCCTCATGAGGAGGGACCTTGTGAGCCATGAGACTCTTAGACATAAACATCTTTTCTTATTCTTCTCTCTTTAGCACCTAGACTGAGAATTTTTAGATAGTGAAAATTATAATGCAGACATCACTTTGCATGTTCACATTAAACATATCATAATATATTTCCACCAAGCTATGCAGTCTTCCTAATTATCTTTTTAATTGCTGCATATTTCCTCCTGTTGATGTGCCATAATTACTTAAACATTCAATTCAAGTCATTAAATTCAACAAACATTTGCCAAGTACCTAACGTGTGTCAGGTACCTTGATAGAGGCTGGAGACACCAAGGGGAGGAAAATATGGCCCTTGCCCCAAAGACTCTGCCTTCTGGTGTAGACAGCATCAGCTGATAGGTGGTCTAAGAGGGATACGTTCCCAGTGGATTGGAAATACCAGCTAAAGGGGACTTTAAGGAGGAAAGAAGTTGGGGAAGGTAAAAGATGTAGGTGATATTTTGTCTGAGTTTTAAAAGTTGAGTAGGAACCTGAAGTGAAAACGAAACAATACAAAAGAGAGAAAGAAAAAAGATAACTTATTTAAGCTTTTACAGCTTGTAAGGAGCAGAGATAGGATTCCAACACTAATGGTCTGATTCTAAGACCCCACTGTCATCTCTCTTCTACTGGTGAGCTCCTACTCGTCCAACAATACTTGGCATTAGCTAGTTTTACATTCTTTGTTAGTCTCAGTTCTCTTTTATTCAGCACTTACGCATTTCATGGAAATGGGATGGGCCAGCAGATTTTCTCTAACCCACATTTTCCTTAAATCTAACAACTGGGTTTGTACAAAGTATGATTTATTTTTTTAGTTTCACAAAATGAGTTCACTAACATGAGGCACTGTCATCCTTTGTTCCCGTTGTCTGTCAGAATCGCAATGTCACAAGAAGACATGATTCTAGATCAAATTCCTCATAAATATTAGGTTCTCAAAAGATAATGAGTGAATAAATGATCAACCAAAGGCTAAATGAATGACTTGGCTGTATGGAAAGTAGAGAAGAATTAGTAGAAAGTGAAAGGCAGTGGCAGGTTATGCGATTACATTTGCAGAAGTTAAAAAAAAAAGAAAATGTTACCCAAATTAGTATTTTGATACCATGCCAGAGGCAATGGTGCTTATGGAATCAGCAGAATAAAGTTTATCAAGAACCATGAAATCAACCTTACCCTTGACTTACCCTTTAATCTAAGAAACTCATTCAAAATAGGGGAAACAACAGATATTGTATGCACCATTGTCTATGTTAGTAAAAGTCTGGAAACAATCTAAAATGTCCACCAATAGGGAGTGGTTAAATAAATTACAATATGTGAACTGGAAGGAGTATTATGAAGTCATTAAAATGGTAATTAGAGAGATTATGTAGCCACATGGAAAAACATTTACTATATAATATTAAGTGTGAAAAAAAAGCAGATTTCAAAATTGAATCTAGGCCATTACTGCAATTATGTAAAAATGTGTGCTCATGAATCAAGAGACCAAGGGAAGAGGCACAATTGTGAGCAGCTGTTTTAACTGGTGTATTTTTCTTTTAAAAATGTCCTTCAGTTTGATAGACTGTGTATTCTCAAGCCCAGCCGGTGTTCTCCAACCTCTAGGGGGAGCTCAAGTCTTCCCCTACCGAGGCCTCCTCTATCCACCTTGGGAAGATAGAGGTCTCCAAAACAGAGCCAGAGGCACAATGAAGTGTGAAGGGCTGGGCTTCTGGAGGCTGGTTTAAAGGGATTAGGAATAGAACCAAACTGGAGCAAACCTTCTCTGGGCCTCTTTCCTCTTGGTTCCTCTCTTGGAATCATTTGCTTTCTTGGCTCTTCTCTCTTCTGGCATGTACATATTGCTCTTGCCTCTCTTCTTTGGCCACTGCATTAAGAGGAATTTAGAGTGCCTTTCACCTGGGACATGGGCAGCATTCACAGCCTCCTTTAATGAAAAAGCAGAAGTTATCTTATAGCTATATACGCACAAGCAAAAAAGATGTACATTTGTGGTCCCATAATTTCTGATCGAAGGGGGAAAAAAAAAGGAAGCTAAATTTCCAGCAATAGAATACTAGTTAAATAATCTAAGGCACATCTTTAAAATTAAATACTAGGAAGTTATTTTTCAAATAAAACATGCCTATGAGTTGAAACAATTCTTCAAAATATAATATTCAGTTGGGGGGGGGCAGGAAACACAGAATAGTGTTGTGTGTGTGTGTTATCCAATTAATCATGAGAAATATTTGCCTATATACATTGGAGTGAATAAACACTGAATATGTAAGGAACTAATAATAGTTACCTATGGGGGAACAGGAATTGAGGAAAGGACAGAAAGTTACTTTTTACTCCATATTCTTTTATATTCTGTTATTTATTTGCCATGTGCACATATTCATTTTTTATTTATCTTTTTAAAGTGGGATTAGAGTAGGACCTAAAGATAAGGAGGCTAGAATAGGCTAGAATTTAGAATCAACAGATTCTATATCTTTGCTATATGTCTGTACTAAGGAGCTCTCGTATCTCCCAAATACATTCCAGCCCATCTCAGTACAATAAGAAACCAGATAACAGATTTGGACCCAAAGCTAGAATACACAGAGCTACCTCCATTACTATAACTATTACAACTACTACTGCTAATATTACTACTACCACTACTACTAATAAATGTAATGGCAATAAATACATGTTAGGTAATAAAAACATTTTACAATGTAATAATACATGGATGTAAAGCAAAAGGACCAAAAAAAAGTAAATAAAGTTCATTGCATAAAGAAAACTATTTTGCTTTTTAAAAATTAGGACAGAAGAAATTTCACAAACAATTCCATTTTAACCAAGTCACATTTTGACCAGGACAAAGGGAAATGGAAAGTCCATTTAAAGTAGGACAGGGCCTGTCCCTGCTTGTGGTTTCAAACTGGATTCCTAATAAGCTGCAACTAAATGGGCTTTATCTGGCTTCAGGCTTCAAAAACTGCTTCTCTCCAATGTCTCTTTCTCTTTAGATTTTGAGCCCCATTTTGTTTCCACTCTCCATGAGGCTTCAAAGTCCATTGATTTTACTGTTTTAAATTATTGATTCTGGATGGAGAACCTGGGGAGTGAGGACTGACTACAGAAGCCAGAGGCAAAGGGACAAAGGCATACTCACTTATGGTCAAGGCCCAGAGCCCTGAGGTGGCCTTCCTCTGAAGCGATGCCTGGCCTCATCTCTTTCCCAGGTGTAGCCTCGTTGGCACTGTGGTTTCTCGGGCTTTCTGAGGGAGCTCTCCATTGGACACCCAAATCCTATTCCTCAAGCAGAGCTCAATTATGAGCACCCACTCTACCAACTGGGGATGCTTTGGGAAGGCAGTCACTGCCAAGAGGCGTCACATCTGCACATCACTTCATCTCCTGACACGTGTCCCAGCAGTTGCTTCTCAACACCACGCCTGGGGCATGGAACCAGAGCTAATCCAGGACCTTCATTCTTTCATGGCCTACAGATTCCTTTCCTACCCAAACCTGGGACAGAGTATGTAGGGATGGAATTCGCATTAGATGGTGCTGGCTCCCTTGTCCTGGTGTGTAAATCCATACACCATCCCTGCTCACTGGTTCCCAGGGCTGTCAACATGGTCGCACTGGCAAATGGTTCAGTGTAGAGTGATTGATGCCTGATCTCCTTCACTAGAGGATTGGTATCTGGATCTAATTGGTCCAAAAAGAGAAAACAGTTGGTTGTAGCCAGTACACAAGATGCTAGTCTTCATCTTTCAACATCTCTTGTTTGAAATTCAGAGCATCTATCTCCATAAAAACACGATCACAAAGGGATGACTGGAACCATATTATCACCCAGAAAGGCATTTTGAGTGACCACATTATTATAGAAATGCTTAGATATGCCTAAACTTTAAGCCTATGACCAAATAGCCAGCTTTGATGATCTAATAATCAGCATGATCTGGAAAGAAATATTGAATGTCAGTGTTCTTTTCTGCATAAATGGGGTTAGTAACATTGACCGTCTGAGGCCACTGACCAGATTAAATAAACTGATATGCATGAAACAGCCTGGGCCAGTGCTCAGTAGATACACTCAGGATAGTTTTCTCCACTGCTGCATCTGCCAAGAATTCCTAAGATACTCGAATGTTAGAATTAATCCTGATTCTAGCTATTTGAGAATGTCTTCAATCATCAACAGAAAATCAACATTAAGAACCAACTTTTCTGTGTTGGAACCAATTTGCCATAAGTAACGTTTTGGAAGCACGCAGTGCCAACTTGTCACCAAGCTCACCCCAGATGGAAGTCTGCAAATCTCCATTTATAAAATGAATAACTTGCAGCTAACTTATTTTGGAAAGGAATTCCATTTGCCTTCAAATAAATATATTGTGAGTAATTGCTAATTTCCATTTCTATCATTCTGCAATTCTATAGCCAAAAGACAATGGGTTAACTTGCTCCCTGCTTATTATTTTATGTATGTCAGGTAAAACTGAATAGGATACTAGCTCCATGTGTTACTAGCTCTGTGATCTTGGGCAATTTATCCATCTCTGAACCTCAGTTTCCATATATGAGGAATAAGGGTGATCATATTACCTACAAAGTTTTCTTGAAAAATTAAATTATATGATATATGTACATGCCTGGCCCAAATGGTAGTTATTATTAGTTACTGTTATTGGGTTTTAAAAAATTATTTTTTAAGACTTCATATATTTTCAGCGTCATGAAAGGTGTGACTCCTACCTGTATTTTGACCATTCTCCTTTGCCATCCTTAACAAAATGAATAGAATAATAAAGTTATAAACCTTTAAGGTAACTCCTTAAAACCAATACAGTATCCAGCATAGTACATTGAATGTGGTAGACTTAAGGAATGTTTGCTGACAGGTGGAATAAACAATTAAATTCAATCACCCAGTCAGTGTTTTGAATGTTCACCAGAACATCCTTGGCACGTGGTCATCAGACCCACAGTATTCAGCGACTTAAAACCACTTTAATTGTATATATAGTAGGTTTAGCAGATATGTGACTCATAAAACCACTTTCTAATCCTACACCAAGACAGGCCCCCAAATCCTTAGGTCCATCTAGACTGCCAACAGATCTGCATCTTCTTCCCAACTCAAAATGTTCAAGAAGTCTGCTTTACACAGAGCCATCACCTTCTCTCCCTTTCTCTTTGCTTCCTTTTTGTGGCCCTAAGAGTCAGGCAAAAAAAGTCTGTTTTCCTATATGAGTTGCTTCAGACACCTTGCAGGCATCACTCCGTTTTTCAAATCCGCTCTCAGCAGGATACACTCCTTTGCCACTACCACACACAGACTCCAGAAATGTGAGCAAGAAATTGCGGAGTTCCTCACTCTTTGCTCATGAAAAGAGAAGAGGAAAGGCCTCTTGGTCTCTGCTATTATTAAAATTAATATCATTGGCTAAAAGGCCAGAGAAGTTTGGGGACCACCCAGGCAAATGACACCTTCTCAGCTGAATATCATCACTAATTGGTATTATAACACTCTCTGTAGCATTTCATAAAAATGTTTCAAGACCAAGTGATGGAGTGTCCAAACAAGCATATCACAGATACTCACTCTGTCAGGTTTTGGGGAAACACCTCCAATTAAATAGCAAAGAATTTGTTTTTCTTCCAATCCCAGGTTGGCTATTCTCTCTCTCTCTGCCTCTCCCTCTGGACGGGAACAGGAAGGTTTTGCTGTACCTCAGAATCATGAATCCACTGCTTGAAATAGCCGTGCTTCAGGGTTGAAGTGTCAAATCTGGAGGGTTTCAGTTGAATTTGTTTTGGATTGAACACCTCCCCTGAGAAGTATAAAATTCCAGAGGTCATTTTTTTTGTGGCTTTGCTTCAGGCTCAGTCAGAATTTGTTGTAAAAGGTGACAAAATCGTGAGCTCGAACTTCTTCGGGTACCTGGGCTGGAAAGGGTCTCAGGACTTCTGAAATTGGGCACTGTTGCTATCTGCAGAGTCATATTCCCTGAAAGAAGCTCTATTTACTTGATTCTTCTAAAACACAAAAGACCTTTTAATGAAATTGATGAAGAACACAAACAGTGTTTAAATGTTTGGTTTACACCAACATGTCCATTCTGCTCTTGGAGCCTCAGCCTTCTTGCTTAAACAAAGAGAAATAATCCAAAACAATCCTTCTATCAGCCTCTTCTGAGCTCGTTAAGGAGTTAGATAGCCAGTGGTTAGAACTACTTTCCTCAGCTGCTCAAATTACTTACTGCTGTACAGCCAGGACATAGCTCTACAAAAATGCTGTATTTGTTTCCTGTGTGTGCTGAAACAAATTAACACAGATCTAGTGGCTTAAAGCCACACAGATGTATTCCTTACAGATCTGGAGGTTACAAGTCTGAAATGGGTCTCAAGGGCTAAAATTAAGGTGCTGGCAGGGTTGGGCTCCTTTGGGAGGCTCCGGAGGGGAGTGGGGGTGAGAGGGTAGGGAGATCCATTCCCTGGGCTTTTCCAGCTTCCAGAGGCCACCTACATTCCTTGGCTTGTGGCCTTTTTCCTCATCCTCAAGACCAACAGCATAACATCTTTAAATCTCTGTTAGACCTCCTTCAACAATTTTAAGAACTGTTGCTCTAGGAGGAGGAGATTTCCTGCCCAGGGCAAGTTCTCTATGGATTCAAAGAGACCAAATAAAGGCAAGGGTAAGAAGTTGGGAATTTAAAGGGGTTTATTTTCACAGCAGTAGGTTTCAGTCTCTCTTTGATTACCGTTCTCCCCAGCCATGTGCTACTTCCCTGCCCCTATCGCTGGGAGCAACTCTGTGGGCAGGTCTCTGGTGATTGGTGGATGCCTGACCAATTACCTAACACGAACTGAGCGGACGAGAGAATGGGTGTTTCCTCCCCACACCTCCCCTGGGCCAGTACCGCCATGACTGACCAGCAGTTCTGTCACCAGGAAACATCCCATAAGTGTGCAAACAGGCTTTTATTATATATACAATGGACACTATTAAGGCCAGGTGGGATTGCTGGTCAGAAAGGGATTCCCCACAAGGATCCTTAAACAATTACATTGGGCCCACTTAGAAAATCCAGGGTAATGTTCCATCCAAATATCCTTAACTTAATCATGTTTGCAAAGCCTCTCTTGAGATGTCAGCTAATATATTTACAGGCTTCAGAGATTAAGACATCATGGAGGGGTCATTATTCTTTTGACCACAGATGCTAAAATAAAACTGTGAGCTGGATCCAGATCTAGGAAATGAGGAGGGCAGAAAAAGAGATGGTCCTTGTCATTGGTGGCAAGCTTGCTTTTTGCCTGGACTATTACTTTCTCATTATAGAATCCAAGTGGAAAGAGGAAGAAGTGTCCCATTTTCAAGATATGGAGACTGAGGCTCAAAGAGTTTGCATGGTATTTCTAAGACATACAGATATCTCGAAGAGACCAAAATCCAAGCTCTTTCTGTAGCACCATGCCACTGGGTTTCCCACGGGGATCAGATGGCAGATGTTTTTAGCAAGGTTTTATGATTCAGAGTCAGGGCTGTGCACAAATATTAACTTAAAGTTGGTGACTTCTCAAAGCTAAAGGTTGACATTTTCGATGTTATTCCTCCAAGGTGAGACTGACTTTGTGAAATCGTTTTTCTCTTTAGTGGGAAGGAAGTGAAAACATGCCTGTATTTTTGGCTGACCCAAAAGAAATGCTGTTTTCAAAGAGTAAGTAGTTTTCACCTGTGAATACTATATTACATTTCAGTGCTTTAGAGGAGGTTTTAAGGAATATCCAAAAAAATCAAAAGGTAGAATGTTTCTATATGGAAAATTATTTTTAAATCTCCTAAATAAAGGGTCAGTCAGGGGTGCAAGAAGCAGCATGGAATTAAATAGCTAGTATCCGATTCCCCTGCCTTGTATTTCTGAGCCAAATTGTATTGAATTTTTTGAAGAAAAAGACTTGGCATTTACACAAAATTTGGAAAAAAGGAAAAAACATCTCATAGAGATGCTGCAAGAATAAATCATGCTTTGGGACTCCTGGCCAGAGAGAACAGCCCTCTTTATGCACCCCAAATTAGCTTAAGAGATTTTCATTGAAATAAAATGGACCTTTGAAATTCTGAATTATTAAGAGTAACTCAAATTACATATATAGAATTCGGAGTAAGGCCACCAATAGCTTCAATTCCCCCACCCCCATTTTTTTTTAATCATACAGTACGCTCCTCTTCATGGTTCTGGGAAGAGGCATGATGGACAATATTTCAAGAAGATGTATTTTGCTTTGAAACCTTTACATTTTGTTTCAATGCCAAACTTAGAGTTGAGCACGTGAGAAAGACGTCACTTCTGCCGATGTTACTAATAAGTCAATAATTCACTGATTTCAATAATAAGCCTGAATGCTTAATTACCACCTGCCCCATTTGCTATACTAACCAGAGCATTCAGCTTATCCAAGGGCCAAATACAAATCTCAAAAATAAAGGAAGATATCATTTTTTAGGTGAACTGTTATCGCTTAGAATAAATTTAAGTGGGCATCAGAAAGATTAAGCCTGAGAAGATTATGATCTCAACCTATGATGGAGAGAGTAGGGAAGAAATAAACACTTTTTAAAGTACCTTCTAATAGCCCTTATCATTTTATATGATCCTCACAATCATGTTTTGAGATAGGTATAGTAGCCCTTTTAAAAAATAATGAAACTGAGGTTCACAAAGCTTAAATGACTTTTCTAAGGACACCATATGAGAAGATAGTCAACCAGGTATTTGAGACATAACAGATGTTATCGCTATTAAAAATATATTGATAAGAATGCATTTAATAATAAGAATATATTTACCCTGTTCTATCAAAAGAAATGTGATGTTAAAATCTTTGAAAGTACGTAGAGATTTTACCAAGCTTCTTCATTTGTTACACTGAAATATTCCAGTGGATCAGAAGCATTTCCAGGTTGGGTATGAAGAAGTCCTGATATCCAGTGAGGCACAGGTCACATTTACCAAGGCTCAGTGTTCAGCTGGTAGTTGAATTGCTGTAATTCTAAAATCTCATGTGGCTTTTGCACACATAACCCATGACTTCTCTAATCCTCTCCATCTCCAGCTTTTGAAATAGTATGTTTCAATTAGTTGAACATGTGTGATGTTCAACTTGGTAGATATGGAGAACAACCAAGTAAGAGATTATTTCAATCCAGAACTGGGATCTGTCTTTATGTATGGTGATAAAAACAGAGAAGGTCCATCTGTAAAAGGAAATATAGAGCCCAGAATCAGATACCAGGAATATGCTATCCTCCATATGGACAATGAGATACATATATCTACATACAGATATATAAATATATAATTACCCAGTTACATAAAACAGCCTATATAAAGGTGAATTCATTACACATACACATAACATATATAGTAAACATTTTTATTCTTTTTATAGTTGACCCTTGAACAACATGGGTTTGAACTACATGGGTCCACTTGTGGATTTTTAAAAATAAATATATTGGAAAATTCTTTGGAGATTTGTGACAATTTGAAAAACCATTTTCTTTTCTCTAGCTTACTTCATTGTAAGAATACAGTATATAATACATATAGCATATGGATTAATCAACTATTTATGTAGTTGGTAAGGCCCCAGTCAACAGCAGGCTATCAGTAGTTAAGTTTTGGGGAAATCAAAAGTTATTTGTGGATTTTTGATGGCCGGGTCAGCATTTCTAACCTCCATGCTACTCAAGGGTCAACTCTATATTTATACATATATAAAAATAAGAATAACCTTTATATAGGCCAGCTACTGTGATGCCTAGCCACAAACTTGCTCCATGACACTAACTCTGTCACCTGGTCATTTGACTTAAAACGTTCTTTGAGATGTAACAATACCTATTTCATAGAGTTGTAATGAAGATTAAATAACGATGTATTTCAGTTAAGTTTTGTTTGCTGATTCCTACTACTCTTTTTATGATTCAGTTCAAGTATCACCTTCCCAGTTGCTCCTCCTGGCTCTTGCCTACATCCTGACCCTGCCAGACTGGACTAGGTGCCCCTCTGGTGTACTTCCCTCTTCACTGCACACACTACATCACACTTTAATTATCTCATTAGACTGTGAGCTCTTTGAAAACCGAAATAATGTGTCATTAATCTCCAGACCTTCAGAAACCATTCCAGTCCCAGGCACACAATGCTGGGATAATGAATAAATGCTAAAATGCTTCTCACAGTACCTAAAACATAATATTAATGCTATCTTATTTTATGTTTGGAAAGTACTAAAAATGCAGAGAGCATTAACTACTAAAAAGAAATGTTTTAGTTACTTCAAGTGATGGGAGGTTTTAAAATGATTAAAACAGTGGGTGTGAAGAATCTTATGTTTCATTTTTATAATGACTTGTTATTTTTGAAATTCACAGCTTCAATAATAAAAGGAATGAAAGAGTTTGAGTTCAAGTACTTACCATGCTCTACCACAACATTGCCCAATGCAGAATTTGTTTCAGACAATTCTTTTCAAGAGTTTTTATAACCTAAAAAAGAAAAATGTAAAGGTTATTTTTCTCTATTGTCACGGATTACTAGTCTTTGGGAAACATCAAATACTATTTTTAGAAATCCAAATAGAAAGTTTGGGCCCATGAAGTCCATGTTCACTGTCCCACAGGATTGACTCCAGATAAAGCCTATGTATTTCCTCAGATCAGCAATCTAAGCCCAGGGATATTCTCAGCAAAAGGCAGATCTTGGCCTGTCCTTGTAACAACAGTCTTTTCCTTGAAGAATCATTTTCACCGTTTATAATCTATCTACTGACTTTTTCTTTCTCCATGAAGATGTCTAAATCTTCCAAAGGTGTCTGATAGTCCCAAAGGATATAGTTCCACCTGACTTTCCAGGAAGTTCCATAGACTCACTCTTAGTAGACATATGCTCAGCAAATCAACTAATTGATAAGAACAGAAAGTAATTAAATTCACATTTTTCCACTTGCAAGTCTAGGAGTCCATATTCACAGAAAAGTTTCTGCCACTTGACAAGGAGGAAACACACCTGTTAGGTTCACTGTGGAATTACACAGCCTTAAAAGGCAAAAGGCACTGGTTCTCGAGCCTGGCTTGATATCAATATTGATGTCATCCAGAGACATTTGAGAAATATTGATGCCACCCCAGAGATTCCTGTGTAATTGGTCTAGCAGCCTGGGCATCTGGACTTTTAAAGGCTGTCTGGGTATTTCTACTTTGCAGCCAAGGTTGAGAACCGCTGCTCTGAGATCTACAGCTGTGGTTCTCATCCCTGGGTGTGCATCAGAATCTGGCAAATTTTGAAAACATCCCCATCCTCAACTCCTCCCCCTAAATCTGTGGTTCTTGAGCTTTAGCTCACAGCAGAATCAGGATGGCTTCTTAAAATACAGATTGCTGATCCCACCCCCCAGAGTAATAATGGCCTAGGATGGGGCCTGTGAGCTTCCATGTCTAAGGAGTTCCCCTGGGGGTGTTTTGCTGTTTCTCCTGGGACTCACTCTGAGAACCACCATCATAGATATCATTTATTTGGCTCAGGGAGCTTTATATTTCTATCTCCTGGTCATTTCCAATTAATCAACCCTGCACGGTAATGGAGATCCTCCAGGACTCCCACTTGAGTAATTTCTTATAATCGCTCTCCACCATAGTTTTCCAGGGCAATAGAATAGAGCAGACAGAGCCTAAGAGAAACCTGCTTTCAACTCCTGCCGCTTAGTAGCAGGTGACTGCAAACATATCATGAATCTAGGGGTGATTGACATGTTCCTGTTTTCCCAGGACTTAACTAGTTTTAGCCCTTAAAGTCCCACTTTTCAGGATATGCCTCAGTCCAGGAGAAACCAGAATGGTTGGTCACCCTATACAGCCTCCGTTTTTTAACCAATGGTAAGGAAAACCAAGCTGGCTTTGAAGGGTCTCTTCATGCATTTGAGATCGTACATGCAAACTTCCTTGCATATAGGTCAATTGCTTTAGAAAAAGTGATGAGGATCATGCTCGTGACGTATTTTAAGATGGTTTGTGTTGGGGAGGGAAGCACCATGCTTAATCACCAGTAAACATTTATAGTGAATATAATGCAATTGGTTTGGCCAATCCTTTTAAAGCAGTGGGTCTCGACCTTGGCTGCTGATTGTTAACCTTGGGAAGTTTTAACCACCCCCACCTCCAATACCCAAATCATATCGCAGGTGATCAAAACATAAGCTATGTTGTTGGAACTCTGACATCAGTATTTTCTGAAAGCTCCCCAGGTGATGACAACATGCAGCTAGGACCAAACATCAGTCTCCGTGCAGCACTGCTCAAAGGGCTCTCCCCTGACTAGCTGCATCCATGGTACCCAGGGACTTGCTAGACATGAAAATTCTCAGCATTCTAGCCCTCCCTGCTAGTATAATTAGAATCCTTGGGGCTGAGGCCAGATATCAGTATTTCATCAAGCTCTCCTGTGCATGCTAACGATCACACTTTGAGTATATATACCAAGGAGGCATTTCCTTGTTGCTCTATTAATATGCTCTTTATTGATGTGCTATTATGTCTTTCCAGCAGCCTAGGATAAGCCTTATTCTTTATGGATATTACTATTTTAACATACTATTAGATTCAATTTGCAAGGATTTTACTGAGGATTTTTTTTGCTTTGATATTTAAAACGGAATTTGACCTCTAGTTCAATCTTTCCCAGGTCTTCATGTCAGTGATGATCCCAACTTGGTGAAATTCACTGGCAAACATTTCTCCTTATTTTATACACTATACTAATTTATATAACATTGAAGATCCAAAATTTACTGGTGAAAATACACATTGCTCTGTCACCATTCTTGGAAGTAAATCTATTACATTGTTTTTTTGTTTTGGTCCATAAAAACTATTTATTACTTTTGCTTTTTTGGCTGTTTATAATACCTAGAAAATCATCTACTTTGAAATACTGTTTACATTTTGACCTGACACATAGCACATTTTTGATATTTTAAATAGTGATAGAATGCATATTCTTAGATGTTCATGTCTGTGTACATACATGATTATTCTTTGGAAGACATGTCTAAAATGGAAAATTACTGGGTTAATGAATATGAAACATATTGATAAATTACTGAAATATCTTTAACTATATTTTTTAAACAGCAAATAATTGTAACTTCACACTGACCCAAGTAGAAAGCTTTTAAAAGAGTAATTTGCTTTGTATATTTGTTCTAACTAGAATCACTTCTGTTGCTGTTAATGTTTTCTGCTTTTGTTTTAGTTTTTGTCAACTTTGCATTTGTTTCATTAGTGGCGCTCTATCATTCGCTAATTAAGCACTAAAACCTTTTATCCTGTAGTAATTCAGAAGATAAAATATTATTTCAAGTATTTATACACTGATCGTTAGTTTTCTGATTTCTAGATGTAATAAATCTGTAATTAATTGTCAATTGTCCCTCTGAGACAGAGACATTGATCTACCTTCACTGTCCCCTCCCTTTCATCCAATTTTCAGGATGTTCCTGGAAATCATGAAATTTTGGACCAGGTAATTATGCTGCATTTGTTTACATTACTTACTTATCTCTTATTAATCTATGTTCACAAAAAATCCTTCATTTAACTGATCTAATTACCAGGATACTGTTTGAAGGAATATTATATGAATGGTTTATTTTTTGAGAGTCATATACTGACATTTGTTCTTCAGCAATTGCTGAAAATGAATGACAGCTCAAAGGGACATCTGAGCTGGTTCCTCTATCACAATCCTTTCTCCTCAAACCTGCAGACATTTCTCTGGTGTTTTCTTAAGATAGTATTTTGGAGAACTTTGAGTTTTGCAAAATGTTTCATAGGCCACCGCTTTTTTGTTTTCTGTGAAAAGTCATACAGAAATAGTTCTACCCTCCAAATAGTAGGGTTTTATTACTTATGTACTTAGACCAGGTTTTATTTAGATAATGGACCTTACTTATTAATTGTTCCTGGTATTTATGATCCACACACTCAGTTGTTTCATTGTCTGTCTTTAGAAATGCTACATATTGTAATATCTCCTTCCCAGGGGCCATATTCTGTTACTGCAGATGATTATAAACAGGCCTAGCTTCTCAACTGGACTCATGTCTGTAAGAACTTGTGATCATATCCCATCTCTTAAGGTAAGTATCATGGAAAATAATGTGAGTTTTCAAAGGGAGACTCTGAGGGACTTTATTAGAAATAGAGCACAGGACTGAATAAATCACAAGATTCAGCAGAGCCTCCATCCTTAAGAAAATTCTCCAGCTGCCTTATCTTCTCCCTGCTCCCAACAAGGACAGTGCTCACCAGCGCCCCCTCTCTGGCTTCAGTCCTCAGTAAGAGCAGGAGGGTTGCTGCCCTGGTCCTCAGTGGGGTCCTGAATCATTGATACCAGGTTCATTTTGAGGGTGATTATTAAAAATGACATTTCTGAAGCCCAATCATCGAACCAGATGTATCAGAATCCCCTAGGGGGCATGGGCCAGGAATCTACACTTTTGTAAGTAACCCAAATAAATCTTGGACACATGGAGGCTTGAAATCTGATTTCGATTTTCTTTTTCTGGAAGGATAGATGGAGTTTAGGTGGAGGAATTTAAGACAAACCCTCCTTTAGGAGGGCAAGCAGCAGTCAGCAGCTATATTGTACTCTGATTACTTAATCTGAATTAAAATGAGACGGATATTTGGGGGATGGCTGAATGGAAACAATGAGCACTCTTGTTTCTTTAGCGGCTTTTAAAGATATTCTGTGTCTTCTTAATGAACCTCTATGAATGACCTCAGTCCTGGGGAGAGTTAGGCCGCTTCAAACCCACCACTTTCCTTACTTATTCTGAAGACTAAGTAACTATTAGGGCAGACATTAAATCCTAACCACCACTAGCTCTACCAGATGACTCAGCTCAGGTTATAATTAGGGGAAAGGAAAGCCAGAAGGAGACTGGTGGGGATGAGAGCAGGGCCACAAGCCGGAGGGAAGAATGTTCTGGGTCTTCCTCCAGAGGGACAGCTGGCACTCCTCCGGGGTCAGCCCTGGTCAGTCTCCACAGTCACCCATTCACCTCCTTCTTAGGCCTATTGGACACTTATGTATCCAGAAATGCCTGAGATTCAGAAAGGCAGAAAGACATTAGCTTCAGATATTACGATAGAGTCCAAGGCTGGATGCTCAGGAAGCACCCTGTGGCTAGCATCTGGAGGAGCCACAGACCCAGGGTTGCTAGCATTTGTGGAGATACAGGAAGGGTACCTTATTTTTAGCACTAGCAGTAGTTTCAGGATAAGAGGCCCCCATATATAGCAGGAAGAAGTATGGAGTCAGGAAATGGGAAGAACCTAACTGCTAAGAAAGTTCACCTTAAATAATATTAACTCATCAAAGATGGGACAGTTAGGAAGAGGGAAGCAAAGGAGGGAGTCCTGAGTTGTAGGCTTTCTATCCTCTGAATCCTGCTCACTCCTAAGGCCCCAACTTACTGTCATCTCTCGGCTACAGCCACATTTCCTTGGCCCTGACCTCACCGTGCTCCCTCCAACATTGGGCTCTTTGCATGTGCTGTTCCCTGAGCCCAAATTATTTTTCTATCTCCTTTCCATTGAACCTAGTGTTCAGATACCACTTTCCTAGGGAAGCCATGTCTGAATCCCAAGCCTGGTCATGTCCTGGTGTTACAATGTCTCTCCTCGCATGGGTTATAGATTCCTCCATGGCACTAAGCACAGACATAACAATGCCTTTGTGTCTGTAATTACTTGTTTAATAGCTACCCTTCCACCAGCATGCAAGGGTGTTGGGGGGCAAAACCTGAGCCCTCAGAGTCTACTTATCATTGTCTCCACTCTGCTAAGAGCAACTCTATTACTTATGGGAGGCGTGAATGGACTCTGGCATCCCCCCATTTGGTGATTGCCAGACTCACTAAAATCAAAGCACACAATACCTCATTAAAAAAAAAAAATTCATGTTCATATGTTGGTGAGGCCCAACAAATATTTTGGTTTGTATCAGAGAACTAGATTCAGTTCTTATGTTAGCTAAAGTGGGTTCCTTACCGGTTTTGAATAAAGTCCATCACTCTTAGAAGAATACAATGGGGACAGTACATTCCCCATGGGAGCCAGGCTGCCCTGTTGTTGCAAAGGGGCTTGTGCTTTTCAAGGGCGTCAGCCTTGGGAAGGAGCCAGGGTGATGGACAGTGGTGAAAGCACAGAGCCCTCTGTCTGCAGTCAAGGCCAAAGCACAGGGCCTTCCTCTGCAAGCTTGTCTCTATGAATTTGGGTCAACTGTTCCCTGGCCCAGAATCACCCAGTTAAACAAACCAGGGATTACCCGTAAACTCACACAAAAACAAACCTGCCAGGTCCTTTATAATCTCTGAGACAGTCTTTACCTGTTCACATTTGTTTAGGCTCTGATAAAATGACAGTGAAAGAAGCTCCTTTTCCAGATTCCCAGGATGCAGAGATTAGCTCACTTTTCCCTTCAGAATGACATTTTCCAAACCATATGAGCAAAGTTTCCTTTGCAGTGGCCCATTGAATTGCAAACGAAACCAACCAATGGTCCATGTCACTCATAAGCTATTCTAACCTCAAATACTTGCCCCAGAAAACATGGCTGGACAAATTTGAAATACCCAAACCTGGATTAAACGTGTAAACTTCAATTGATTTCAGTTCAAACCCAGCTCCCTAGTTTTATCATGTATGACATTACATCATTTCATTGCAATGAAACATATAATCAAAAAGCCAGACTCCACTTTTCTCTGGGGTTTTAGAAGAGCAATTCCTTTTTAGGGGTGAAAATATGTGCTGTGACCTTGTTCTTTATGTTGTCGGTCAAGTATCAACCCAAACATTCATCCTTGTAAAGAGAAGTTGCCATGCAATCAAGCCAATGCCTGGCCTGTTGATTTATCCCCCACCCCCCAAATAACTACTTGTGCAGGGTCACTTTGCAGGAAATAATTTGGTGAACCAACTCCACTCTTCTCTTATTTGACCTTATTGGAAAGTTCAGGCAGTTCGGCAGACCTTGGGGGATCAAGTTTCAGGGACTGTAGAGCTAGATGAAGAGTCAGAGGTTGGGAATATAAGAACCCATTTGCACAGGCCCTAGGCTAAGGGTAGAAAGATCTGTAGGGCATATAACAGGAGCATAGCATGAAGTTCAGGTTAGAAGATGGGCACAGAGGAACTTGTGAGCACAGCACAAAACTGACGTTGGAGGAAACAATGAGACTCAAATGGGGGCAAAACCAGCTGCTCTCAAGAATATGAGCTACAGCAGATCCAGAGAGATGCATAGCTCTTCTGATTGTAACTCAGCTCCTTCCAGCCTCCCAGTGCAGGGCCAGAGCAGGATGTGTGTCCAGGCAGGTCTGAAGCCACAGGTACAAGCACGTAGACCCACGTGCACAGAAGAGAGGACTCCAGGGCAGGAGGCCAGGATCTCAACACAAGCTCAGGCAACAGCTACTCTCTCCCTCTGCATGAGCATCACAAAGCCTGTCATCTCAATAATCCTTCACGATGCACAAGGAGAGAAGTTGTTTTACAGATTGAACATGAAGAGAATGTTTTAAAATATGCAAATCATTCCACTCGCAAATAGTTAATTATTTATCATCTTTATTTGCTAATAATTTGAATATTATGAACTGCAGCTCGCTGGAAAGCATACTGATACTCCTAAGAGCAGAAGATGTATCCATCTTGGAGTTTTATTTCACTTTTCAGAAAAGGAGCAGCCATTAAAGGCTGATAGAAAGGGCTTCTCTGGTTCACTTTCTCTCTTCAACAGGAGCGAGTCTAGTTTAGTCTAGGTCAATAATTAAAGACATCTGATTTCTGCCAGATTCTATGGGCTGCTCGGGCCACAAGGATGAAACTGACCTAGTTCTCCAGGCGGTGCAGGCAAACCAGAGCCCACTGAGACAGGGGCACATTGTGAAAAGGACGGAACTAACATTACTGAGCATTTACCACATGCCAGGCTCTGCGCTCAGTGTTTTACATCTACTGCCCCACTTAAATTGCATCTCTGTCAAGTATTTTAATTATCCCCATTTAACACATTTAGGAAACTGAGGCACAGGGAAGCCGAACGGCTTTCCCACAAACACTAGTAAGTAGTTCTATTAGTTTTCTATTGCTGCTGTAAAAAATTAAATTAAAACAACACAAATTAATCGCCTTACAGTTTTGTAGGTCAGAGGTCTGAAACACATTTCCCCGGGCTAAAATCAAGGTGGTGGCAGGGTGGTGTGCTTTTCCAGAGGCTTGAAAGGAGAATCCATTTGCTTACAGAGCTCTTAGAATTTCTAGAGGCCACATTGCTTGGCTCATGGCTTTTTTCCTTCATCTTCAGAACCATCTTCCCTGATTTCACTTCCATCCTCACATTCCTGACTCTGACCTCCTCTGCTTCGTTCTTCCACTTGGAAGGACCTTTGTGATCACACTGGGTGCACCTGGATAACCCAAGGCAATCTCTGTATTTCAGAGCCAGCTGTTCAGCAACATAAATTCCCCCGTCCCGCAAAACCTAAGATACTCAGAGGCTCCAGGAATTAGAATGTGGGCGTCTTTGCAGGGCCATTATGCTTCCTAACATAGTGGGGCAGGTAGGATATGAACTCAAGGAATTTGGTTCCAGAACACATGCTCTTAATCAGAAGACAATACCAACGGCTTAGGACATGCCCATTTTATCCATGCAGTTTGTGCCAGGTACAAATACATGAAAAATTACTCTCCAAAAAAAAAGGTATTTATTCTACTGGCTTTTCCCGATACATCTGTTTTCAGTTTTAGGGAATTAACCATGCAAGCTCACCATGCAATTGAAACTAAAATGTATTTTGGACTGTGATATACCCTCCCCATTCCTACCCTAATAACTGACTCACACACACACACTCCAGTCATACCATATGTATACACACAGTTTCTTCTCCAATCTTCACCCACGCTTCAAGTAATCAGATCCCCACTCACCCACTACAGATGGTTTTTTCTCTTATTTACCCACACATCCAATCCTTGAACAGCTCCCATCAGCCTTGTCTCCAGTACAGATCTCTGTCCACTGCTGTCCCTCTCTGCCACACCCTGATCCAGCCAACATCATCTCTCACTGGGACACCTCCCATCTCGTTCCTCCCCCTGGCACTGGCCCTTCTCCAATCCATTCCCCAGGTGGCACACATTGTGGTTTTTATTTAACATCCATAGAATTGGTTAGAGTTCCTGCTTGAAGCCCTTCACTTTCTCCCCAAGCCTTTCAGGATAAAGACACTATTTGTAACATGATGAGTAAGGCCCAAGGGTCTCTACCCTTTCAGCTTAAATTTGCTCCCCTTTGCTCAGATTTCTTAAAGATTCCTGCTTCCTTCAGTTCTTGACACCACAGTCCTTTCCACCTCCAGAACTCCCATCTGCTGCCTTCGCTCTCTGGAACATTCTTAGCTACACTGTTCACCTGGCTCACTCTCCAGGCACTTCATGCCATTTCCCTAAATAACTCTTTCTGGGCACCACACACACACACACACACACCTCTGATGTATGACGATAGCAAGAGATGTCTGTGAAGAAACGCCTTCGTCTAATCGTGCTTGTGAAGAAAATATTGTTTCATAATAGAATTATATATACATGTGTCTTGCCAATGGGTTGTAGCCCCGGACAAGTTCACTGTGGGTTCAGTGAGACTGAAAAAATGACAGTGGAACGTTCTTGGCGTGGAAGGGTTTATACCCACCTTTATTCCCACGGTGGCAGGTCAAGCGCTAGAGTCCCGTCGGCCTCAGAGTGAGTCTGCATGCAGCAAGCCTGTCTCTGCCTCCTGGCCTCTCGGCCCCCACAGCCGTCTCAGTCTCTGCTCTCCTGCAGCCCTGTAGCCATGCAACAACCTCGAGCACTGGGCAGATCTCTTTATATACCGAGTCAATAACAATGTATTGCCCACACGTGTGTAGTGAGCAAGTCAACCAGGACCAGGTGAGAATCCTGGCCATGGGAACCTTCTTTTTCTCCACAACATGTAATTATCTGTGTGAACAGTCCTTTCATGCCATTCCCCTCTCACGAGACTGGAAACTCTTTGAGAGCAAGGGCGTGCCTATCTTCCCCTCACTATTGTATTCCTAACACCTGGAACCTGACACACAGGTGCTCAATAAATGTTCAGTAAGTGCTTTGGAGGCGATAATCCACAATGTCTGTCATCACACCGTCATTGTCATCACTACCACCACTGCTGCCATGGCCATCCTTGTGTGTCATGTTTTGTGTCTTGTGGATTACAAAAGAAAAATTCCTATGTGCACTTCATCATTAACGCTCTGAGGTGGAGGAAATAGCTGTTGTTTCATGGCTGTGTAAACTGAAGCGAGGCCACAGCCGCTCTACCTCCAGATCCTCCATTCCTGGACGAGGATGCCCTGAGGCGACCACCTCAGAGGGTGAGAAGGGTTCCCAGGGAGAGGCAGTGGGACTCCTGAGGGCTGAGACTCTAGAGGGAAGAGCTAAATACCAACCTGGCTTTCTCTCAGATTTGAATTTTCTCTTCCTACTTGTGACAAGAGGGAGCGAAAAGAGCATAACCCCACTGGCTGCCCTCAGGACTTTTATGAGGTGTGGTGGTGATTATGAATAGCTCTCTCCTGTGAGCTTCTGAGGCGAGGTCCTCACCCATGCTCTGCAGTCCTCCTGCAGATGGCCAGCTGCATGGAGGCGGATTAGAAAGGAAAGGCATGACAGGGAAGGGGCTTCAAAGGAAAGGGGCTTTCCATGTCACTGAGGATGAAGGCAAGACCCCACATATAGCCCACGAGGTCAGGTCCTGCATGGTCTGGTCCCTGCCAATATCCCCACTTCCATGTCTACCATATTCCTTTTTTCTCTTTCCTTTCTGGCTCCTTAAGTCTTTCAGATCTCAATCCATGTGAGCACCCTTAGTTACACACTCACCTGGCCAGGTTCCTAGACCAGGGTTGGCAAACTACAGTCCACACACCAATTCTACCTGTCTGCCTGTTTTTTAAATAAAGTTTTATTGGAACACAGCCATGTTCATTCATTGGCACAGTGTTTGTGGCTGCTTCGGCACTGCAACAGCAGAATTGAACAATTATGAAGAAGATGACATGGCCTGCAAAAATGAACATATTTATTATCTAGTCTTTTGTAGAAAAATCTTGCCAGCCCCTGTTCTAAAAGGTAATAAAAGAACTGTGTCTGTGTTTGCTTTCACCCATCAGTTCTGTCACTGATACCTAACAGAAGGTCTAATCCCTATAAGAGTCTAGGATTATTTTTGGTAATAAATGCATAAAATTAAACACACTAGGCTATTTCTACACACAAAAAAAATCTCATTTTTGTCTCCCACCTAGCACCACAAGTTTAAACATTTTTATCTTTATTCAGAAATTCAAGTTTGGAGATGTTGAAAATCTCAACCAAAATTATACATATACTGGGCAGTAGAGACAGGAGTGCAAATCAGCTCTCTTGACACCAGGTACAGAAGGCAGCATATGTGAAGGGCTGGAGATGGGCAAGATTGTGGTACCATCTATGCTCTCAGCCCAAAGACAGGCTCACTCTAATAACTTCTACCTGTTGGACACGGTCCTAGGAACTTTAAATAATTTGGAAAAAGCTAGTAGTTTTGTCTTCTGTATATATATATCCAGGACCAAATGGGCCTATCTTCTGTCTTTCCTTGATTCTGAAAAAACAAAAACAAAAACAAAAATATCCACTTTATTCCAGCAGCCTAATACAACATTGAAGAGCTTCTTTCTAAAGCATTGGGGGTGGCGGGGGGCGGGGGGATGTATCAATAATGAGCGCAGTCCTAAGCCCATGCAATCAGTAGAAGACGATGCATGCCTACAGCAGTGTATACCATAGGAAAACATAATTAGTATATGCAGGGCACAGAAAATTAGAGTGTGCAGACCAATCAGAGAAATAAAGAGGTACTTGATGTATCACAGGCCTGTGACTAGGAATGCAGAGTTTGGGGCTATTCTTCAATAAGGTGAGATCAAGGGGACATACAGCATATGATTGCAGGCATGTTTTATGGAATGCAGGAATTATATTTTACCCTGGATCTCAAAGCACACATAAGTCAACCATAAGGCTTTCTTGAAGAAAGCTCTGATAGAACACACAAACTCTCTCTGCTCCTCCTATCTCCCAGCCAGCAGGTACCAGAGCTAAGTCTAAGTAATCTAAATAGCCTATAGTCTAGCTTTCTGGAGACAAAACCTGGAGAAAATGTGATTTATATGACTTTCTTATGGATGTACAGGGTATCTCTGACTTAAACAATTTAATCGAATGTCTCAACTCTCACAGAAATTCATGTTCGTAATCCTTATACATGGCTAAGAGAGTGACTCATCAATGTGTTTGGCTGAGTTAAATTAAGCTATACTATAATTTACCCATTATTTCAGCAATTGTTACATGCCAGGCACTATTCTAGACATTTTAAATGCTTTAAAAGAAGCTAAAGATTTTGGCTTCCTTATATGTCATGTTTGGAGTCCTTATGCATTTCCAGATAAATATTCCTTTGCTCTTTTAGCAAACACTCATTGAGTACCTAATATAAGTCAAGCCTTATCCTGGATGAACACAGGTGAAAAAGATATGAATATATGGTTGCTGGACTATAAGAGCATGCAGTCTAGTAGGAGAGAGAGGCACAAAAACAACTGTAATGACGTGGTAAGTTACTTACAATAATAATGACAATGGCAATAATAACAATAATTGCTATAATTTATTCAGTACTCACTCTGAGGTAGACATTTATATAAATAACCTCACTAAATACTATTAAGAACCCTGTAAAGTACATATTCATATTTCCAATTTACAAATGGAGAAACTGAGGCTTAAATAGACTGGACAACTGGATGAAGAGATGTCACAGCTGGTAGGTAGCAGAACTGGAACCATTTAACATCTGACACCAATTCTTATGCTCCTTATTGCCACCCTGCATGACCCACCTTGCCTGCCCCCATTAAAGTGTCAGAGATCTGTATGCAGTGCAATGAAGGCACAGAGGAACTTGGGGCTAGAAGGGGAAGAAGAATGGAAAGCTTTCATAGGAGGGTGGGATTTGAGACCTTAAATGAGTCGGCATTTGCTAAACTGTGACACATGGGTGCTGAGTGGCCCAATGGATCAATATGGAAAAGGTTTGGGGTAATGAAGTTTCTGCCATTTTAGGGGACAGAGAGATTAGGAAACAGCTGGAAGGTAGGGTGCATTGAAAGAAATCAGGAGAGATATGACTAGAGAGACACACTGGAACCAGAATCTGCACTGCCCCTGAGGACCAGCGCTGTTAAAGACTTGCCATGTCAAAAGGAAGGTCCATTGGCTCTTCCTAATCATTTGAATAACAATGGTCCATGACAGCTAGAGCTTGGAGTCAATCCTTCACTACATCTGTTTCTCTAGTGCCTGCTAGAGAGTTGGTATAATGCAGGTGCTCAATAATTGTTGGATAAGCTAGTAAATAAATATTGCTAAAATAATCCACTGGACAGCAATGTGGAAGACACACTGGAGAAGGAAAAGACCAGTGGCAAATACAAGCCACTCACTGGAAAAACACAGAAGAAAGATCAGTAATGTTAAAGAAGTTGAGGTGATCTGAGGTGGACTGAGAGATCCTAGGGACAGAACGACCATGTGGGCTCAGACAGAGACAGTAGTTGAGAATGACTTTCAGAATTGCTGTCTGCAGCTGAGGCCTCACCGGGGAACACCGAAGGAGGAGCGGAGTAGGGAATGCTGGCTTTGAGGGGGCCTTTGGGACATTCCTAGGCAGACTGGGGCTGGTCTGGAGCGGCAGAGAGGCCATGGAGACGTGAGGGCTGCCCCCAGGCTCAACAGTCACACCGCGGGAACAACGATGACGACAGAAAGAAAATCCTCTGAGAGCCTGAAGAAGAGAGGAACCAGAACTGAGTAACAGGACCCTTCCACGCCGCAGTTACACCCTGCGGGAACTGCAGGCGAAGCCAGGGCAGGTTTTCCAGCCTTTTCCTGTGGAAAATTTATGAAGCCCAGATCCGGGGGTGGGGGCGGGGGCGGAATGTTCTGATAGTTTTAAGGCTGGCATTTTAAGTTGGAATGCTGTCTCTAAGTAGCACATAACGGCACAATTCAATAACTCTGACCATTGTGGAAAAATGCCATGTGCCAACAGCGATTTTCCATAATTTTGTTCTGAAAATCTGAAAGAAATGCAGAAAATGGATTTGCAGCCCTGGCAGCAGGCAGAGCAACAGTAGCAGAGGGCTGCAGGCCAGTAATTGATGTTTCAAATATCACTGAGTGCCTTGCCTGTAATTTTAGGGGAGAATGATAATAATTAGAAGCACAAACTTACAAGTCATTTCTGAGGAGGGAAAACGCTGAGTGCACTTTAAAGTGAAGGGGGTTGTTGAAATGTCTAACTTTTTCCAGAGAGCTTTCAGATATGCAATGATTAGTTTTATTCACAGATTGACTTTCTCCCCAAACGTTCAAAGTGCCACAGGTGGAAGATTATTAACCCATGGGATTCTCTGGGAGCCAGTGGTAAATCTCTGCCCATGACATTCCCAGACGTTCAGACCTTGCCTGATGGTCTGGATTTTTGTCCCAAACAGCCCACAGTCACAGAGGTAGTGGTGAGGATTACCTAAGAGAGTAAAACAACCAGTGCAGTTCCCCGTTTATGATCGGTGCTCAATAAATATTAGATATTATTAATATTCTGGGTACTGCTAAAATGACAAAGCACACTTTTTTGTGGAATTGTTCATTTTTGCTGACAGAATGTAATTTCCTCAACTCCAATTTGGTTCGATTTCCTAGACACTGTAAAAGAACGGCCAGGGATTAAACTGAGCCCAGCACTCCTTTCCTTTAGGGAACCCCCTTCAGTACCAAAGTCAGGGACTCAGTTTTCCGTATCTGCAACCCTATTACCTCTCCCAGGTCCTGGGATACAGTGAGCGCTCTGTAAATGTGTATGGAACATACATATGTCTGGATGGGCAAATAGTTTTGTCCCTCAATTGTGATAAGGGACAAGGGGACTCTGGTACCTTATCAGCTTCTGATGACTAACCTTGTGCTTCTGCCAACACCCTCGATGTGACATCTGGGTTTCTTATGTGCAAACTCTCTCTTCCTTCCAATACTGACCGGGGCTGACCTTCGGTAGCCTGGGATGACAGATGAGATAACAAGTCTTGTCTGAAAAGACAAAGCTCTGGGTTGACTGGATACTGTGATTAGCAGATGGAGTGAACACACTAAGCAAATGCTGTAATTGCAGCACACCCCACCCTCCCTGCCCCATTAGCCCTGCAATGAGTACAGTCATTTGGTAGTTTTTGCTTAGCACCATCAACCTTTCTGCCTCATCAGATGAGTTGTGTTCTGCAGACCACGTTTCATACTTCCTTAGGTTTTTCCCACACGTAGACCCCACTGGTTGGCTCACGACTGAATGTGGACCAGCAACCAGCAGGAGGTGCAAGGCAGGGCTTTTGTTTCTCCTTTTTTCCCCAACCCCATACAGAACTTTTCATGCCTCCAGAAAATAATTTACAGCAGGTAGGCACACTACATTAGAGGTGGACAAGTGTAAGATAGGCCGGTGACTTACATCAGCCTGAGAGGTGATTCTGTCTTGACCAGCATGGCTTGGAGGCAGAACAGGAAGCTGTCCCGAAAACATCATACAGTTTCTCATTTATTTATAACATGTTGGCAACCTAGTCCAGCTGTATTTCTGTGCAAGGAATACCTCTTTCCAAATGCAAGACAACTTTCTCAAAGTGTCTACAAATGCAACTCTTGCTAATCCAAAAACTGTAGGTGCTGAGCTGGAGGGAAATGGCTATATTTTCTCCCTGGAAACTGTGTGGCATGAATAACAGGTTCACTGGAATAAATATCAAATTTAACCATTTAAAGACCAGCCAAGCAGCAGGGATACAGGAAAGGGATACCAGATGATCTTGCTGATTTCAATTTGCAAGAAAGAGCAAATAGAATTACTTGTTTCTCATTGAATTTTCCAAGCCAAATTCTTTCGAACTGCGATCATAATGTAGTGTCAGGGTGAAGGTGACTAAGCATCTATGAGTTGTTAACAATGATGGTGTAAGTAGTTTAAAAAAATAAATAAATAAACTGTAGAGCAAAGCTTCAAGGGAGCTCTCCAGGGGGTGGCTCTCCAGTCAGTCTACCCTGGTAACTTGGGATGCCCCGGACTGGACTCGTATACCTGGACCTAGGGAATGTTTCCATTAAAGAGTCAGAATATTAACTTATTCTTTAAGCCCCTCCTTTAAATGGATTACAGTAGGAGAGGGATTCGTCCCAATTCCCAATTCAAGTTGAGGCATTTAAACAACTACAGATGGTAAAAGACAGATAATGAAGGGAATAAATTGCATATAGAGGTCCCCAAACCTGACTGAGAACCAGAATCACCTGCTGATATTGTATATATCAGGCCTCACTCAAGACCAACTGGATATATATCGCCTTCCTCCACTGCATTTCTTTGAACCTGTGTTAAAAGTAGATGTCCATATATGCGTGGGTCTTTTTCTGGACCCTCTAGTCTGTATCTAACTGTCTGTCAAACTGTCTCAATTACTGTGGCTTTATAAGCCTTCAAGTCATATTGTATTAGTCCTCCAACTCTGTTCTTATTTTTCCAAGTTGTTTTGGATATTCTAAGCCCTTAGCATCTCCATATGAATTTTAGAATCACTCTATCAATTTCTACAAAATACCCTGCTGGGATTTTTGTTGGAATTCCATACAATTTGTAGCTCAATTTAGGGAGCATTAACATCGTACCAGGATGAGTTTTCTGACCTATGAATTCAGCATGTCACTCAGAAATGTTTTCTTAGCCTTTACCTTATATGTCTTCCATATCTTTGTCAGACTTACCCCTAAGTACTTCATATATTTGATGCTATCATAAATCATATTGTATTATTTAATTCCATTTCTGATTGTTTCTAGTTTATAGAAATACAATTGATTTTGTCATATTGTTCTTTCCTCAACCTTGCCATATTCACTTATTATTTCTAGCAGCTTTTTGTGGATTCATTGCATTTTTGATATAGATAATCATGTCGCTTGTAAATACAAATAATTTGCTTCTCCGTCTCAAATGTCTTTCTGTTTGGCATTTTTGTATTTACATTCATGAGGGATATTGGTCTGTAGTTTTCATTTATTATAATGTAATTTTCTGGTGTCAGGGTAATGCTAGCTCATAATAAGTTCTTATATTTCCATTTTTGGGAAGTCCTATTTCAGACAGCCTAGATTTGAGTCCTGACTCTACCACTTACTAGTTTTCTACCCTGAAGCATGTAATTTACCTTTAAGCTTCCATTTACCCATCTGTAAAATGGAGATAATGATAGTACCTGCTAAATACGATTGTGGTAAGGATCAAATGAGTTAATCCACGCAAAACTTTGGCGCAGTGGTAAATATTATTTTTCCATGTATGAGTATGAGTTACCCTAAATGTTATGTCTAACATATGTTCAATAAAATTTTGCCCAATCCAAATGAAGGTCTTTCTTTGTCTTTGTTCTTTTTAACATTAAGAAATTGGCTTTTTTCTCTCTAGATTCCTGAGACTTTACACTGGAAATGTGAATTAACTAGCTCCCCCAGGGGCAAACTAGTCTATCTGGACTACATTTAAAAAGTCGAAATGGAGTATTTTTTGTTGCCAGCCAAATTTCTAAAACCATCCCTCAAAATCTTTCTTTACTGGTTACTTTTCACAGTGTCCGCCCAACTGGTTCCTCTAAATGAGATTCTCATTTCTGTATTATATTTGTCTACCCTCACTCACCAACTGCATCGTCGTTCAAACCCATCCATTCATTGACCCATCTCCCTGGAGCCACACAAATGACATTCTACCAGCAGACTTTCACGTGAGTCACCTCCCAGCTGCTCACTACCGATGTTAACATATGAAAATCAGAGTTGTATCATCATGTTCCTTACTCTAGCCACATGGAATCAAGGTCAAATTCACACATGACTTTGTTGTGGAAGAAAAAAGAATTATTCTTGATATTCCACATATATTTGGTACCTGCTGAGGCTTCTTCAAAATCCTGGAGGCAAGGGAGCAGCAGAGATACAATAAAAGGCATCTATCTATGCCTCTGAGGCATCTTCTTTGGACAAGAGCAGTCAACATAAAGAAAAGTAACATCCGTGCATTAGGGGTTGAAGATTTCCGCAGTGCACAAAGCCACTTTGGTACATGATCTCACTGAGCGACCCTCACTGGGAAATCACACCCTGATTCCACACATCTCTCTACCATTCCCTGGGACCCTTGGCCATGTATTGATCATGCCCCCAGAGAGTAAAAACTTCCCACAAAAAAATTGCAAACGACTCAGCAAAGTCACTAAAGATAATTATATTTCAGTAGATGATTCTAAGCAGAAAGGGAGAGGGAGAAAACGTATTTAGCAAAACCAGAAATATCCAAAGACAGTGGGGTGGAACTGAACAAAAATCCTGTATAAATAGAGCATTTGAGTCCCATCTGAATTTAGCGATCAGAACTGGAACCAAAAAATACAGATGTGACTTGTGTAGCATTTGTCATCTGACTCAGGCTCTTAGACCCTTTCTAGCAATAGATAATGCGGTTACAGAGAGATCTAATAGCAGAGAGACAGGAAAATTAAAAGACTGAAGGTCAGGTAGGCACAGTCAGATGCCAAATGGGATTTCCGAGCGAATCTGTTAGACTGACAAGGCCCAGGTGATTCAAAAAGGCATGTTAAAAAAGAGAACATTTTAGAATGAAAAAGAGTAGGTCCTTGCAGGGCATGAGAAAGGAACAAGAAGATTCAGTCCTCACACCTCTGTGTAGAGCACCTGCCATGTGTCCGCCATTGCTCTAAGCACTTCCACATGCTCGAATTAATTTTATCTTCATGGATCACTCTCATATAGACATCATCATCTTAACCTTATAAGAGAAAAAAAAAGATGCTTAGAGTATCAAAGGGAATATCCAAAAGCCAGATAAAGAGTGCCAGAGGGGGGATTCAAATCAAATCTTCTAACTTGTGGTTCTTAAACTTTAATGCTCATGTGGGCATGTGCACATACACACACACATACACCAATCACCTGGAGAAGCTCATAAAACTACATTTCCAGCCACCATCCCTCCTATATTTGGACACAGTGGATCTGGAACAGGATTTGAGGGATTTGGAGATGATTAAAGTAAAAGATACAAACTTTAGAGGCAGTCATGCACAACACACTTTACTGGGTGGCTTTTGGAAGTCCCTGACAGCATGACACCATCGAAGCTTCAAGGGACTGTCATCCAGAAGAGGAGGGGGAGCAAGAGAACTCCCAGGGAGAGGGCTCTGAGAGGGGCCATAAACATCTGGGGGATGTGTCTCAGTAGCATGGTGGAGAGTTCATGCATCAGAGCATTCTGGGCAGCAGTGGCTCTGGCCTTCTAAGTACAGGGTTCTGTCTTATCAATGGGTTACTGCAGTCAAGTGAGGGTTCCAGGGGTATGCAAAGCAGGCAAGTTCCACATGGCTAAAAATCTGCTTGTTTGGGCTGTTTTTAAAATAACTGGATGTATAAAACTTTGGGTTTGGTGCTGGCAGACTTCTGAGCTAACAGGTCTCAGCCTGCAGTGAAGAAATACCAGCTGAGGGGCCAATATACAGAGGCCACCTTCAGCTCATCTATATAAGGCAGTTGGGTCCCCATTTGAGATAAGTCTGTTGCAGTGTGTCACAGACCACCTTTTGAGAAGAAAAAAATGCTTCCAACTCCATGTTTAGGGCTCTCTTCCCTGCACCACAGCCAGCTGAAACAATAGATGAGCATGCCCATTGATGGTTTCCGAGGAGCTGCTGGTTTCCTGGGAAGCTGAGTGTGGAAGAGTCAGTACTGAGAGTCAAGGTCAGCCCAGACATTATGCTAGCTGGGCCTTGGGATCTGGCTTAGGATGGTGGTCAGCATGCTCACATTGTCTTAATGAGGACAAATTCTCTCCGTAGAACTCAACTTCTGCAATCCCTCTGTGAGATCAAAGTGAGAACAAGACAGTTTGGACAATAAATTTCCCAGCCTTTAGGAGCCTACAGTGAAATACATACCATATTTGAAGTATTTCATGATTCAGCCCAACATAAACATGAAACTAGAATTATAAACTCACCAATGGCAGGGACCAGGTTTCCTTGAGGCACAACCATGTCCTTAGCATCTAAATCATGATGATACAACCAATGAAGGTAGTTAGGAGAGATCACGGACTAAATGAAGAATGTGGAAATGTACAAGTTAGGGGCTTCCACATACTCACGTTGGTGTGCTGAGAAATCCACCTGGAGCCGTGGAACTCCAATTCTCCCATCCTTGCAGCCAAGTGGGGACTTCAGATTCTGTCCTTACCACAGGGCTGAGTCATAAACTGAGGCTGCCACTGGGAATGTGGCATTTAAGATCATGCTCACCAAGCTTATCACCAAGGGTTTTTGGTTTTAGGTTGTTCTTTGGTTTTGTTTTGTTTTGTTTAAGGAGGGGTACTGATTGTGGGGAGAGGTAGAGAAGGGAAAATACTAACTGGAAAAAGGGCTTGAGGGGTCCAATCCTCTCTTGCCTCCACTTCCCTTTCCCCACCTCATTCTTTGTGACTCAGTGGGAGTGTCCCCTCTTTTAAAAGTCTGTTCCACAGAGGCCAAGAACCATCTGAGGGGAGGATAGTTTTTGCTCTAGAACACTAAATGTGCCACCCCAGCCTCAGTTTTCTCAACCCACTGCTTCCTTCAAGCACATTCAGATTTCAACTCATATAAAAGTATTCCAAGTCTCAGTATTATGTTCAGAGTGCAGTATGTGCTGGGAAGGTAATGGTTCTGCTCATGTCTACCTCACCCCCAATGAAAGAAGAGGTACAATAAGAATTCTCAGTTGTGGCTGCCATAGTGTGTCACAATAACAAATAAAAACATAGTTTCTTTTAAAAATGTGATCTGTAAATTTTCCTCCTTTTTTCCTGAATTTTCCCTTGTGTAAAAAATGTGGTTCATTCTTGCCTTATTGTCTTCACAGCCAGGGGTTAATACCCCTATATTAACTGTAACATGTATATAGGTGATTTTAAGACACTGTGGATGCTTGTAGTTCCTTATGTCACCCAAGGTGTTTCTTACAAAGGTAATATCACAAATGTCCTTTCCTCTCCCAGGAAGCCCTTCTCGCTCTGGGTAATTCTTGCTCATCCTTTAGACATCAGCCCCTAAACTCTTGCTTTTCCAAGTATAGTCCATGGGCCAGTAGCAACGCTATCTCCTGGATGCTTATTACAAAGACAGATTATCAGGCCTTACCCTAACCTCCTGAATCAGAATCTACATTTTAAATAAATCTTCAGGGGCTTCATGCACAGGTTAGAATTTGAGAAGTGCAGTCCTAGAGATTATTTTCCTGGGAGTAATGGCAACTCACCTCTGGATTCCATTTCCTTATACACATTTTTTATTCTGTTTTATTTTATTCTATTTTAGTGGCTTTACAAAACTCTTTCCCAGTTTAGAGCAGTCTTTTTCAAAATGTCTGCATGCAATTAATTGTACTAACTGCAACTCAAAACTGGACAGTGAAATCAATTTAGTGGGTCATAACTGGACTTCTTTTCTCAAAATAAAATAGATTAATCCACTCTATAATAGAATGGAAAATGTCACTCCCATAAGTATTGCTTCATAAAACTTTTGTTTATGTATACTGGATTTTCTATATATATTTATGGTGGTCATGGATAAAAGCTGGAACTCCACTACTTTAAAATCCTTGAATTCAGGGACTGTTTGATCTATTTATTGTATCTGTAACACCTAACACGGTGATGGGACAGAGTAGATTCCCCAAGAGGTGGAATGTTGTATAGAAGGCTATCAATCATGTGGAATGACATCATCTATTAGTAAGGATAAAAATCAGTGAGAGGCAGAGGAGAAGGAAGGGCCTGGCATAGCTCAGAACACGGGACAGGGGAAGGAAGTTACCAACAGATAGAATCCCTTTTCTGAGACAGACCTGAGTCCAGTGCCTGCATGCAATTCATGTTAACCAGACCATGTAGCTTTTCAGAAAGCCCAGATTTCATCTGACTGTGGAAATAGTCCTAGGCACATCATTTAAGGCATGCCAGAGAACAGCCATTGGCCTGAGTCATACTCACCAGAAGTAGAGGTTTAAACCGAGAGGAAAATGAAAAGCTATGCGAGGAAGATTCAGTTTGAGTTCCAAGAAGAATCTTACATTGGAAAATGGCAGCAATGAGATTGGTGAAGGGCTTTCTAAAGACCAGAATCAATATCCACCCATTCATTCCAATTAGTGATGTAACACTGGCTGTGTGCAGTCACTGCTCTGGGAACCGGAAACATAGAAATGAGAAGAACAGACAAATGGCACTGTTCTCATGGTGCTGGCAGTCTAGTGAAGGAAGAAATAAATAAGAACCTCATATTTGAGGTTCATCTTAATACTGTGTATATATTATACTATCCCAAACTCTGCATTTTATGTGTAGTGTGTATCACGTATGGCATTTGCAGGTGGTGATGCTGGGATCACTGATGGAAAATGAGACGGTGGCCGATCCACCTCTTCTCTTAGTCCCTCACCTATGAGGAAGGAAAGTTCGAGATGGGATGAGAGCTGCTCTAAGATTACAAGACCTGAGAGTGATTCACATCTTTTACGTGATTTCATTTATTAAAAAGTCTCACTTCTGTTTGGTTTAAATCTAATAATCTCATATCAAAGAGGGTAGCACTAGAACAAGACTTAGCCAGTGGTGTTAAAACTCTGTTCCGCTTTATCCGAGGGCATCAGCTGCAGAGGAAAAGCTGCAAGGACCCTGCCTGGCTCAACACCACCGCCCATTCAACCAGGGCGCTGCCATTTAACATCTGCTATTTGGGGGATGCCATGGAAAGCTGTGTTTGGCACAATTTGTCCTACTCGTGAATAGATTTGGCGAAGCCCTCCAACACCATCAACTCTCAGATAAAGAAAGAGATTGCTCAGGATTAGCTGACTTGATCAAGATAACAATTGAAGAAAAGCTGGGCATAGAATCATGAATTATGTTTGGTTTTCTTGATCTTGGTCAGTTTCCAAATAACAGACTTGCCACAATGTCTTACTACAGAAAGACCTTCTCTAGGCTCTGCTTCCCTCAGGAGGCAGACGAGCATGACCCAGGCCAGAGTCACCTGCTGAATCTGACTTTGGAGTTACAATTCCTTCTCTCACGATGGAACATACGCACAGCTCACCAGACGCTTTCACACAAGAGGTAACCAATACTTCACTTTTTGGGGATGTCATTGTTCACACCTATTCACCGTGATCCATACCCTCTACTCTCAGCCCTAGTCTACTGAAGTCAGGGTGTGTACTATATTTCGTCTGCTTGCTGTCTCAAAGGGGTTCCTAAGTTTTGAAAGTGGTGTCCGTCCAAGTTTATGCATGGCCTTCACCCTGGTTCTAGTCACCAAGATGACTTTTTGTAACTTTTTACTCTGCCGACTCCAGGGAGGACTTTCCCTTCTTTGTATTCAAAGTCACCCAGATGCCAGCACTCTCAGAAATGGGCTTTTCTTTGTCCCCACCCTGTCCCTCATCAGCAGAGAGCCAGGCCCACAGTCCAGTGTACCAGCCTTTGGGGTCTCATCTCGTCCGGAGAAGGTCCTCACCGTAATCGCCCACTAACCTTCCTGGGGCTGCTTTCCTATCCCTCCTAGAATAGACCATATCGCCATCGGCCCTTTTTTTAGTGACCTGCTTGTCTTTGTTAGCAACGTGAATTGAGATGACCTGTTTCCCAAAGGGCCTGACCCTTGTTATTGCACTTACTCTTTTTTCCCCCATCTAAGCATTTTTAAACACATATAAACAGATGGAACTGTTTTTAAACACACTTGTAGACTTTTTCGTCGCAAACTCATATCCACACATTCTGGTAAACTAGCTGGGTGACCTGGGTAACCCCACCGAAAGGATTTCTGACACCCATTTTCCAACCCCTCAAGAGCTAAGATGATTTCCAGTACGGTCTGCCTCATGGGCACATCGTTTTCTTTCCTCCTCTCACAGCTCCTCCTAGCTGAAGCCATTCCTCTGGCCTCTGCATTGCCAGCCCACTGGAAAGTTTCTTCCAACCACTGTCTATAAATTCTATGCGACCACACCGGGGGTGGCAGCTGACCATTTCACAGCCAGTCAGGCTAAACCTCTCCTGATTCTTGTCTCCAAATTCTGTCCTCTGTTTCTGGCATTGGCACCAGAACCATCACATGCTCCCAAGGCAGCGACAACATCCGTGTTTACTTTAGAATACACTTTGATAAGCACCCAAGTGCCTTAGCTGAAACCGAAGGGTATTTGTGTGTGGTAGCAGATTGTGGAACAGGCTTACATTTCAGCATACTCCAGGGAAAAGAAAAGAAAAGGACTTTCTTTCTTGGAAGAAAAGAAAAAGAGAGGAACAAAAAAAAAGACTAAGATTGAGTGCGTGCCATAGCACAACAAGCTGAGGGAATCCCAGGAGCAGGGACTTTTCTGGAAACAAATATCATCTCTCCTATCCACCTCCACCCTAAAAGCCCAGACTACTAGAAAACTGTGCTGATGTTGTTGGAAACAATGCTTGTTTTGTGATTGGGAGGGAACTGCCCTTTTTCTGTAGGAGGCCGAACCCAGGAAGTGTAAATGTAGAAAGTTCCTGCTTTTCTGAGTGGAGCAAGTTCCCCAAAATGAGTAGGAACAGACTAAGAAGAGCTGACCGTTCCAGCCCACAGCTTCAGGTTTTCCAAAGCCTGTTTGCTTTGGCCTGCCTCTGCCATTCCTTTTTCTCTTTTTTTCAGAAGTGTGAAATGGTTGGTTGCTGGTATTTGTTCTGTGGTCTCCACTAACTCTTCCATCTGTATCAACTCAGCTCTGCCAGCCGAGCAGTTTAGCAGCGCTTTCTCTTCGGCTGACTCAAAGGGGCTCGAAGGTCCTATTCAGCAGTAGTTGGAAGGCTTGCAAAAGTGCGACGCCAGCTGTATGGTTATGAAGGTGTGAGGCTTCACTGTGCTGCCCTACCAGCAGCTGGCCCATCCTCTAGGACTAGTCGCTCAACAGAATGGGGACAAAGGGACTCCTAGTCTGGATCTGACAGTGCCTCCCCCCAAGCAGGGACGTGGTGGTGCTGAAACTGTGCTCAGCGACCTGAGCACCTCAAGATGAAGCCCTGCACCTGGACGTGTCTCCCTTTCTCTTATGAAAATATTCACTTGGGGATGCAGAAAGCCATAGGGGAATCCATGTTTCCATGTTTTGCCATTTTCCTTCTATATTTCTCTGTATCCGGGTTGGCCAGATACTTTCCTTCCTGAAGCAAGGCTAGCAGTATACCAGTGTTTTTATTTCTGTTCTCAATAAACAACTTAGCTTATTTAATTGTTTTTCACTAGTTGCTATTACACAGCAAAAACGTTGTCAAATATGACAATTTGCCTTGGGGTCAGAAACTAAAAAGGAATAGAGCTGCTGGCTTTTGCCAAGCTCAACAAGTATCATTGTGAAGTGTAAACAGCTATTAATGAAAAGAGTAGCCACATGAAATAAACCATGAGGTGCCAGGAGAAGAGCTATTCATTGGCATGTTTGTGCTGTCAGAGGCTGTGCCCAGCTCAGGGGGTGCTCAGTGGAAGGAAGCTGAGACTAAAAAGACGGATCAGAGTAAATAACCACTGCAAACAAATGGTTTGAACTAATGCCTCATTGTCCAGCATGGCATTAAAAAAAAATCTCAACTACATCACAGTTAAAGCCCATGAGTTCTTCACTGGTTTTCCTGAGGTAGAGGTGCCAAACTTCACCCTAGGGCTTCTTGGAGAAACTGGCCTTCAGTTGCTGGGTGTTAACATAAACTTAGTTTCTCTAGTCACTTTATTGTAGATGTTAAATTTCAAGACCCTGCCTTTCTTTTATATCTCTGACCTAGATAATTTATTAACCTACTTGTAATGGGGCAACATTGGACTCTATAAAATGTGTCCTAAATTTGTTCTTTTTAATATCTCTGCAATGGAGCACATAATACATACTTTCCAGGATTATGTTAAATAAAATTACCTTTATAAGATGTGCAATGAGTTATTAGGAACAAAGTGAGTCCTCAAAATACAGTAACTAAAAATTTAAAAGGATGTGGACCTATAATGATGTGGCCCAGTGTGATACTTTAAGAAAGCAAAAAATACATGTGTTATTTCCTAAAGCTATTCTCATACTGTTATCAGCAATCCCAAAGAGGTGGACAGAAACTTTTAAGCACAAGGAGGTGCAACCTTCTCATGGGAAAGCTCTCCCTACCCTAAATCCCTTGGGAAGACACACCTGGTATTTAGAATTAGGGGCTTAGGTAGTGGCAATAGACCACAAAGGGCAGGACAGTGGACACCAACAGAAAATATTCCCAAAGGCCAAGAGGCTCTTTGGCCATATGCTCTAAAGCACACACAGTTCCTTTTTCAATGCAGGACTGTCAGCATGAAATTAAGATGATCAAAAAGCGAATTGGCTCATCTGCTTTTGATCCTATCTGGATCATTGAGCTCTGAGCTCCTAGAGGGAAGGGATTATGCATCTCCAGTGTCTATGGTGAATGCTTAGTAAATCAGGGTAATGACTTGTGTTCGAATCTTGCTTCTGCCACTTCCTACCTATTGTATATTAGCATCTCTGATCCTTAATTTCCTCTTACATTAAATAGAGGGACCTAACTTGGAGGGTGGTTATGAGAATTAAATGTCTCTTTATGTTGGATGCTTATAGAAGTGGCTGGCATATAATAAAGACCTGTAAATGGTATCTGATATTATTATTATTATTATGGCATGATCTCTGGATAGCTTGTCATCAGCCATTCAGTCTTCTTTTTTGCTAACAGAACCACTGGTTGTCAAAATCAAACATGGAAATCCTACTCCCCTTTGCCTGAGATTCATCTTGCATGTGGCCAGTTCTGGCCCATGAAACAGGGGGGTTTCTGCTGAGACTATCTTTATCTTAATCTAGTTCAAGGCACTGAGACAATTTAAAGCTAGACTTTAATATGTACAAGGACTGGGTCTCTATTTCCTAGTTGTTCTTTACCCCTAGACTGCAGCCTTTCCAAATTCCAAAAGAGACCATGGTGGGGTGTTATTAGAACTCCCCATCTTTGACAGGCTCCAGATTGTGTTTCTACCTATCGTGCAGCCATAAAAAGCTCAGCTCAGTTTTTCAGCCCCTCAGCTAGAGATGCCGAAAACATCAGCTACCTCATCAGGGAACTCAGAGAACTATGCTTCTTTGAGTTCTTTCTTCTCTGGAATATTAGCATTGTAATTCTTCCTTTTTTGGAAACACTTCTGTTTAGCTGTTCCAGTTGTTCTCAGGGACAAGGTGACCTGCGTGTTGTAATCCAGAAGAAGCAGAAGTCATCTTTTATTATTCTTGGGGACTGTAAAGACATGCTTGCAATATAATTTTAGATTCAAAGATGTCTGTTAGCTAATAGAATGGTAGTTCCAAGATAATGGAAGGAAAGAAGAAGGAAAAGCAAACAAAAAGTTAAAAGGAAGAAAGTCACAGAGTTCACGATGTAGTGTTCTTATTATCTCTATTGTATGATGAGGATTGACATCAAAAATAACTTGCTCAAAATTTATGCAGATCATAGATAAAAGTCAATTTTAAACTGAGGACTTTCTGGTGGCAGACTATATTTGGCTCTCTTCCCAACATGTCTTTCTGGCTTTATCCTTTTGACCTCTCACATCTTCTAATTTCTGAACCCCAGAAACCACTCTGAGCTCTTTGATACAACTGAAAACCTTGGCTATTGAACTTGACCTTTTAATCTCTGTCTACTCCCCCTCAACTATCTAGAAGGCCTTGTCCCGTCCCACCAATAGGGACCAATTCATGCTGATTAATCTCAGCTCTGATCCCTATATTCTCCTCCCTGTTTGTCCTTTCCCATGAATATGAGGCAGATAGGATGATAAAAGGCAACCCTAGAAATCAGTTAGTGAGTGGAACAATCTCCCTCTCACCTCTCTCTCTTTCTCTCTCTCTCTCCATTTCCCTTTCCCTCTCTTCCCTCTTTCCCTTCCTTCCTTCCATCCTTTCTCCTTACTTTCTTTCCTTCTCTATCTCTGTCTTTCTCTTTCTTTCTCTCTCTCTCTCTTTCTTTCTTTCCCTAAAAAATATTGGTTCAACAACTGCTGTCTGTGAATGGCATTGCTAAGGACTGGGTATACAATGGTGGACAAAACAGTGTGATTCCTATTCATCTGGACCTTATAAGTGAGCAGACATAGGTTGAGGCTGTGTTTCCAAGTTTATTACCTTGGGACAGAGGTGCAGATCCATAGAAGACCAGTGAAGAAAAAAAAGGACCTAACACGGGTGAAGCATTCTATTAGTCCTGAGATCAGCCTATGGTTTTCAAAATTTCTATATATGTGTCCACACCATTAGTGCAAAATAAGTTTTAGCAACTGCTCCATGACTCCTTGTTACCTTTGAATAACAATGTCACTTTAGGCTGAATTGACCTAGTTTCTGAGACCCCATTCAACCAGAACATTCCAGCTCTCCACCCGCCTTGGCTACAACCCAGTCTGCATAGAGACATGACAGCTGGACGGAAGCTGTGCCAGTTAGAGGAATCTGCCCTTCAGCATGCCTGGCAATGGATAACCAGAACATTTGACCCAAGAAAGAGATCCATCCAAGTCTTTAAAAATGTACATACTTTTTTTTTTAATTCTGAAAACTGGTTAGAGCCAAACTGATCAGATGACTGAGTGAGGATTGCATGTCTTTAAATGCCTGGACAGAACCAATTGAAATAGTATCTGCCCTCAGTGGCAGTGTCCAGTCTGACTGTGAGGGTATCCTTAAAGGCATGTTGTTTGTGGTTATATATAATTACTCTGGTTGAGTCTTAGGGCCAAGATGCTTCCATTTATTTTGAAGAAGCATCTCTGTCCTTTGTGTTCATTTTCTTTTGTTAGCACACAGTAGGACCAAGTGCAATGTAATTACATCTCTGTGTAATAATTCTGGTGTGAGAATGACTTCATCACATTTGATACTTGGATGTAAAACCATCCATATTTTAAAGTGAAACATGGATTTATCACTTCAATGCAGGCAAAACTGCCATTTCTTAAAGGGAAATTTCAGGGAAAGGAGAGTAAGAATTTGTGGAGCATTCTTTCCTGAAATAAGAACAGGATCCTGGGAATAGATTTGGGTGGGGAAGATGGGGCATGCAAGCCTTGTGAAGAAGAGAGGCTAGCTTCCTCAAAATTTGAGCTGAAATTCACTTTTTATAGCTTTAATCCATTTCTGGTAGTTGTTGCCTCTGGAATAATGCCAAGCAAGTTTCTTTCCCCTTAACAACATTTCAATTAATTGAATACAGAGCTCATGCCCTCTTATCCTTTTCTTGTGTTTTCTGTTCCCCAGGTTGAACACTTTCCATTCTTTCAACTACTTCTGATACAGCATTTTGGCAGGAGCAAACAGGGGTGGAAAGAAATTGTGTGAATAAGTACTTGGTGTACGCTTCAGTAAATGGCAGATCTCTCTCTGACCTGTATGCCAACATTCTGACACCAGATCAGAGTACACACTTGGAGTGGCATGTCAGGAGGCAGCATTCCAAGCCTCCTGCCAGAGAGGGGAAGCAAGAAAAACTGGCCAAAATACTTGTGCCCATATCAATTAAGAGATGTTTTCCCTTCACTGAATCTCATATGAGACTGACTTATTTTGTCACTGGTTAGAATTATGAAAAGTTTTACATTTTAAGCTTGTAGTGAATCTTTCCTTCAGATTCATTTGGAATTATGTTAGTGCCTAAAACATAACTCTGCAAATGTGCTTTAGAGCCTCATGGTCTTTTTATTTATTTTGATTTCCTTAAAATAAAAATAAACAAGTACTCTTAACAAACGTCTCTATTTTCTGAAACTGTGGAGCCAGGACAAAACCAGACATCATCCCGGGGCTCCAAATCAGACACAAGTTTATATTTTTTATTGAACTTCTGGAATAAGCCCTGGCATTTTTCAGCCCCTATAGCTGTAATTATAATGGCACACCTCCACCTGTCTTTTCTGACTTGCTTAGCCTGAGACAAACCAGATGAGGAACAAGGAATAGATCTACTACATTTGCACACTATTATTAGGAGGGTTCTGGGATTTAACTTGTAATTAATCTCGTAATCTTAGAACTGACTTCTGTGTTCATGAAAGGTGAGATAAATACATGTTAATATTGCTACTAATTATATCAACAACAGAAATAGCCATAATGCTCCTGATTGTATGAAAGTAATTTTAATGTTTCCCTATTAATTATGATGGTGGCTTCTACTTTAAGATAGATTTATTAAATCATGTTGAAAATTATCCTTTAAGTTTTCTAAGAAAGGCAATGAAATGTTAACATTTTTAAATGTCTTTTCAAACTTTATTGATGTTATTAAATATTATTTTGTTATGGGAATTCATTATATATTAATAAAATGTCCTAATGGAGTCATGGAAGTTGGTGGTGACGGTGACATAATTTTTTAATCTTCCTGAATCCCACATAAAGGTAGTAAAGCTACATAACAAAAAACATAAGCCCCTGATAATCATATGTAACCAAACCGGGTGGCCAGGTATCCCTATGGAACACAAAATAAAAATGGATTAGTTAAAAGGCAGACGGCTACAAAACCTGACTGATAATCAACATCAGTGCCGAAAGGATAAAAGAAGAACATCTCATAAACCAGGGAAGAGGAGAACCCAGAAATAGCTGGTAGGGACTCACTGTTAATGTACAGTAAGCTATGGACTTCGCTACCTCTAACAGTGGGTGAGTACAAGAAGCATGAAGGTAATGTCGGCAGATAAGGTCTGATGAATCCTGGGCATTATGAATTCTCAAAAACTAGCCAAGCTCCCCTTGAAGACAAAAGCCCTCAGTGATGAAGAGTTTCTGGGACAGAATTCTCATTGAGCAGAACAGAGAAAATTGAGATAGAGAAAAATGCAAGTATCAGATAAAAGTGGAGGAGATGAACAGGACCAATGGTAGATATTAGAAACCAAGCTGACATATTTAGTAACAACATAAACAGAGCTTTGTGAAGTTAGAAAAACTATCATGAAGCATAACTTCCTCAAAAAGTTTGAGAAAACTAATTTCACATAAAAATAGGCAAGGATTCAAAAAGCATAAGAGACTAACTCCTTATAGACAACAGATACACACAAAGAGCACACAAAAGGACATACCCACAGCAAAGATAAATTATTACTAAGTGAGCTAAAAGATATTAACATACATCATAATTACAAAAAAATCAGAAATGAGGTGAAAGAACTCAGGAAAGAATTATACGTAAAAGAAAAAAATCACTTCAGAATTGAAAACTAAAATAGAAGGTACACACTTGTACATAAACACATCAGGTAAAGGTTTACAAGGAATAGAAAGTGAAAAAGAATTTCTTAAGAAGAAATTAAAAAGACATAAAATAATTTAAGAAGCAATGCATACTGAATACTGGCAAAGAAGATTCAACAAATGTAAAATAGCAGTCCCTGAAATGGAAAAGCAAAGACACAGAATATAAATAACAATAATCATGAAAATATTCCCTAAAATTTAAAACATACAGTATATTTTACAATAAAAATATAATGTAAAAGTGAAAATACATGTTGAAAAAGCACAGCACATACCTGAGAAAACTGACTCACAAGAACACTCAAACATATTCTCATAAAGTTATTGGACTCCAGAGAAAATAAACAATCCTTTGGCAGCTAGGCAAACATACAGAGGACTTAGAAAAAAACTAACATTAGACTGCCACCAGACTTTTCAACAGCAATGTTTTGTGCCAGAAACAAAGATATGGACTCAAATATTTAAGATACTCAGGAAAAAAATAATGAGACAAGGATCTTATATACACACAAACTAACTCACATGTAAAAGCTACACTCAAACTTCTATCACATTCAGGAACTCAATTAGTGCTGTTACTATGCACTATTTCTGAGGAATCTACAAGAAAACAAACCAAACAAAGAAATTATTATAAAGACATTAAAATAAGGATTGATAGTGAACATTATATAGTTACATATACAACTAAAATTTTAAAAGGATAAAAATTAAAAATTTAAAGGAATTTAACAAAATAGGACATATATATATAGTATATAATGGTTATGAATATTGACAATGTAGACATACATATAGTATATAATGGTTATGAATATTGACAATGTAGACAAAGCACCGCTATTTTCAAAAATGAAAGAATGGGGTAAATGTTGAAAAAATGTTAATGGTTTGCAATAATCATTGGTGGAGTAATATGGATATTGTTATTCTGAGACTGTTATATCATATGGAATAAAGTAAATGAGTAATTGTGGAATATTCTAATTTTATCAACCCTCTCTTATTGAAAACTAAAAGTACTGCTGTGGAATAAATGACATATGGAAGCAACCTAAAGAAGGCAAACAAACCTTGTAATCCTGAATGTGAATGGCAATTAGCAATATAAATTCATGAAACATTTTAACTTAAAAAGTTATAAGAGCAATTTTTAGTTTTATAAAATACATATAAAATGTTACTGTATAATAGTTCTGTCCACTTAAGAGACCTAGAAATTAACAAGACCAATAGCTAGCACACAGATATTCATGTTGTCTAGAAATAATAATAATTTTAATTCTTCCTTTTCGATCCTTATGTCACCTTGTCACACAGGATAGCGACCAATGTGAAATAATAGTATGAAAGCAGGAGTCATTGTCATTATCTCAGTCTTAGGTGTAAAACTTTTAATATGTTAACATTAAGTATTACATTTTTTCTAAACTTTTGGTGAGGTGGCAATTTTTAAACCATATTCTTATTGAACAATATCAATTTAGTTTTTGCTCTAAAAAATGAGGAAATTCACACTACTGTACTTTTGGCCATCTCATTTTCCAACTTCCTATTTTTGTAAGATTTATTATTCTTTGAATGATACCAAGGTTTATAATATTAAATTATGTGCCTAATTATAACCTTAATTATTAAAATCATCTTGCTTTAATGTATGCTCAAATTTATTCATTACTCATCATCCTTTATTTCATTTCTAATTCTTTATCCTTTGTTTTCATTGATACTTATTCTACAATTGCCCTGATTTTATCATTGATCTTTTTTCCCAAAGATACTGGTGGGTGCTCTATTCCTTGAGTTATTGCATTTTTGAGAATGTGTTTATGTTGCTTTTATACATTAATTGTTGTAATATTCTTGGATATAGTAATTTGTCACTAAATTTTAACTGGCTCTGTAGAGGAACACAAAGTTCTGATATTAGCATTTGTTCATTTTCCTGGGGTGAATAATCCAATCATGGCTGATTTAAAGCTACCAACATGATGTCACTGAATGTAGACTTGGGAAACAATGCTCAGGAGCATGTCATTATGTTACATTACATAGTATCTATATTATATAGAAAAAGTAGACATAAATAACCTCAAGATCACTGATAGTAGTAAAATAATGGGGAAGTAATAAATATTAAGTATTATGTTCTTTAAAATAATGTAATTATTAGTTTATGTACTTTAATTTTAAATAATGTCTATTTAACAACTGGCTGGGAATATTTCTAAAATTTTAACAATCAGCTCTTAGAAAGTCAGGACAAGTGAGGTCCAATACACTGCTCAGACCTTGACTACTTTAGAACTCTGGTGACTGTGTTCTTTTGTTTTCTTGCATTAAGTATTACCATGGAAACATCTGAAGCTGACCTTTTGCAACATAACACGTGAACTGGAGAGCTCTATGTTCAAGAAAAGAAAATGGAAATCAATGCCAGAACAATCACCTGAAAATTATTTAGTGACAACACAAAGGTTTTGGAAGAGGCATAGATCCTAAGAGCTGGATGCTGAAGATCTAATACCCATCCAAAGATAATACAATGTAGGACAGCTGGAAGTCAAATCCCACCTTGTCCTCTTGGATTGTACAAGCTCTCCATCAGCCCAAAACAAAACTAGTCTTATGTCTAGCACTTTGGATCAAGAGAAAGAAAAGTCACTAGCTAAAAATAAAAATTCTAGAACCACACTAGGAGTAAACATGTGGTCCAACTTCAAAGTAGATGAATGGTGCTTTAACAATAAGCTCAGAAATTAACCTAAAAACTTGTTCACAGACATTAAATTAATTAATAATTAACTCAATGTCAAAAAGAATAAAACAATAAGGAAAAAGTCCGTGAGATCCAAAGGTCCAGATGGCCCCCAAAAAATAAATCTTAGCAACCCAGGAACTAGAAGTAATAGAATAATGTGAAACTTTTTAAATGCCAAAGATGAAAAAAAAATTAGATATAATTTTAAAAAGCATAATCCTATGAAAACAGGTAAATTTGAACCAATTAAAACCAACTAGAATTTCTGGAAGTAAAAAATAAATAGTTCATTAGCAGTTTTAAAAAATGAATAAATGGATTAACAAGGAGGTTAGATGCAGCTGAAGAGAGAACTGTTAAGGTGGAATATGGAGATAGAAATCATTTTCAAACACACAGGACATTTATGAAAGATACTTTATAACAAATGTCAAAATAACCAGTATCACAAATTCAGTTTCTCTGGTAACAATATAATTAAAAAGAAATAAATGTTAAAATAATAACTGAAACAATCCACATATGTCTGTAAAAATTTTAAAGGTCTAAATAAGAATCATAGAAGAAATTAATTAGAAATTGTGAAATAGGTAGACATGAATGACCATAAAAGTAGCACAAATGAAACTGGGAAAGGTAGCTGGAGTAGTGTTAGGGGGAAATGGAGAGCTTTGAACACAAATATTAGGGAGAAAAGAAGATGAGAAATTAATGGGCTTAATGTTAAATGCAAAAAATTAGAAAATGGTATATTAAAACTAAAGAAAATACAAAGTTGAAAATAATAGAGAAGTTAATGAAATAGAAAAACAAAAGATCAATAGAACTAAAGGCTAATTTTGCGAATGATCAATAAAACAGACAAAGATCTGTCAAGACTAATGAAGCGCAGAAAAGTATTAAGGCACAAATGAACATGTTAAAAAACAAAAAGAGACAGACACATATATGGCAGAAATATTAAAGGAACATTACAAGAAATTTTATTTTAATAATCATGAAAAGTTATGTGAAATGGACTATAATTTAAAAAAACACAAATGTCAGTTAATTTTAAGGATGGCTATCCCTTTAAAAATAGCTAATTATATATTATATATACAACTGTTCCAGTCATAGAAAAACATTTTTTTCAGAAAATGAGGAAATACTCGCTAAAATCCTTTTGGAAGATAACTTCAAAACCAAAAAAGGACAAGGGAAACATAAAGAGTAGTAATAAAAATAATGATTACAATAATAACAAAGTTACAAGCCTTTTAAAAGTAACATACATGTATAAATTGTTCTCATAATACATCTGTGAGGGAAGAGATATGATTGTCCCCATATTACAGATGAGGAAACTTTGCCAGAGAAATGGTGACTAACCTACCCAAGGTCATATAGACAGAAGGCACTGCAGTCCCAAACGTGAACTCAGACAGTCTAGTTTCAGATCTTCTGCTCTTGACCACAGACTACAAATTCTTAAATAAAATATGAGCAAAACAAATGCAGCAATGATGCATTTTTAGTACAAAATGATGATGCAGGGTTGGGAAAGATGTCCAGAGCACTTCTTAGTCACCAGTTCACATTCTTGTAATACACAATGTCCAGTCCATTGCCCAAGTTGCCAAAACATTTTATAAACTGGCAAATACATCTTCCTTTCCCAGCAATTGTCCGATCTCAGAATCATTCCCTTTCCATTGTTTTCTGCTCTGGCTTTATAGACATACTATTTACAATCATGTCACCCCCTTCCCACCCACTGACTCTATTCAAAACCAATGATTTTCCCATTGTTTTTAGCATAATGAGCAAATTTCTCATCTTAGCCTACAAGGTCTGTCCATAGATGATCTGTCCAGTATCATCTAGAATCACATTCTCCCTTCCTTCCTGTACTTTGGCCACACTGGCTTTCCTCCCTGTCTAAAATGTGACCCTTGGTATTCACTCATGCTGTTCCCTTATCTAGTGGTTTCCCTGTCTTTCAGGTCTTGCCTCAATCATCATTTCTCAAGAGAAATCATCCCCTGAATTCCCCACCTCCCAAAACCAGGTCAGGTTCCCTAATTTATCTCTCATAGCACTCTATATATCTCCTTGGCAGCACCACACATATCCAGAAACTCATATGTACTTGTGAGATAATTTCATTAGTCTTTCTCTTCCCCACTAGAACGTAAACAGCAAAAGGGCAAGAACCATGTGTTTTACTTCCTCACATTGATTCCTTAGTGTCTAATTCAGTGTCTTTACTTTACTGGAATAATTAATGAATTATTAAGAAAGAAGAAGGAAAGGATGGTAGAGTATTTGAAAAAAAAAATGGCTTCAGTTGTTCTGCTCCCTGTATCCATGCCCACAGAAATATGGTTTTGTAATTCTTCCCATTAAGAGGCCAAGTCCATTTTCAAAGCCCTGAATGCAGACTGGCTTTGTTATATCCTTTGCTCAGTAGAATGCAGAAGAAGTGATACGCTGGTCCTCTACCTGAGCTTCAGAAGGTCCTGCGGACTTATGCTTTCTCTTTTGGACTTCTATGACTACCATGTGAACAAGCCAAGGTGAGCCTACTGCAGGATGAGAGACCATCGAGAAAGGCTCAAGTCACCCCATCCATCCTAGGCAAAGCCATCCTAGAGAAGCCAGTCCCCTGATACTCTACTGGCTGACTTTAGACATAATAGCAAGGCCCAACCAATGTCGGCAAAGTCTGGCCCACAGGACCAGAACTGTCCAGCTAATCCTTATACTCAAGAACAAAAAGAAATTCTGTTGCTTGAAGCCATCAAGTTTTGGGGTGGAGGGAGGAAGGAGAAAAGGAGAGGAAAAGAAAGACAAAAATATATGAAGGTGTGCCATGTGTAAGTGGACAAAGATTTAATATTTAGCTCCAGAAAAACAGAAATTAATAAAAAAGTTACATGAAAAGAGGTCTAGGTTGACATTAAGGCTAAACTTGCTAAAGATTGAATTTTCCAAAAGATGGAATGAAGCCCCAGTCATGGGCCATTTGATATTGGGGATAAAGGGGAAGAAATAGGATTTTGGAGCTAGAGTTTCAAATCTCAGCTTACTCTCTTAGTTCTGTGTACATAGATAATTTTCCACTCTTAGCACATACAATTCAGCCAACTGAGGGAGGACCTGGTAAGACTGATGAAACTGGAGTTCCAACTTCCGGGAAGATGGCGGTGTGAGCAGGGCAGCAGAAATCTCCTCCCAACACTATATTTATCTACGAAAATACAGCAAATACTTCTATTCCTAAAAGAGAGACGAGAATACACAGGAAAGCGCACAGCATGCAGCTACACTTGAGAGGACTCGGCACCCCAAGAGGCGGGTAAGATCCGGAGCCGCAACCCGGCGGGACCCGAGCCCTCCCCCACCCCAGCGCACCGGCGGGAGGAGAGGATTCAGAGCCGGGAGGGAGTGGAAGTACACCCCGCGAAGTAGCCAGCCCCGGTGATCTGCGCGGGGAGCGCTGAGCCACATTACGCAGTGTAGCGGAGATTGGAGGGACAGAGGGGCAGGATCTGAGCGGAACGCGCCAGGGTGCTTGCAGCTGGATCCCAGGAAGGGAAAAAAAAAAAAGCATATGCTTTCTTCAGCGGTCTTAAAGAGACGGGAGCCCAGCGGAGGAGCCAGATCGCCCCGGCTCACTCAGCCTAGCAGGCTGGGAGTCCTGGGGAGTTTCAGATGCCTTAGCTGGTGACTGGGAAAGTGTGGCCGTACTTAGACTTCTCACTGAGATCAACAGCCTCCTATGCGTTCCCACCCCTGCCAGAGCGATAAACGGCCCTACGGAGCAGCAGGGCCACGGCTGCGGAAGAGTGGGGCAACAGCGCCACCTACAGCATTCCCACAGAATTTACTCCCTGTGGGCGTTTTTTTTGTTTTCTTTTGTTTTTTGTTTTGTTTTTTTGTTTCTTCTTCTTTCTTTTTTTCTCTATTTTTTCTTTCTTTCTTTTTTTTTATTTTTCTCTTTTTAAAGTCTTAAAGAGCCCAGCTGACACATGTGGCAATTACCAGCGATCACTTCTATAGCCATGAAAAGACAAAGGAATATGGTTCAGACCAAAATCAACCAGACAACCCCACAGAGGGAGCATGAAGGGATGGAAATGCACAGTCTTCCTGAAAAAGAATTCAGAATAAAAGTCATAACCATGCTGATGGATCTACAGAGAAATGTGCAAGAGCTGAGGGAGGAAGTGAGGGAACTGAGGAAAGACAATGCAGAAATCAGACAAGCGATCGACGGGCTTAACAGCAGAATGGATGAGATGCAAGAGACTGTTAATGGAATAGAAAACAGAGAACAGGAGTACAGAGCAGCTGAGGCAGAGAGAGATAAAAGGATTTCTAGGAATGAAAGAATATTAAGAGAACTGTGTGACCAATCCAAACGGAACAATATTCGCATTATAGGAGTACCAGAGGAAGAAGAGAGAGAAAAAGGGATAGAAAGTGTCTTTGAAGAAATAATTGCTGAAAACTTTCCCTCGCTGGGGAAGGAAGTAGTCTCGCAGTCCACCGAAGCTCATAGATCTCCCAACACAAGGGACCCAAGGAAGACAACACCAAGACACATAATAATTAAAATGGCAAAGATCAAAGATAAAGACAGGGTATTAAAGGCAGCTAGAGAGAAAAAAAGATCACCTACAAAGGAAAACCCATCAGACTATCATCAGACTTCTCAACAGAAACCTTACAGGCCAGAAGAGAATGGCATGATATATTTAACGTTATGAAACAGAAGGGCCTCGAACCAAGAATATTGTATCCAGCACGATTATCATTTAAAAATGATGGAGGGATTAAACAATTTCCAGAAAAACGAAAGTTAAGAGAGTTTGCCTCTCATAAACCACCACTACAGGATATCTTAAATGGACTGCTCTGGATGGAAGCACTCATAAGGCTAAAAAGATGTCACCAGAGAAAATACAATCATAGCAAACAAAGCAGACCATCCAAATACTAACTAAAGGAAAAGAATAAAACACCTAGTATATAAAGAATGGAGGAGGAAGAATAAGAAGGGAGAGAAATAAAGAAACATCAGACTGTGTTTACAATAACTTAACAAGAAAGTTAGGTTAGATTGTTAGATAGTAAAGAAGCAACCCTTGAACCTTTGGTAACCACGAATCTAAAGCCAGCAATGGGAATAAGTACATGTCTATCAATAATCACCCTAAATATAAATGGACTGAATGCACCAATCAAAAGACACAGAGTAATAGAATGGATAAAAAAGGAAGATCCATCTATATGCTGCTTACAAGAGACTCACCTCAAACCCAAAGATATACACAGACTAAAAGTGAAGGGATGGAAAAAGATATTTCATGCAAACAACAAAGAGAAAAAAAGCAGGTGTTGCAGTACTTGTATCAGACAAAATAGACTTCAAAACGAAGAAAGTAGCAAAAGATAAAGAAGGACATTACATAATGATAAAGGGGTCAGTCCAACAAGAAGATATAACCATTATAAATATATATGCACCCAACACAGGAGCGCCAACATATGTGAGACAAATACTAACAGAATTAAAGGAGGAAATAGACAGCAATGCATTCATCTTAGGAGACTTCAACACACCACTCACTCCAGAGGACAGATCAACCAGACAGAAAATAAGGAAAGACACAGAGGCACTGAACAACACACTAGAACAGATGGACCTAACAGACATCTACAAAACTCTACACCCAAAAGCAACGGGATACACATTCTTCTCAAGTGCACATGGAACATTTTCCAGAATAGACCACATACTAGGCCACAAAAAGAACCTCAGTAATTTCAAAATATTGAAATCCTACCAACCAACTTCTCAGATCACCAAGGTATAAAACTAGAAATAAATTTTAGAAAGAAATCAAAAAGGCTCACAAATACATGGAGACTTAACAACGTTCTCCTAATTAATCAATGTGTTAACGACCAAATCAAAACAGAAATCAAAGAATATATGGAGAATAATGACAACAACAACACAAAGCCACAACTTCTGTGGGACGCAGCAAAGGCAGTTCTAAGAGGAAAGCATATTGCAATCCAGGCCTATTTAAAGAAAGAAGAACATTTCCAAATGAATAGTCTAAAGACACAATTACTGAAATTGGAAAAAGAAGAACAAATGAGGCCCAAAGTCACCAGAAGGAGGGACATAATAAAGATTAGAGAAGAAATAAATAAATTGAGAAGAATAAAACAATAGAAAAAATCAATAAAACCAAGAGCTGGTTCTTTGAAAAAATAAACAAAATAGATAAACCCCTAGCCAGACTCATTAAGCGAAAAAGAGAATCTACACACATAAACAGAATCAGAAATGAGAAAGGAAAAATCACGACGGACCCCACAGAAATACAAAGAATCATAAGAGAATATTATGAGACTCTATATGCTAACAAGCTGGAAAACATAGAAGAAATGGACAACTTCTTAGAAAATACAACCTTCCAAGACTGACCAAGCAAGAAACAGAAAAACTAAACAGACCAATCACCAGTGACGAAATCGAATTGGTAATCAAAAAACTACCCAAGAACAAAACCCCTGGGCCTGATGGATCCACCTCTGAATTCTACCAGACATATAGAGAAGAAATAACACCGATTCTCCTTAAAGTTTTCCAAAAATAGAAGAGGAGGGAATACTTCCAAACTCATTCTATGAAGCCAGCATCACTCTAATACCAAAACCGGGCAAAGACCTCACCAAAAAAGAAAATTACAGACCAATATCCCTGATGAACGTAGATGCAAAAATACTCAACAAAATATTAGCAAACCGAATTCAAAAATACATCCAGAGGATCATACACCATGATCAAGTGGGATTCATCCCAGGGATGCAAGGATGGTACAACATTCGAAAAATCCATCAACATCATCCACCACATCAACAAAAAGAAGAACAAAAACCACATGATCATCTCCATAGATGCTGAAAAAGCATTTGACAAAATTCAGCATCCATTCCTGATTAAAACTCTCAACAAAATGGGTATAGAGGGTAAGTACCTCAACATCATAAAGGCTATATATGACAAACCCACAGCTAACATCATACTTAATGGCGAGATGCTGAAAGCTTTTCATCTAAGATCGGGAACAAGACAGGGATGCCCACCCTCTCCACTGTTATTCAACATAGTACTGGAGGTCCTAGCCACAGCAATCAGACAAAACAAAGACATACAAGGCATCCAGATTGGTAAAGAAGAAGTCAAATTGTCACTATTTGCAGATGACATGATACTGTACATAAAAAACCCTAAAGATTCCATTCCAAAACTAATAGAACTAATATCTGAATTCAGCAAAGTTGCAGGATACAAAATTAACACAGAAATCTGTTGCTTTCCTATACACTAATGATGAACTAACAGAAAGAGAAATCAGAAAAACAATTCCATTCACAATTGCATCAAAAAGAATAAAATACCTAGGAATAAACCCAACGAAGGAAGTGAAAGACCTGTACTCTGAAAACTACAAGACACTCCTAAGAGAAATTAAAAAAAAAAAAAAAAAATGGAAATGCATCCCATGCTCTTGGCTAGGAAGAATAAATATTGTCAAAATGGCT
>JAVSCE010019268.1:0-52616 GCA_032199065.1 Smutsia gigantea | reverse complement strand
TATTTATTCATAATATCTATTTACATTCTGTGAAAACAGTGCAAGTTACAATACACTTTGGGTTATGCAGCTTAGAAAAATTATCTCCAAACTTATAAGTAATACCCCTGCAAACACTATTGTACTTATATATTACTTATATTTTACATATATCATACAACTACAATTCTACTTAAGAATAATGTACATTGTATAACATACATGAAACAGAAATTTAAGACGATGTAATATAAAATAATATATTTTAAAATTTTCCTTTTTACTTATTCACGGTATAAAAATTCTATGTTGATATCAGACAAAGTAGATTTAAAAGCAAGGAAAATTACCAGGCATAAAAAGTGACATTATATAATGTAAAAAGGTCAATCCACTTTTTACTGGACATAAGAATTCTAAACATGCACCAAACAGAGCTTCAAAATCTATGACGCAAAATCTGATGGAATTGAAAGAAGAAATTAATAAATTCACAATCACAGATGGAAATTTTTCAGCACTTTCTCTTAGTATCTGATAGATCAAGTGTACAGAAACCCTGAGGGATATAAAAGAACTGAACAAAATTATCAATCTCCTGGACCTAGCTGACATTTATTTACAGAAAACTTCATTTAACCACAGCAAAATGCTCATTGCTTTTCAAGTGCATATCGAATATTCACTGATGTAGACTACACCCTGAGTAATAAAACAAACCTTAGCAAACTGAAAAGAATTAAAATGATACAAAGTATGTTCTCTGACATGCTGACAATAACAGAATTAAACTAGAAATTAAATACAGAAAGACATCTTGAAAATACCCAAATGCTTAGTAATCCATGGGTCAAAGAGGAAGTTCCAAGGATGATAAGAAAATACAGCTGACCCTTGAACACTGGTTTAAACTGTGCAGGTCCACTTATATGTGGATTTATTTTGATAAATGATAAAAACAAAGAGACTTCCAACAATTTGGAAACCATTTTCTTTAGCTTATTTTGTTATAAGAATACAGTATACAATACATATAACATACAAAGTATAAGTTAACATATATCAACTACTTATGTTATCAGTAAGGATTCCAGTCAACAGTAAGATATTATTAAGGGTATCAGAGTCAAAAATTAGTTACACATAGATTTTCAACTGTAAGGGGGTCGGTGCCTCAACCCCCACATTGTTCAAGGGTTAACTGTATTTTGAACTGAAGCAAAAATGAAAATACGCCGTAACAAAATTGGTGAGTTGCAGCTGAAACAGTCAACACACCAATCAAAAGACGATTGCTAGACTGGATTAAAAAAACAAAACCCACCTACATGCTGCCCACAATTATCTCTAATTAGAGAGAAATGTATAGCATTAAATGGATGTATTAGTAAAGAAGAGGCATCTCAAATCAGTAATATAAGCTTCAACATTAAGAAACAGGAAAAATAAGAGTAAAAATAAGTTCAACAGCTCTTTTTCATATTTTGCCTTGGGATTGCCAGTGAACTTGTATATGGTAGAAAAGATTTTCAAAGTCACTCACTTCATTTCAATATATAATTGCAATAGTAATCTCTACTTTGCAAGAAAATATAACCCAGCAGTCAAATCCACTTAACCAGGCTCACATAAACTTCAGTACCCGGGAATAGAACCAACAAATGGTGAGAGGATCTCTTTCAACCTGTCTGCGTTATGGGCTCCCTGTTTTTTCTCAGGAAATTATGGATGCTGTGCATACACACAACAGCTTTCTATGCAGATGCACGGAGTGAAGCCATCGGTGATAGTCCCAACATGAACTGCTGATAATGCTTAATTTATTTTTTTAAAGAAAAAAATTCAATATTTTCTTCCCATACCCTAGTGGATCATCTCATGTACTCCAACTCAGAAACTTCTAGCCTAGTAAGGGAGCCAAAGGGCCTAGTTATGAAGGAATTTCACTCTAAGATGAGCCTGTGGAATTCACCCACAAGAGACAAAAAATACTAAGCCTAAAGCAAAGCTATGTAAAAGGTAACTATTTCTGAGGCTCCAAAATCCTTTGGAGAGCACTCTGCATTTTGTTAAGTTGTCAACCAGTAGTTTTCTATATCTCCTTGAGTGTTATGCTATACCACATTCCACTATCAGCTTGATATTAAAACCAGCTGGCCTCACTCCACTGCCATCCATTATGTTGCATTGTTTTACAAGAAATGCGACTTCTCTCCAAGCAGACATGTTGATCCTGAGGAAACTGTTTCTCACATTTTACTGTGTAGATTTTTAAAATATATTTATCCTAGAAGCAGAAGATGTGAACTTGGAACAACTGAACTTATTTGAACAGCTAATAGATGTATACATGCTGCTCCATTACAAGATGAATTCATTTTAAATCTTAAAAAAAAATAAAATAAAGTGTATGCTTATAGGGGAGTTGGTTCATGATGTTTTCTCATTTGGGAGCATCATCTGTTGCTAAGAGACTTGCATATGCTTAAGATGACTTAAGATCATTGGTAGACAATATACTCAGAAACTAATCTATGAGTGGCCATTTTTAAACAAAGAATATTGGTCAGGTAGACTTTCAAAGAGAAGGTGTCTTCCTTTTCTTTTGACAACAGCAGGAGTTCAAGCCTGAAATTTAAGCATAACCCATCACTACCATGGCCAATTTGATTCAGTATTCAGGGTGACTTTGACCCTGTTAGAGCCTGAATTTTTCTTCTACATCCCAAATATTTGCCCTAAGACAGAATTAATAAGAAAGTGCAAATACTCAACTATTGCATATATTTTTATGCTGAGTATATTAGTTAACTATTGTTGCATGATAAATTACCATGTGAATTTGTAGCTTAAAACAACACACATTTATTATCTCATACTTTCTGTGGATCAGGAATCTGAGTGCTCAGTGGGTCCTCTGCCTCAGGATGTCCTATGCAATCAAGGTGTCATCCAGGGCTGGAGTCTCATCTGAAAGCTCAGCTAGGGAAGGGTCTAATTGCAAGGTCACTACATGATTGTGGACAGGATTCACCTCCTTTTGGATTGTTGAACTCAGTATACCAGTTCTTTGTTGGCTGTCAGCCAGGGCTCACCCTCAGTTCCTTGTCACATGGGCCTCCTAAACAAGGCAGCTTGTTTCATCAAAGAAAGCAAAGGAGAGAGTATGGATAGCAAGATGAATCTTACAGCCTCATCGCAGAAGTGACATCCCCTCATAGTTGAGCTAGTCCACGGAAGCAAACTACTCAAAGGAAGGGGGATTACACAAGGCCATGAATATGAAGAGATGGGAATATTTGGGGACTATCTTAGGAACTACCTACCACATTGAGGCTCAAGATACTTCCCCTTTTCATTATGGCCACTTTCAGCCTTTTCATTTCTTAATAACATATACAGAAATGTACACAAAAAAAATCGTTTTTGAGACACTCATGACAGAAATTGAAGACACCAATAAATGGAGATAACAGCCTTTGTTCATGGATAGGAAGAGTTAATATTGTCAAAATGGCCATCCTGCCTGAAACAATTTACAGATTCAATGCAATCCCTATCAAAATACCAACAGCATTCTTCAACGAGCTAAAACAAATAGTTCTAAAATTCATATGCAACCGCAAAAGACCCCGAATAGCCAAAGCAATCCTGAGAAGGAAGACTAAAGCTGGGGGGGATTACACTCCTTGACTTCAAGCTCTTCTACAAAACCATGGTAATCAAGACTACTGGCACAAGAACAGACCCACAGACCAATGGAACAGGCTAGAGAGTCCAGCTATAAACCCAACCATATCTGGTCAATTAATATATGATATAGGAGCCATGGATATACAATGGGGAAATGACAGCCTTTTGAACACCTGGTGATGGCAAAACTGGACAGCTATATGTAAGAGAATGAAACTGGATTACTGTCTATCCCCATACACAAAAGTGAACTCAAAATGGATCAAAGACCTGAATGTAAGTCATGAAACCATAAAACTCTTCTAAGACAATATAGGCAAAAATCTCCTGAATTAAACTGGAGCAACTTTTTCCTGAATGCATCTCCTCAAGCAAGGGAAACAAAAGCAAAAATGAACAAGTGGGACTATATCAAGCTGAAAAGCTTCTTTTCAGCAAAGGACACCTTCAGTAGAACAAAAAGGCATCCTACAGTATGGAAGAATATATTTGTAAACGACATATCCGACAAGGGGTTAACATCCAAAATATATAAAGAACTCACTTGCCTCAACAACCAAAAAACAAATAACCCTATTAAAAAATTGGTGGAGGATATGAACAAACAATTCTCCAAAGAAGAAATTCAGATGGCCAACAGGCACATGAAAAGATGCTCCACATCGCTAATCATCAGAGAAATGCAAATTAAAACCACAATGAGGTATCACCTCACACCAGTTAGGATGGTCAGATTCGACAAGATAAGGAACAACAAATGCTGGCAAGGATGCAGAGAAAGGGAAACCCTCTTACACTTCTGGTGGGAATGTAAAGTAGTTCAACCATGTGGAAAGTAATATGGAGGTTCCTCAAAAAACCAAAAATAGAAATGCCATTTGACCCAGGAATTCCACTCCTAGGAATTTACCCAAAGAAAACAAGATCCCTGATTTGAGAAGACATATACACCCCTATGGTTATTGCAGCATTATTTACAATAGCCAAGATATGGAAGCAACCTAAGTGTCCATCAGTAGATAAATGGATAAAGAAGAGGTGGTACATATGCACAATGGAATATTATTCACCCATAAGAAGAAAAAAATTCCTACCATTTGCAACATGGATGGAGCTAGAGGGCATTATGCTCAGTGAAATAAGCCAGGTGGAGAAAGACAAGTACAAAATGATTTCACTCATTTGTGGAGTATAACAACAAAGCAAAACTGAAGGAACAAAACAGCAGCAGACTTACAGATTCCAAGAAGAGACTAGTGGTTACCAAAGAGAAGGGGTTGGGGAGGGGAGGGAGGGAGAAGGGGATTAAGGAGCATTATGATTAGCACACATAATGTAAGGGAGTCATGGGGAAGGCAGTTTAGCACAGGGAAGACAAGTAGTGACTCTGTGGCATCTTACTACACTGATGGACAGTGACTGCAATGGGGTATTTGGTGGGGACTTGATAATAGGGGTGAATGTTGTAACCACAATGTTGCTCATGCGAAACCTTCCTAAGATTGTATATCAATAATACCTTTTAAAAATCATTTTTGCTTACAATTATAATGTACCAGCCAGATTTAGGTCAAAAGAAGATTGACAGATAAGGTTTTAGACCAATGTTTTTATTTTTCAACTCCTACTATCAATACACATTTTTCTTTCTTGATTTATTTCTTGACTCTACTAGTACAGTCTGAATATTTTTTTTCTCAAATTTAAAGTAACACATTAAAAATGCACTATAACATTTTCCAAACAATTGGTGCCACATAATAGTCATGAGTCAGGGAAGTGTCTCTAGCCTCCATCAGCAAACTTAAAGACTAAATATTAGAATCACTGGCTTGGTTTAGGTTTCTTCAATAAGAAGACTTTAGACAAGTATTTCAGAGTAGGCATTTTTTTGCAGGGAGGCAGTATCAGGAAACACTAGTAGGGGAGTAGAGAAATTAGAGTAAAAGTGAATGCAGGCAATAAAGAATGTGTTTCAAGCTAGTTACCACTGTGGCAATTGGCGGTCAGTTCTAGTGCATAACTGAGGGAGACAGTGAAGAACACACCTAAGAGTTATGACAACGAAGGGTGAGAAAGCTGGAATATTTATTTGTTAACTCCCCATGGTCATTGGTTGAAAACTGCTTCTGGAAACATGAACTCCCTGGCACTTAGTGCTTACTATGTGTGCAGGCTGAGCACACTCCCCTAGCCAAAGGGGAAAAAGAGCCCTCGGGCAGTCACAGGTGTTCATAGTAAGCAACCTTTGCTAGGTAGAGGTGAGTGTAGAAGAAACACCGATGTGGCACCAATAGCATCTGTTACTGAAGAGCTGCTGAGGGACCATGCAGTCCTTTCTCTGCTTTCACCAGGAGTTATACCTAAGAACTCCTAAGGAGACAAGCAGTTTTCATTTCATGTCAAGTCACATCACACATTCGTGATCATGGCAGGCAAGTGGTGAGATAAAAACTCGGATGTGAATGTACAGGAAGCTCTGAAACTCTCCCCCAAAAACCTGTGCCCCCAGAATGAAAGCAAAGGTTCTAAGCAGCCAAAGTCTAATGCTTTATTGATCCTTGGAAGATCATTAATCAATGACAGCCTACAAAGTACCCTTGGAAATAGTGATAGGTTACAGAAGACTCAAGGTATGCTGGCAGGTTGGGACAAATCACATCAGCCCCGAATAACCTGGGAAGTCACAGTGGGCCACATTAGCCCTCCAGCCAATCTTAGGAAGTAGTGCTAGGCCATATCAGCCAAAGTTCCCCTGGGGGTTTGGGATGGCTTACATCAGATTCAAGATAAAGGGAGCTCTGATTCTAGACACTTTTCACAGACAGACCACATTGGAAAATATAATTAGCATCATGCTCACCCTGACACTCATGTGTTTTTTTCCAGCCATCTGAATAGTAACTGACCCCAAGTAATAACTGAACTAAGGTTTCTAAACAATACTGCGCTTTTTCCAAATTGATTTCAAATCCACATTTGAAGTCACTGGTAAAATGATTAATAGCTCCCCAAAGGTCTTACTTTGTTTCCTTTTGTAGTTCTAGTTCAGTCTTTGGGATAATAAATAGGTATAAAAATGGATAAATGCCTTAGTTTTATTCTGCAAGAGAGAAATTATCAATAAGCATTATTTGGAATAAAAGAAGCAGGGTGTCTATTGTCAATACATATGGGAACCAAAGAGTTAAACTTAAACAGGTTTCTTTACTGCAGGAATTCTCAGATCCCTTAATAGGCCAAGTTGCATTGTAAGTCACCAGGCTGTGGAGATGGCATATGTGCATTTCCTGAACTTATTTAACTACTAAACTCTTTTTTACGCCACAGAACATTTCAAAATCCCAAAGAATTCTGAGACATCTTAAAACTTAACAGTTGTTTAATGATTGCCAATCATAAATAACAGAAAAACAGAATTGCTATGGGGAGATTTCAGGAGAAGGGTGTGGTTGGAATAAGAGAAGAGAGATGGAGCATGATGATTTAGGGTTTTCCACTAACTGATTGTGGCCAATATACCAATTGATGGTAAAAAATAATACAAGCCAGAGTACTTTAAGGAGCTGGAGGACTTCCAGCAATCATAATAAATCCTTGCTGACAATTAGATATTCTCTATCTTTGGATCCCATAATCAGTACTGCCCTTAGACATGGGCAGCCAGGGCCCCTCACCTTTAGACTTTAAAGTTTAGAAAGCCCTACTCTAGATTTCCTCCAGCTGTGCCCTCCACATGAGGCAGGATCTACAAATCCAAGGGGACGGGTCCACTCAAAGCCCACAGCCCCTCTTTTAGGTCAAGCTCTGGGTTGAAGGACCCCAGAATTCCTTGCCCAGAGGAACCTAAGCACTTCCAAGATCACACAAGCCTGTCCCTGAGACCATCCTCTTAAGAGTATACTGTGATGGGGGGGTGCTGGTGACTGGGGTAAAATGGGTGTGACAGTAGATGGAACTTAGTTACTGGGCTAGAATAGCCACCCAAGGCCCCTAGTGGTTCAGGACAAAGCCAGAGGTAGAAAGAAAAGGGGGAAGGGGCTGCACAGCCATGGTCTCCATGGGTACTCTTGCCTCAAGCCTTGCAAATATTAGGGGCAGGCCTACCCTTGTGAGTGCAGTTTTCCTGCTCAAGGAGCCCGTGGAGGAAGTCAATGGCAATGATGCAAAATGATTCTTCTAGTAAAATTACTTGTGACTCCTTCATCATCTGCACAGTTATGAATTACCAGGTAACAGTGGCATTTCCAAGATTTATCTCTAACACCTCACTGTACTTCCTGTCCTTGCTTTTCCAGGCATGTACAATAGATACATTCCTGTGCATGGCCATTTCAATGATAAATATCACAATGAAGAAGACATTTTAAAAGACCTCTGAGTAAACAATCTATGTCACAACAGTGCACTTACACCAATTCACAAAAAATCATTGAGAAATCAAGACTGCCTCAGTCAATAAGCTACACTGTGATGACAGGAAATATCATGGCTCTGCCCAGTGGGTGACCTTCATCTAGCTCATATTCAATCTGAAAACAGAGAACTGTGGGTGTCAAGAGGATAAAAGGCCATGGTGGGTCTGCAGCATTGGGAACCCAGGAGCAGTAGGCAGGGATTCCTGAGCAGGGAAGACAACCATGAGCCAGGCAAACAGAGAAGCCATTCCTAAATAACAAATGACTCTAATTGTCAGAGAATATTAGAAGAAATATCTTTTTCCCTATTTTTCCTATTTTATTTTATGTTATCTTATTATGGTAAGAACACTTATCATGACATCCACCCTCTTAGCAAAACTTTAAGTATACATTACATTATTGTTGACTAGGTACAATGTTGTACAACAGACTTCTAGAAATTATTCTTCTTGCTTAATTGAAACTTTACGCCCATTGATTAGTAACTCCCATGTCTCGCTCCCCCCAATCCCTGTCAACCACCACTTCACTCTTTGATTCTCTGAATTGAACTATTTTAGATACCTCATATAAGCGGAAACACATAGTATTTGTCTTTCTCTGTTATGAGTGGTTTATTTCACTTAGCATAATGTCCTCAAGGTTAACCCATGTTATTTCATATTAGAGAATTTCACTTTTTTAAGGCTGAATAGTATTCTATGAATGTATATACCACAACTTCTTCATCCATTCATCCTCTGGACCTTTAGGCTGTTTTTCTCTGTTCACTACTGTGACTAGTGCTGCCATGAACATGGGAGTGCTAGTATCTCTTCAAGATCCTGATTTCAATTCTTTTGGGTAAGTACTCAGAAGTGGAATTGCTGGATCATATGGTAGTTCTACTTTTAATTTTTGAGGCAGCTTTACACTGTTTTCCATAGCTGCTGCACCATTTTGCATTCCCACCAAGACTGTGCAAGGGTTTCGATTTTTCCACATCCTTGCTAACAATTGTTGTCTGTTGTTTTTTGATAATAGCCATCTTGACAGGCTTGAAATGGTATCTCTTTGTGGTTTTGATTTGTACCTGATGATTAGTGAATTTGAGCATCTTTTCTTCTATCTGTTGAACATTATACCCATATGTTTTCTTTGGAGAAATGTCTATTCAAGTCATTAGGCCCATTTCTTAATCAGGCTTTTAGTTTTCTTACTATTGAGTTGAAGAAGTTCCTTATATTTTTTGGACGTGAACTCCCTATCAGGTAGATGGTTTGCAAATATTTTCTCCCATGCTATAGGTTGCCTTTTCACTCTGTTGATTTTTTTCCTTTGCTGTGTAGATGCTTTCTAGTTTGATACAGCCCCATTTGTTTATTTTTGTTTTGTTGCCTGTAAAGAAATATCTTAATATAAGCCAAGCTTAAGTTGCTGGTCCACAGGCCACCATTTGAGAAGCACTGTGTTAAACACTTCAGATCCCAAAATCATATGTCAGATCGAGCAGATTAGAATCTCAGGGGAGAGGCTGACTATCTGATTTTTTAAAATAATTTATTTTGGTATCATTAATCTACAATTACATGTGCAATATTATGGTGATTAAACTACCCCCTTCATCAGGAACCCCCCCCAACCAAATTACAGTCACTGTCCATCAGCGTAGTGAGATGCTATAGAGTCACTACTTCTCTTCTCTGAGTTCTACAGCCCTCCCCGTGCCCCACCAACATTACATCTGCTAATCGTAATGCCCCTTTTTCCCCCTTGTCCCTCCCTTCCCACCCATCATCCCCAGTCCCTTTCCCTTTGGTAACTGTTAGTCCATTCTTTGGTTCTGTGAGTCTGCTGCTGTTTTGTTCCTTCACTTTTTTTCTTTGTTCATATACTCCACATATGAGTGAAATCATCTGATACTTGTCTCTTTTCTGTCTGGCCTATTTCACTGAGCATAATACCCTCTAGCTGCATCCATGTTGTTGCAAATGGTAGGATTTGTTTTCTTCTAATGGCTGAATAATATTCCATTGTGTATATGTACCACTTCTTGTTTATCCATTCATCTACTGATGGACACTTAGGTTGCTTCCATTTCTTGGCTATTGTAAATAGTGCTGCGATAAACATGGGGGTGCATATGTCTTTTTTTTTTTTTGCTTGGTAATCAGTTTATTGGTATAACATGAACTACAGGTTTGGAAGGAATGATAAAATTCATTTAGTTCAATGCTTTCTCTTCCCCCTGCCTCCAATCCCACCAACACTAGGCAATGCTTGAATCTTCTTTCAAACATCCCTACCAAATCTTTACTTTCACTTCCAGTGATGAAGATCTCCCCAGAAGTTCCTTCCATTCTTGCCAGTGGATCTTGGCCTCAGGGAAGTGGATCTTCTTAGGGAAGTGATTCTCAGTATTTTTTCTGTCTCAGTAACCATGAGGGCATGCCAGCACACTTCCATCAGTAACAGTACTTTCAAATACAAAAAAACTTTTAATAGAGGTTGTTGAGAGAGAGGAAGATGGTGATGGGAGAGGAACTTGCCCTTTTCATTTGGTATACTTCTTTTTTGTTAAATAATTTATTTTGGTATCATTAATCTACAATTGCATGTGCAATATTATGGTTATTAAATTACCCCTTCATCAGGTCCCCCCAACAACCCCATTACAGTCACTGTCCCTCAGCATAGTGAGATGCTATAGAATCACTACTTGTCTTCTCTGAGTTGTACTGCCCTCCCTGTGCTCCCCCAACATTACGTCTGCTAATCGTAATGCCCCCTTTTCCCTCTTATCCCTCCCTTCCCACCCATCTTCCCCACTCCCTTTCCCTTTGGTAACTATTAGTCCGTTCTTGGGTTCTGTGAGTCTGCTGCTGTTTTGTTCCTTCAGTATTTTTTCTTGTTCTTATACTCCACATATGAGTGAAATCATTTGATACTTGTCTTTTTCGGCTTGGCTTATTTCACTGAGCATAACACCCTCTAGCTCCATCCATGTTGTTGCAAATGTCAGGATTTGTTTTCTTCTTATGGCTGAATAATATTCCATTGTGTATATGTACCACCTCTTCTTTATCCATTCATCTACTGATGGACACTTAGGTTGCTTCCATTTCTTGGCTATTGTAAATAGTGCTGCGATAAACATGGGGTGCACATGTCTTTTTCAAACTGTGCTGCTGCATCATTAGGGTAAATTCCTAGGAGTGGGACTCCTGGGTCAAATGGTATTTCTATTTTGAGTTTTTGAGGAACCTCCATACTGCTTTCCACAATGGTTGAACTAATTTGCATTCCCACCAGCAGTGTAGGAGGGTTCCTTTTTCTCCACATCCTCGCCAACATTTGTTGTTGTTTGTGTTTTGGATGTTGGCCATCCTTACTTGTGTGAGGTGATATCTCATTGTGGTTTTAATTTGCATTTTTCTGATGATTAGCGATGTGGAGCATCTTTTCATGTGCCTGTTGGCCATCTGAGTTTCTTCTTTGGAGAAGTGTCTATTCATGTCCTCTGCCCATTTCTTAATTGGATTATTTACTTTATGTTTGTTGAGGTGCGTGAGTTCTTTATATATTTTGGACGTCAACCCCTTATCAGATACATCATTTATGAATATATTCTCCCATACAGTAGGATGTCTTTTTGTTTTACTGATGGTGTCCTTTGCTGCACAGAAGCTATTCAGATTGATATAGTCCTACTTGTTCATTTTTGCTTTTGTTTCCCTTGTTCGGGCAGATATGTTCATAAAGAAGTCTCTCATGTTTATGTCCAAGAAATTTTTGCCTATGTTTTTTTCAAAGAGATTTATGGTTTCATGACTTACATTCAGGTCTTTGATCCATTTTGAGTTTACTTTTGTGTATGGGGATAGGCAGTAGTCCAGTTTCATTCTCTTACATGTAGCTGTCCAGTTTTGGCAACACCAGCTGCTGAAGAGGCTGTCATCTCCCCATTGTACATCCAAGGCTCCTTTATCAAATATTAATTGACTGTATATGTTTGGGTTAATATTTGGATTTTCTATTCTGTTCCACTGGTCTGTGGGTCTGTTTTTGTGAAAATACCAAATTGTCTTGATTACTGTGGCTTTGTAGTAGAGCTTGAAGTCAGGGAGCATAATTCCCCCTGTTTTATTCCTCCTTCTTAGGATTGCTTTGGCTATTTGGGGTCTTTTGTGGTTCCATATGAATTTTAGAATTATTTGTTCCAGTTCATTGAAGAAAGCTGTTGGTATTTTGATAGGGATTGTGTTGAATCTATAGATTGCTTTAGGTAGTACACCCATTTTGACAATATTTATTCTTCCTAGCCGAGAGGATGGGATGGATTTCCATTTGTTAGTGTCTTCTTTAATGTCTGTTAGGAGTATCTTGTAGTTTTCAGAGTATAGGTCTTTCACTTCCTTCGTTAGTTTTATTCCCAGGTATTTTATTCTTCTTGATGCAATTGTTAATGGAATTGTTTTTCTGATGTCTCTTTCTGTTAGTTCATCATTAGTGTATAGGAAAGCAACAGATTTCTGTGTGTTACTTTTGTATCCTGCAACTTTGCTGAATTCAGATATTAGTTTTAGTAGTTTTGGAGTGGAGTCTCTAGGGTTTTTTATGTACAATATCCTGTCATCTACAAATCGTGACAATTTGACTTCTTCTTTACCAATCTGGATGCCTTGTATTTCTTTGTTTTGTCTGATTGCCATGGCTGGGACCTCCAGTACTATGTTGAATAACAGTGGAGAGAGTGGGCATCCCTGTCTTGTTCCCGATCTTAGATGAAAAGCTTTTAGCTTCTTGTAGTTAAGTATGATGTTAGCTGTGGGTTTGTCATATATGGCCTTTATGATATTGAGGTACTTGCCCTCTATGCCCATTTTGTTGAGAGTTTTAATCATGAATGGATGCTGAATTTTGTCAAATGCTTTTTCAGCATCTATGGAGATGATCATGTGGTTTTTGTTCTTCTTTTATTGATGTGTTGGATGATGTTGATGGATTTTCGAATGTTGTACCATCCTTGCATCCCTGGGATGAATCCCACTTGATCATGGTGTATGATCCTCTTGATGTATTTTTGAATTCGATTTGCTAATATTTTGTTGAGTATTTTTGCATCTACGTTCATCAGGGATATTGGTCTGTAATTTTCTTTTTTGGTGAGGTCTTTGCCCGGTTTTGGTATTAGAGTGATGCTGGCTTCATAGAGTGAGTTTGGAAGTATTCCCTCCTCTTCTATTTTTTGGAAAACTTTAAGGAGAATGGGTGTTATTTCTTCTCTATATGTCTGGTAGAATTCAGAGGTGAATCCATCTGGTCCGGGGGTTTTGTTCTTGGGTAGTTTTTTGATTACCGATTCAATTTCGTTGCTGGTGATTGGTCTGTTTAGTTTTTCTGTTTCTTGCTTGGTCAGTCTTGGAAGGTTGTATTTTTCTAAGAAGTTGTCCATTTCTTCTAGGTTTTCCAGCTTGTTAGCATATAGATTCTCATAATATTCTATTATAATTCTTTGTATTTCTGTGGGGTCCGTCGTGATTTTTCCTTTCTCATTTCTGATTCTGTTTATGTGTGTAGATTCTCTTTTTCTCTTAATGAGTCTGGCTAGGGGTTTATCTATTTTGTTTATTTTTTCAAAGAACCAGCTCTTGGTTTCATTGATTTTTTTTATTGTTTTATTCTTCTCAATTTTATTTATTTCTTCTCTGATCTTTATTATGTCCCTCCTTCTGGTGACTTTGGCCCTCATTTGTTCTTGTTTTTCCTAATTCAGTAATTGTGTCTTTAGACTATTCACTTGGGAATGTTCTTCCTTCTTTAAATAGGCCTGGATTGCAATATAGTTTCCTCTTAGAATTGCCTTTGCTGCATCCCGCAGATGTTGTGGCTTTGTGTTGTTGTCATTAGTCCCCATACATTCTTTGATTTCTGTTTTGATTTGGTCATTAACCCATTGATTAATTAGGAGAATGTTGTTAAGTCTCCATGTATTTGTGAGCCTTTCTGTTTTCTTTCTAAAATTTATTTCTAGTTTTATACCTTTGTGATCTGAGAAGTTGGTTGGTAGAATTTCAATATTTTTAAATTTACTGAGGTTCTTTTTGTGGCCTAGTATGTGGTCTATTCTGGAAAATTTTCCATGTGCACTTGAGAAGAATGTGTATCCTGCTGCTTTTGGGTGCAGAGTACTGTAGATGTCTGTTAGGTCCATCTGTTCTAGTGTGTTGTTCAGTGCCTCTGTGTCTTTACTTATTTTCTGTCTGGTTGATCTGTCCTTTGGAGTGAGTGGTATGTTGAAGTCACCTAAAATGAGTGCATTGCTCTCTATTTCCTCCTTTAATTCTGTTAGTATTTGTTTCAAATATGCCGGCGCTCCTGTGTTGGGTGCATATATTTAAAATGGTTATATCCTCTTTTTGGACTGACCCCTTTTCATTATGTAATGTCCTTCTTTATCTCTTGCTACTTTCTTCGTTTTGAAGAATATTTTGTCTGATACAAGTACTGCAACACCTGCTTTTTTCTCCTTGTTGTTTGCATGAAATATCTTTTTCCATCCCTTCACTTTTAGTCTGTGTGTATTTTTGGGTTTGAGGTGAGTTTCTTGTAAACAGCATATAGATGGGTCTTGTTTTTTTATGCATTCTGTTACTCTGTGTCTTTTGATTGGTGCATTCAGTCCATTCACATTTAGGGTGATTATCGATAGATATGTACTTATTGCCATTGCTGGCTTTAGATTCGTGGTTACCAAAGGTTCAAGGGTTGCTTCTTTACTATCTGACAATCTAACTTAACTTTCTTGTTAAGTTATTGTAAACACTGTCTGTTGTTTCTTTTTTTCTCTCCCTTCTTTTTCTTCCTCCTCCATTCTTTATACACTAGGTGTTTTATTCTTTGCCTTTAGTTAGTATTTGGATGATCTGCCTTCTTTGCTATGATTTTATTTTCTCTGGTGACATATTTTTAGCCTTATGAGTGCTTCCATCTAGAGCAGTTCCTTTAAGATGTCCTGTAGAGGTGGTTTATGGGAGGCAAATTCTCTCAGCTTTTGCTTGTCTGGAAATTGTTTAATCCCTGCATCATATTTAAATGATAATCGTGCTGGATACAATATTCTTGGTTCGAGGCCCTTCTGTTTCATTATATTAAATATTTCATGCTATTCTCTTCTGGCCTGTAAGGTTTCTGTTGAGAAGTCTGATGAAAGTCTGATGCGTTTTCCTTTGTAGGTGATCTTTTTTCTCTCTCTAGCTGCCTTTAATACCGTGTCCTTATCTTTGATCTTTGCCATTTTAATTATTATGTGTCTTGGTGTTATCTTCCTTGGGTCCCTTGTGTTGGGAGATCTGTGGGCTTCCGTGGACTGCGAGACTATTTCCTTCCCCAGCATGGGGAATTTTTCAGTAATTATTTCTTCAAAGACACTTTCTATCCCTTTTTCTCTCTCTTCTTCCTCTGGTACTCATATAATGCGAATATTGTTCCTTTTGGATTGGTCACACAGTTCTCAGTATTCTATCATTCCTAGAGATCCTGTTATCTCTCTCTGCCTCAGCTGCTCTGTATTCCTGTTCTCTGATTTCTATTCCATTAACACTCTCTTGCATCTCATCCAGTCTGCTGCTAAGCCCGTCGATGGCTTGTCTCATTTCTGCATTGTCTTTCCTGACTTCCCTCACTTCCTCCCTCAGCTCTTGCATATTTCTCTGTAGATCCCTCAGCATGGTTATGACTTTTATTCTGAATTCTTTTTCAGGAAGATTGTGCATTTCCATCCCTTCAGCCTCCCTCTCTTATGTTGTCTGGGTCAGCTTTGTCTGTACCATATTCCTCTGTCTTTTCATGGCGACAGAAGTGGTCGCTGGCAGGTGCCCCATATGTCAGCTGGGCTCTTTAAGACTTAAAAAAAAAAGAAGGAAGGGAAAGAAAAGAGAAAAAAGAATGAAATATAAGGAAGAAAAGAAAAGAATCGAAAGGAAAAAAAAAAGCCCTCTGGGAGTAAATTCTGTAAGGATGCTGTAGGTGGCACTGTTGCTCCACTATTCGGCAGCTGCGGCCATGCATCTCAGCTGGGCCTTTTGCAGCTCTGACCGGGGCAGGAACGAATGCGAGGCTATTGTTCTCTGTGTGAAGTTTCAGTGCATTTACTTTTTCCCAGTTGCCAGCCAAGGGGTTTGAAATTCCTCAGGACTCCCAGCCTGCTGGGCTGAGTGTGCTGGGACGATCATAAGACCACTGAAAAAAGCGTGCACTTTCTTTTGTCCTGGGAGCCGGCTGCAAGGACCTGGGCATGTTCTCAGCTCAAAACCTGGACCTTCTGCCTCTCCAATCTCCGCTACACTGCGCGATATGTGTCAGCACTCCCGGTGCAGATCACTGGGGCTGGTTATTTCGCAGTCCTGTACTTCCACTCCCTCCCAGCTATGAATCCTCTCCTCCCGCCAGTGCACTGGGGTGGGGGAGTGCTCGGGTCCTGCCAGGATGCAGCTCCATATCTTACCTGTCTTGTGGGGTGCCGAGTCCTCTCAGGTGCAGATGCAGGCTGTGCGCTGTCCTGTGTATTCTGGTCTCTCTTTTAGGGATAGTTGTTTTTGCTATATTTTCATAGATATATATGGTTTTGGGGGGAGATTTCCACCACCCTGCTCACGCCGCCATCTTCCCGGAACCTCTTTATATCTGATTTTTTAACAAATATCCCTATTAAATGTTGTGGTATAAATACACCACACCTTTTATATGCATTAAAATTCATGCTCTTTCCTTGTTGAAGAGCTCCTCTGACACTAACCAGAGCCCATTACTCCTATGTTACACAGTATGCTAAAAGTTCTGATTACCTGATTCCCCAATACAGACTAGATTAGAAGCTATCTACTGTGGGCTGTGGAAACCAGTTTATTTATTTGTTCATTTAATTTTGTTTTTAAGCTATAATGTAAGATTTTGTTTTGTTTGCAGAAAACAATTTGCTATCAAATGAGGCAGCTTAATATAAATGTTTTTTATTAAAGTTACAAACTCCAAACCTAGTTTTTCCTTAAGCTTTTAACGTCAACCTACAAATCTTATTATTCTATTATAAATCAAATAAAGCTTAGTGATCACTTACACAGTCACCTTTGACTGACGATGGGTCCCATTTAACTAAACACCCTTATAAATTGAACAATTCAATTTACTTTTTAAGCCCCTTAATTATTTGACTAGCAAATAAAATCTTCTCAGCATTTAATTGATTCCTATACACATAGTAAGTTAAACTTAGAAATATAGTGAATCTTAGAGTTCTCTTAAATGTTCAAACATATCAGTATAATGTCCTTAAAACCAGGGACAAAGCCTTGAAAAATTCTTCCAGATGTCTTCTTAAAATCTGTAAGAGCTGAATTCTGGGAAGATGGCAGCAGGAGCACGGTAGCATAAATCTCCTCCCAAAACCATATATATTTGTGAAAATACAACAAATACAATTATCCCTATAAGAAAGACCAGAAGATACAGTACAACAACCAGGCTACAGCTACATCTGGGAGAACTCAGCGCCTCACGAAGCGGGTAAGATACAAAGCCATGACCCGGCAGGACCCGAGCACTCCCCCACCCTAGCGCACCGGTGAGAGGAAAAGATTCAGAGTGGGAAGGGAGTGGAAGCACAGGCCTGCCAAATAACCAGCCCTGGTGATCTGCACTGGGAGCACAGACACACATTGTGTGGTGTATCAGAGATTAGAGAAATGGAAGGGCAGGATCTGAGACAGGCTGCAAGCAGGTCCCTTCAGCCGGCTCCCCGGAATAAAAGAAAAGGGCACTTTTTAAAAAAGTCTTAAAGAGACAAGGGCCCAACAGCAGACAAAATCGTCCCAGTGTACTCAGCCCAGCAGGCTGGGAGTAGTGGGGAATTTCGGACCCCCTGGCCAGTGGCCAGGCAAAGCAGCAGCACCGAGGCTTCCCACAGAGATCAGCAGCTTGCCATTCATTCCCCCCTGCCGGCACCACAAAAGGTCCGGCTGAGCGGCCGCTGCTGCGGAACAGCAGAGGGGCTGCCCCACCCACAGCAACCCCACAGAATCTACTCCCGGCTGGCATGCAGCTAAGCCGGAAGGACCCCAGAACCTAGAACAAGGGCTGCAAAGCACCAAGGGGACAAGAAGGCACCCAGCAAGACTGCAAACCCCCGCAGTTCTATAGGCTAAGCTGAGGGTAACCCCACACACAGGCCGCTCAGGGGATTATCCCAGAGACTGCCTCCCAGTGTGCAGGTAACCAGCACAGGCTACAGAGAAGGGCAAGGAGAAGAACAAGCAGGAAGGGACTTTGTTCTCCCAGCTGACACATGTGGCACCTGCCTGTGACCACTTCTATCACCATGAAAAGACAGAAGAATATGGTCCCATCAAGGATTATCAAGACAACCCCAGAGAGAGGGCCTGGTGGGATATATTTAAACAATATTCCCAAAAAAGAATTCAGAATAAAAGTCATAACCATGCTGATGGACCTACAGAGAAATATGCAAGAGCTAAGGGAGGAACTCTGGAGAGACATAACAGAAATGAAACAATCAACTGATGGACTCAAGAGCACACAGGACGAGGTGCAAGAGACTGTTAATGGAATAGAAATCAGAGACAGGAGTACAGAGAAGCTGAGGCAGAGAGAGATAATAGGATCTCTAGGAATGAAAGAATATTAAGAGAACTGTGTGACCAATCCAAATGGAAACATATTCGCATTATAGGAGTACCAGAAGAAGAAGAGAGAGAAAAAGGGATAGAAAGTGTCTTTGAAGACATAATTGAGGAAAATTTCCCCAAGCTGGGAAAGGAAATAGTTTCTAAGACCATGGAAGCCCAAAGATCTCCCAACACAAGGGACCCAAGGAAGAAAACACCAAGACATATAATAATTAAAATGGCAAAGATCAAACACAAGGACAGAGTATTAAAGGCAGCTAGAGAGAGAAAAAAGATCACCTACAAAGGAAAACCCATCAGACTGTCATCAGACTTCTCAACAGAAACCTTACAGGCCAGAATAGAATACCATTATATATTTAACGCAATGAAACAGAAGGGCCTTGAACCAAGAATACTGTATCCAGCACAATTATCATTTAAATTTGAGGGAGGGATTAAACAATTCCCAGATAAGCAAAAGCTGAGGGAATTTGCCTCCCACAAACCACCTGTACAGGATATCTTAAAGGGACTGCTCTAGATGGAAGCACTCATAAGGCTAAAAATATGTCACCAGAGAAAATAAAATCATAGCAAAGAAAGTAGACCATACGAATACTAATGAAAGGCAAAAAATAAAACCAACTATCCACAAAAACAGTCAAAGGAAACACAAAAGTGTACAAAATAAAACACCTAGCATATAAAGAATGGAGGAGGAAGAATAAGAAGGGAGAGAAATAAAGAATCATCAGACTGTGTTTATAATAGCTTAACAAGAGAGTTAAGTTAGACTGTTAGATAGTAAAGAAGCTAACCTTGAACCTTTAGTAACCACAAATTTAAAGCCGGCAATAGCGATAAGTGCATACCTATTGATAATCACCCTAAATATAAATGGACTGAATGCACCAATCAAAAGACAAAAAGTAATAGAATGGATAGAAAAGGAAGAACCACCTATATGCTGCTTAAAAGAGACTCACCTCAAACCCAAAGATATACACAGACTAAAAGTGAAGGGATGGAAAAAGATATTTTATGCAAACAACAGCGAGAAAAAAGCAGGTTTTGCAGTACTTATATCAGACAAAACAGGCTTCAAAACAAAGAAAGTAACAAGAGATAAAGAAGGACATTACATAATGATACAGGGGTCAATCCAACAAGAGGATATAACCATTTTAAATATATATGCACCCAACACAGGAGTGCCAACATATGTGAAACAAATACTTACAGAATTAAAGGAGGAAATAGAAAGCAATGCATTCATTTTACGAGACTTCAACACACTACTCACTCCAACGGACAGATCAACCAGACAGAAAATAAGTAAAGACACAGAGGCACTGTAAAACACACTAGAACAGATGAACCTAACAGACATCTACAGAACTCTACACCCAAAAGCAGCAGGATACACATTCTTCTCAAGTGCACATGGAACATTTTCCAGAACAGACCACATACTAGGCCACAAAAAGAACCTCAGTAAATTCAAAAATATTGAAATTCTACCAACCAACTTCCCAGATCACAAAGCTATAGAACTAGAAATAAATTGCACAAACAAAAAGTCTCACAAATACATGGAGGCTTAAAAACACGCTCCTAAATAATCAATGGATCAATGACCAAATTAAAACAGAGATCAAACAATATATGGATACAAATTACAACAACAGCACAAAGCCCCAACTTCTATGGGACACAACAAAGGCAGTTCTAAGAGGAAAGAATATTGCAATCCAGGCCTATTTAAAGAAGGAAGAACAATCCCAAAAGAATAGTCTAAAGTCACAACTATTGAAATTGGAAAAAAAAGAAAAAATGAGGCCCAAAATCACCAGAAGGAGGGACATAATAAACATTAGAGAAGAAATAAATAAACTTGCGAAGAACAAAATAATAGAAAAAAAATCAATGAAACCAAGAGCTGGTTCTTTGAGAAAATAAACAAAATAGATAAACCCCTGGCCAGACTTATTAATACAAAAAGAGTACCTACACACATAAACAGAATCAGAAATGAGAAAGGAAAAACCACGATGGATCACACAGAAATACAAAGAATTATTAGAGAATACTATGAAAATCTATATGCTAACAAGCTGGAAAACCTAGAAGAAATGGACAACTTCTTAGAAAAATACAACCTTCCAAAACTGACCAAGTAAGATACAGAAAACCTAAACAGACCAATTACCAGCAACAAAATTGAATTGCTAATCAGAAAACTACCCAGAACAAAACCCCTGGGCCAGATGGATACACCACAGAATTTTATCAGACATATAAAGAAAAAAATAATACCCATTCTCCTTAAAGTTTTCCAAAAAATAGAAGAGGAGGGAATACTTTCAAACTCATTCTATGAAGCCAGAATCACTCTAAAACCAAAACCAATCGAAGACCCCACCAAAAAAGAAAATTACAGACCAATATCCCTGATGAACAAAGATGTAAAAATACTCAACAAAATATTAGCAAACAGAATTCAAAAATACATCAAGAGGATAATACACCATGATCAAGTGGGATTCATCCCAGGGATGCAAGGATGGTACAACATTCGAAAATCCATCAACATCATCCACCACATCAACAAAAAGAAGAACAAAAACCACATGATCATCTCCATAGATGCTGAAAAAGCATTTGACAAAATTCAACATCCATTCATGATTAAAACGCTCAACAAAATGGATATAGATGGCAAATACCTCAACATCATAAAGGCTATATATGACAAACCCACAGCTAACATTATACTTAATGGCGAGACGCTGAAAGCTTTTCATCTAAGATCGGGAACAAGACAGGGATGCCCACTCTCTCCACTGTTATTCAACATAGTACTGGAGGTCCTAGCCACAGCAATCAGACAAAACAAAGACATACAAGGCATCCATATTGGTAAAGAAGAAGTCAAATTGTCACCATTTGCTGATGACACGATATTGTACATTAAAAACCCTAAAGACATCACTCCAAAACTACTAGAACTAATATCTGAATTCAGCAAAGTTGCAGGATACAAAATTAATACACAGAAATCTATTGCTTTCCTATACACTAATGATGAACTAACAGAAAGAGAAATCAGGAAAACAATTCCATTCACAATTGCATCAAAAAGTATAAAATACCTAGGAATAAACCTAATGAAGGACATGAAAGACCTATACCCTGAGAACTACAAGACACTCCTAAGAGAAATTAAAGAAGACACTAACAAGTGGAAATTCTTCCCATGCTCTTGGCTAGGGAGAATAAATATTGTCAAAATGTCTATACTACCTAAAACAATCTACATATTTAATGCAATCCCTATCAAAATACCAACAGCATTCTTCAATGAACCGAAACAAATAGTTCTAAAATTCATATGAAACCAGAAAAGACCCCAAATAGCCAACGCAATCCTGAAAAGGAATAATAAAACAGGTGGAATTAGGGTCCCAGACTTCAAGCTCTACTACAAAGCCATAGTAATCAAGACAATCTGGTACTGGCACAAGAACAGACCCACAGACCAGTGGAACAGAATAGAGAGTCCTGACATTAACCCAAACATATATGGTCAATTCATATACGATAAAGGAGCCATGGATATACAATGGGGAAATGATAACCTCTTCAACTGCTGGTGTTGGCAAAACTGAACAGCTACATATCAGAGAATGAAACTGGATTTCTCTCTAACCCTGTACACAAAAGTAAACTCAAAATGGATCAAAGACCTGAATGTAAGTCATGAAAGCATAAAACTCTTAGAAAAAAACTTAGGCAAAAATCCCTTCGACATAAACATGAGCGACTTCTTCATGAACATGAACAAAAGCAAAAATGAACAAGTGGGACTATATCAAACTGAAAAGCTTCTGTACAGCAAAGGACACCATCAGAAGAACAAAAAGACATCCTACAGTATGAGAGAATATATTCATAAATAACATGTCCTATAAGGGGTTGACATCCAAAATATATAAAGAGCTCATGCACCTCAACAAACAAAAAGCAAATAATCCAATTAAAAAATGGGCAGAGGATCTGAATAGACACTTCTCCAAAGAAGAAATTCAGATGGCCCACAGGCACATGAAAAGATGCTCCACATCACTAATCATCAGAGAAATGCAAATTAAAACCACAGTGAGATATCACCTCACACCAGTAAGGATGGCCATCATCTAAAACAGAAAAAACAACAAATGTTGTCAAGGATGTGGCAAAAAGGAAACCCTCCTACACTGCTGGTGGGAATATAAACTAGTTCAACCATTGTGGAAAGCAGTATGGAGGTTTCTCAAAAAACTGAAAATAAAAATACCGTTTGACCCAGGAATCCCACTCGTAGGAATTTAGCTTAAGAATGCAGCGGCCCAGTTTGAAAAAGACATATGCACCCCAATGTTTATTGCAGCACTATTTACAATAGCCAAGAAATGGAGGCAACCTAAGTGTCCATCAGTAGATGAATGGATAAAGAAGATGTGGTACATATACACAATCGAGTATTATTCAGCCTTAAGAAGAAAACAAATCGTACCATTTGCAATAACATGGGTGAAGCTGGAGGGTATTATGCTCAGTGAAATAAGCCAGGCGGAAAAAGACACGTGTCAAATGATTTCACTCATATGTGGAGTATAAGAACAGAGAAAAAAACTGAAGGAACAAAACAGCAGCAGAGTCACAGAACCCAAGAATGGACTGACAGTTACCAAAGGGAAAGGGACTGGGGGATGGGTGGGAAAGGCGGGCAAGGGGGAAAAAGAGACATTACGATTAGCAGACATAATGTAGGGGGGGCATGGGGAGAGCTGTACAACTCAGAGAAGACAAGTAGTGATTCTATAGCATCTCACTATGGTGATGTACAGTGATTGTAATGGGGTATGTGGGGGGAGTTGATGACGTGGGGAGTTTAGTAACAATAATGTTGCACATGTAATTGTAGATTAACAATACGAAAATAAAGTAAGTGAAAATAAAAAAAATCTGTAAGAGCTGTGTTGAAAAGGGTGGAAAATGAAGGATTTTTTCAAGTTCAAAGTATTTAAAAGTAAACATGAAAATTTTTTAACTATCTTGAAATATTAAAAATTTTTAACTATCTTGAAATATTAAAATTAAAAATCCCATTCTATGAAAGAGCAGCCTGAGATTACAATATTCTGTGAGTTGATGGAAGAATTTGGTAATAATTAGTTACAAATCAGGGACATGAGCAATGTGATTGTGATGGTTATTTTATGTGTCGACATGACTGGATCATGGGTGCCCAAACATAAGTTTATTTCTCACTCATGGTAAGTCCAATGCAGGTGTTCCCAGACCACAGTTCTCTTACTGGAGATCCAGACTCATTTAATCTTATGGGGCTACCCATCTTCTGCACATGACCTCTAAGCTTGCTATGGAACAAGAGAGGATAGCTGGGACAAAGCACACCAGCTTTTAATTCCATGGTCTGAAGTGTCACAACACCTCTACTTACAATCCATCAGCATGACCTAGTCACATGGCGCCTCCAGATGCAGGACCCCTGGAAATGCGATCTAGCCATGTGCTAGAAGAAATTACCACAAACTGAGTATCTTATAACAACAGAAATGTATTTTCTCACAGTTCTGGAGGCCTGAAATCTGAAAATCAAGGTGTTCGCAGGGCTGTGCTCCCTCTGAAGGCTCTAGGGGAGAATCCTTCTTTGCCTCTTCCAGCTTTTGGTGGCTGCCAGCATTCCCTGCCATTACTGGGCTTTCAGTTACATTGTTCCAATTTCTGCTCCCGTCTCCACTTGGCCATCTTCCTTTGTGCATGAATGTGTCTCCAGATCTCCCTTTCCTTAAAAGAACACCAGTCATCAGAGTTGGGGTCCACCCTAATCCACGATGACCTTCTCTTAACTTGATTACATCTGCAAAGACCCCATTTCCAAATAAGGTCACATTCACAGGTACCAAGAGTAAGGGCTTCCACATATCTTGTGGGTGCACACAATTCAATCCACTACAGAGTGAATATTGGTTTTCTATTATGCACTTTCTGTGGATCAGGAGTTTAGGCACAGATTAGCTTGGTCTCATCAGGCTAAAATCTATGGCTGTGGTTCTCATCTAAAGCTCAGGGTCACTAGCTGTCGGCATAATTGAAATCCATGTGGCTGTACAACTTAGGCCAGAGGTATTTTGCTGAATGTCGGCAGGGACAACTACATCTTCAGTAGGAGCACATTTGTCTGATGCTTTCCCTTCTTTTAAAGGTTCACCTGGTTAAGTCAGGCCCACCTAGGAATCTCAGTTTTGGTTATCTCAAAGTTAACTGATTAGTAACCTAATCACAGGAATGATATTTCATCATATTTTTAAGTTCCACCACACTCTAGGAAAGGTTATTATACAAGGGTGATGGCCATTGAGGGTCATCTTAGAATCTGCCTACCACAGGGGTAGGCCTCTTTTAACCTACCCCTGAAAGATTTAGAATTAAAACATAAATCTTTAAGAGCTAGTGTTTTGATATTTTTTGCATTAAGGAATCTCTGCATATTTGGTATTTATATACTTGCAATATTTGTCTAACAGGACTAAAAATTCAGCCTTTTAATTCCCATTTAAAAATTATAATTGTGTAATGGATTTAGGCAGGTGCATTAAGTTGAAACATTCTAGTGTATTTAATTTTAGGAGAATTTAAGATCGAGCCCTTTCTCAGTTACTATGCCAGGATTCCATGTCTGTGTTCTTTATACAGTTGAGCTTTTCTTAGTTCAAGGAGTACCATTTCTGACTTCTTCCATCTGCTCAGAGACATCTATAATCTTCACAATGGTTGCAGCTAACTTCCTCAGCATTGACTAGATTCTTAATTTTTAAAGCTGTCTTTATCCTAATGTCTGGTTTCTATTTCCTAGCCCTGCAAGATAAATGAGTCACTCTAGGAGTAATTTAATAAGGCCATAGCAAATAGCCAACCTATATGGCTGTTGTAAAATATTTCACTCTTTCTTTTCCTGCCCAATGCCACAAACTCCCTACAAACACTCAAATATGCCAACTACAAAAACAAATGATAGTTAGTTATATATTATTAGTAACACAACTTAGATTGATAGGCAGCAGAGAGAGAAGGGCCCACCTCTCAGAGACCCATTCACCTGTGAGTGTGATGACCCATTTCCCTCGTTCCCGTTGCAACTTAGCAAGTAACATTTCTGTGGGAGCAATCAGGAGTTATTTGTTGACACCAGGACAGAGACTAGAGTGAGACAAGTAAGGCACCCAGGCAGCAGAATGTAAGGCAGCATTCACTCAAGACTATGCTGGAAAAGGTTCTGGAACTTATTCACAGTGCAAGCACAGGGTCAGCCCCTGAGAGTGTGTGCTGCCTTACATTTTGCACCCTGGGTGCCATGCTTGCCTCATTCTAATCCTGACCCTCTTGGTACCTCAAAAACCCTCTGAGGTGATCCTGCTTACAAAGGTTTTTCAATAAATCAAGAAAAGACTACGTTCCATCTTTCCATGAGAATTCCTACTGGAGCTGGCTTTCCTTCCACATGAGGCCATACACCCCAAGGATTCAAATTCTTTTGACCTGGTATTGCCTCTTCTTGCAGAGCAGCACCACCTGGCCAAAGTTTCTCTGACCATTCTCATGTCTACCGTAACAAACCCATTATAAAACTGCTTAAAAATAAACTTGTGCCATATTCATTTTTTTAATCAGAATATTCAGATCTAGAAAAAATATTTTAAAATCACCCTTAATCCCACCACCCAGAAATAATGATCTTTTACATTCTGAAGGATGACCTTTCAGTCTTTTTTTATGCATATACTTTTAAATACAATCATAAGCTCAAACTGTACATATGATTTGGGTCCTTTTTTTTTTACTTCTCATTATATCACAGTTTCTGATTTAAAAAGCCTTCTAGAACAACATTTTAAGGGTTACGTAATACTCCATTGTGTGCCCTATACCATGGCTTATTATTCAATCTCATATTGTTGGAAACTTAGCTTTTTCCAATTTTTCTCTGCTGTAAATATCACTGCTATGAGTATCCCCAGAGTTAGATTTTGGCACTCATCCTGAATTATTTCCTTTGACTAGAATTGTAATTATGGAAGCACACTTTGAAGAACAAATCTTTGAAGATTTTTAGTACATATTGCCAAGTTTCCCTTCAGAAAGTTTATACCAATTTTTATCTTGATCTTGTGGCTACTAATTGCTCAATTAAGAAAATAGTATCAGTAGTAATTGCAGCCATCGTTTGTGGAGAGCTCAACTTCTTTTGACTTTAATGTATTATCTCATTAACTCTTGGAACAGTCCTAAAGTTAAGTGGTATTTATCCCCACGTGATGGCTAATTTTATGTCAACTTGGCTGGGCCACAGTGTCCAGATAGTTAATCAAACATTATTCTTGATGTTTCTGTCAAGGTGTTTCTTGGATGATATTAACATTTAAATTGGTGGACTTTGAGTAAGGCAGGTTGCCCTCCATAACATGGTAGGCCTCTTCCAAACAGTGGAAGGCCTGAATAGAACAGACTAGCCAACTCTGAGCTGAACAAATTCTACCAGCAGAATACATATATATAATATACATATCCTGTTGGTTTTGCTTCTCTAGAGAACCCTGACTAATACACTCTATTTGGCAGATGAGAAATCCAAAATGCAAGACTCAGAGAGGTTAATGCTCCCAAGTTCACACAGATAGAAAATAGTAACACCAGTATTCAAATCCAGTTCATCTGCTCCACAACCCACGCTCTTCACCATTACATGAAAGAGCTATGTTAAAGTCATCAGATCATAAGCCTATCATATTTCATTCTCAGGTGTCCTCTGTCACTGTGGAGAAGTTTGGGTAACTTCCCCAGCACCTGCTGATAACAGTGAATAATCCAATAGCCCCTTCACAATAGAACATCCTTAAGGAGCAAACTCAGTCATACCAGGAAAGCTACTTAACCCAGAATCTTTTACCACCACCACTACAAGACCTCTGGCCAATTTATGTTGCAGTCCTTTGAAGAAGAAACCAGGCCTTTCTGTCAGTAGTACCTACTAGAAAAAAGTAGTCATGCCATTGCTTCCTGTATCAGCCCTCAATGCAGTGGGTTAAATTCATACATTCTCCCTATTTCTGTGATTTCAGAGTCACCTATATAATGAAATTGAAGAGCACAACCCCTTATGAGAATTTTATTTTGAAACAAAATGTGAAGTCAAATTTGAGCAGAGATGAACAAATAAAGAAAAATAGTAGATTTCTGTCTCCTGTCCCTTCCAATTCCAGCACCTACAGAGCCACCCTGTCTGAAATGAAAGTATGAACAAAATCCCTGAAGTAGACATTCTCCTGCCCCAATACTCTAACTTCTTGCAGTTCAACAGTAGGCTGACATTAAATAATGATGGACCTGTATAAGCTGCTCTCAGACTGTCATTTTTCCCCCTGATTTTAGGAGAGCCTCAGAGGCCATTAGGCACTGTTGGTGAGAAATCTAAATTTTAACCATGAATTGTGTGTTACAATTGGCAGATGGGAAAGCTAGAATGCCAGTCTATTTCAGGAAATGAGCTCCAGCTTTTGGTTTCATGCAAGGGGTGCTGGCTGCTGCTTTTGGAATTCAGGCTGCAGCTTCACTCTGTATCCAGCTTCATGATGTGGGTGCTCAGTTGGCAGAACAGTCTGGGAGTCATGCACACGGATGAATGTGTATGACTCCATATAAAAAAGAAAGTCATGGAAACTAAACCCAATTTCAGTCTTCAATATGTGAAAGTGATGCAACTATATGCAACCGAAAGACTGAAATGTCCCCATCCAGCCCAAGTCCTAATGCCCAGGGAATGCTTAATAGCTTTGGTGAATGGGTTTCATTCACCAAACAACTTTCAGCTGCCCCCAATCCTGCCTCAGTCAAATAGACACAACTTCAGTTTGCTTAAAGGGAAAACACATGCAGAATGGAAAGTTTCAGCAATAGGAATAACAATCCCAATAAATTAGGTGTAGAAGGAACATACCTCAACATAATAAAGCCCATATGGTAAACTCACAGCTAACATCATACTCAGTGGTGAAAGATTAACAGTGTTTCTTCTAAGATCCAGGGCAAGACAAGGGTGCCCGTTCTCATTACTCTTTTTCAACATAATACTAGAAACCGCAGCTAGAGTAATTAGGCAAGACAAAGAAATAACAGGCATCCAAATCAGAAAGGAAGAAGTAAAATTATCATTATTTGCAGATGATATGATCTTATGTATAAAAAATCCTAAAGATTCAACCAAAAAACTGTGGGAACTAATCAATGGATTTAGTAAAGTTGCAGGATATAAAAATGACATATAGAAATGAGTTGTTTTCTATACATTAACAATGAAATATTTGAAAAAATAAAGCTATCCTGTTCACAATATCATCAGAAACAAAATACTTAAGAATAAATTTAACCAAGGAAGTGAAAGATTTATACAATGAAAACTACAAGACTTTGATGAAAGACATCCCATGTTCATGGATCAGAAGACTTAATATTGTCAAAATGCCCATACTATTCAAAGCCATCTATAGATTCAGTGCAATCTTTATCAAAATTCCAATGGCATTTTTCACAGAAATAGGAAAAAACAATGCTGAAATTTGTATGGAGCCCAAAGACCCCCAAAAAGCCAAGGGAAAGAAAAGCAAAGCTGTAGGCATCAGACTTCTGATTTCAAAGCATACTACAAAGCTAAATAATTTAAAAAGTATGTTATGGGCATATATACAGACACATAGATAATGGAACAAAATAGAGAGCCCAGAAATAAGCCCCTGAATATTCACTCAACTAATATTTGACAAGGGAGCCGAAAACAGGAAAACAATAGTTTCCTCATAAATGGTGTTGGAAACCTGGATAAAAACATGCAGAAAATTGAAGCTGGATCCCTTTTTCACACAACCAACAAAAATTATCTTGAAATGGATTAAGACTTAAACATAAGGCCTGATATTGTAAAACTCCTAGAAGAAAAGATAGGGAAGAAGCTCCTTGACTTTGGCCTTGAAAAGGATCTTTTGGATATGACACCAACAGCACAAGCAACAAAATCAACGTTTCAACAAGTTGACTACATCAAACTAAAAAGCTTCTGCACAGCAAAAGAAACAATCAACAAAATAAACAGGCAAATGATTGAATGGGAGAAAATATTTGAAAATCATATATTAGACAAGGGGTTAATATCCAAAATATATGAGAACTTATGCAACTCAATAATGATAAAACAAATTTTTAAATTAAAAAATGGAGCAGAGAAAATAGATATTTTTCCAAAGACATCCAAATGGCCAACAGGCACATGAGAAGATGCTCAACATCATTAATCATCAGGGAGATGCAAATCAAAACCACAATGAGATATCACCTCACACCTGTTAAAATGGCTATAATCAAGATGGCAAGAGATAACAAGTGTTGGCGAGTATGTGGTAAAAAAGGAAACCCTTGTGCTCTGTTGGTGGGAATGTAAATTGGCACAGCCACTGTGGAAAATTGGTATGGTGGTTCCTCAAAAAAATTAAAAATAGAACTACCCTCTGATCCAGCAATTCCACTTCTGGGTATATATATCCAAAGGAAATGAAAACAGAATATTGAAAAGATATCTGCCCTCCCATGTTTATTGTAGCATTATTCACCATAGCTAAGATATGGAAACAATCGAAATGTCCACTAGTGGATGAATGGATAAATAAGATGTGATCTACATCTATATCTATACACAACTGATTATTCAGCCACGAGAAAGAAGGAAATCCCGCCATTTGCAACAAGGATGGAACTTGATGGCATTGTGCTAAGTGAGATAAGTCAGACAGAGAAAGACAAATGCTGTATATCACTTATATGTGGAATCTTAAAAAGCTGAACTTGTGTAAATAGTAGCATAGTGGTTACCAGGGCTTGGGGGGTGGGGGAAAGTGGGGAGATGTTGTTTAAAGGTACAAACTTGCAACTGGTAGATAAATAAGTCCTGCAAATCTAATGTAGAGCTTAGTGATTATAGTCAACAATACTGTATTATAAACTTTGAAGTTGCTAAGAAAGACTAGTTGTTTTCACCACAAAAAAGAAATGATAATTATGTAATGGGATAGAGGTGTTAGCCAATGCTATGGTGGTAATCATATTGCAATATATAAATGTATCAAATCAACACATTGTACCCCTTAAATTTACACAATGTTATATGTCAATTACATCTCAGTACAAAAACAACAGGAGTAATAGCAATGAACATTTACTAAGAACTTACTATGAGCAGGGTACTCTCCTAAACACTTTTCATGTATAATTAACTTTTACAACACTAACTCAATGAAGTAGCTAAGAGTCTACCACTATTTTATAAATGAGGAAAGAGATTTTAAAAGATCAGTGATTTGCCCAGGGCTTCAATAGCTGGTAAGTGAAAGACAAAGGATGTAATGCTTTTTTTCTTAAACCCTGCACTCAACTGCCAGACAAAGACAAACACTGTATGATCTCATTTACATGTGGAATCTGCAAAAACCAAACTCAGAGATAAAGAGAACAAATTGATGTTGCCAGAGACGGGAGGTAGGGGGTGAGGGAAATGGGTGAAATGGTCAAGAGGTAAGAACTTTCAGTTGTAAGATAAATAAGTGCTTGGGGCATAATATACAGCATGATGACTATAAATAACAATACTGTGTTGTATATTTGAAAGTTGCTAAGAGAGTGGATCTTAAAAGTTCTCACCACACAAAAAACATTGTAAATATGTGAGGTGATGGATGTGTTAACTTCCCTCATTGTGGTGATCATTTAGCAATATATACACATATCAAATCATTACACTGTATACCTTAAACCTACAGAGTGCTACATGTTAATTATATTTCAATAAAGCTGAAAATTAATAATCAAATAAATATCCTCTAAAATTAAAAGAAAAAAATAATTGTAACATACAGCAGTACCTTTAACAAGTATATATAAAATACATTATACATTACATAACAACCCTAAAATGTAATGTTGACTCTCATACAATCAAATCATATGTAGAAACTACTAGAAGTTCTGAAACTGAAAAAAATCTGCGAAAGGCAAATAGGAAGCTTCTAAAAACTCAGAGGGAAAATTCAAATTTTCAATTCAAATCTGCTGAAGTTTTTGCTTTCTTCGGCTGTCGGAAAGAAGTAACTGCATACTTCCTGTTTTGGCAACGCTTGTGGGCTAAGGGCAAGGGAAGGTAACAAGTACTTGTTGAGAGTTCCTTGCCCCCCAGGCAGGTTGCACACACTTCCTCTGCTAGACCTCACCAAGATAAGTAGAAGTACTATTGTTTCTGGTTTATAGAGGAAGTCACTGAGGCTGAGAGATGCTCAGTGCTGGGTCCTGGCACCAGTGGTAAATAGGAAGACAGGCTTCAGACTACTTCCATTTAGTTCCAAAGTCCACAGGCACTGTGCTCCACTCCCTCGACCAAGGAAGGCATTTTTGAGGGCCACAGTGCAAGCATAGCAATACCCATGTCTGTAGTTTCATTCTTCCATGAAAGCTTCATTTATACATGTATTTGCTACCAACTTCCCACTCTTCCTCCTGTCTTTCAAGGGTTCCCACAGTCTGCTTCTCGTCCCCTCTCATTTTAAGTGCTGCATGTATCCATATTCTTTTCATGAGGTAGAACTGTATATGTCTTCTCCAGGGAAGGACCTCTGTCTTAGTCTTAAATGCGGGAGCATGATAAGCAGGCAAGGCAGAATATCTCAGGAATCAAGATCTGGGGAGTGAGGGGCGGGGATGGAATTCCAGTGGTTCCTGACAAGTATGCCTGCCAAACCCACATGCAGATGACAGACACTACTGCAGCAAAAATAAGGAAGGGGCTTAGAAAACTGTCCTCAATCGGCCCTTTCCCCATCCCCAGAAGTTTTCTTAAAGGAATCCCTTGATATGATAATGAGGGAAAACACTGGTTCTCTTCACCTAAATGCTGTTTAAACACTAGGACCCACATAGCCAGGCCTTCCATACAGGAAGCCCACAGCCCACACAGTCTGCCCCCAGGAGGGCATCCCTATGTGTCCTTCTACCAACTGGTGCCAGTTATCCTAGGGGCATCTGACCAGAGACTTGCTTTCAGACATGGCACCCAAGGACTTTGACACTTAAACTAAGAAGCAGCAAAAGAAAGAACTCTTTCACTGAGTTCTGTGCAGGGCCTGCTGAGACCTGAATGACTCTCTCTAGAGATGGGATAGGGACAAACCAAGAGTCCCTGACCCTGGGGGTGGGGGTGGGGCCTGAACCAGGAAAACACTTGCATCCTGTTTCTATTCCAGCTACATAAGCAAGACATCTAGAGCCCCAGTCAGTGTCATATAGCAGTGACAAATTCCTCAAACACACCTCTCTAGGCCCAGTTTGGAGGGAGGAAAGGAACAAAAGGAGGTTTTTAAAAAAAATAGTCAGGATTGCCTTGTGCAAAATTGTTAGGCTAGCAACCTACAATAAGCAAGCAGAACTAACCGCCAAGCAATGGAGGAGTCCTGCCCTGTGACAGATAGGTAAGGGGGACCTTCTGGAATGTGCTTTGGAGAAGCAGTGCCACAGGTGCAGTACCAAGGCACCGCACTGAGTGCACATACATCAGGCCTGCCCCACCTCTACCTAGAAGTCCAAAACCAAAGCATAAGATGCTCAGTGGAACCAGAGCGACACCCTGCCAGTACAGGGGCTTACCCTGCATTGATGGCCAAGTAGTGGCCCTGCTGCAATTCACAACACCTTGATGTAGCCAAGGTCAGCTGAAGTCAGAGAGAGCAAAGAATTTTAAGAACTGGAAACTCTTAGAAACAAAAGTTAGTGTTTCAGCTGTCAAGGTGGCCATAGGCCCCTCTCTATCTGCTCATTCCATAAGAGATACCTGGAGTGTTTTCCAAGGTTCCAGCACAGATAAGGCACAGCTCCTTTGAAAGCCCTTGGACAAATGGCTGATGGATCACATTGCATCTGAGTGAAAGTGTTGCTGTGCTGGGACTAGAATATTCCCCCACTGTCATTCTGATCATGTCTCTCCACTCACCATCAACGATTTCTGGGTTTGGAGGCTGAGCAACAGGAAAAAGAGAAGATGATGGGATTGATGACTGCAGATAGGAGAAGCTCTGGGAAGGAGTGCTACAGTGACAGTAGCTGCAGAGAGAAGAAAGAGCAGGGCTGGATAGAGGCAGACAAGCCAAACTGGAAAAAAAGGAATGTCCACAACTTCATCTGGGAAAAATCAGCCATCTATAACTACTTGCTCTTAAAATCACAGGCACTGGACCCCTCCACTTTGAGTGCAGCGATGGAGCGAGCAACTAACAACCACTAGCAACTCAAAGAATTCTAAAGAAAATCACCTGCAATTTGAAAATATGTTAACTGGCCCCAGTCTATATGTAAGTTAAGTTATTTAAATATCTTAAAGTTCCCATCTTAAGAAGCACGGCCTAAAACAGGAGTTCTTGTGCAAGAGATTTTTTTGAGGAATGCTCTCAGGAGGAGACTGAGCGAAGTAGAATAGAGTGGGAAGGAGGAGTTAAGTGAGAGTGTGGTCTTAGCTGGAGACTAGCTTCAACCTGGTTGCATGAGGAAGCTCTGGAACAATGTTTCCAGAAGTAGATCATTTCAGAATAATAAGCTTTAGTGAGGTAGCAAAGCTGCTCTGTTATCTGATGACAAGCTGTCTCATGAAGCTGACAAAACATGGGACACTGAGAGCAACTCTACAGAAAGATGCTACCAGAACTCTGACATTTCAACTAATTAAATTAGCACATCATATGTATAAAAAAAAAAAAGAGCACCAAGCAGGAAGGGAATCTTAACTGTAGCAGGGTTGGCAATAGCTAAAGCAAATGTGGTATCCACAGAAAGAGGTAGTCATCATGGAAACGTAAAACCATAAAAAGAGGTTCAGAGTCAAAATTGGCAATGTTCATTCAGCACTGTTGAGGAAGAAAAGGTGACCTGGCACATGATAGGTGACTAGACCCTGAAGCAGGTATCTCTCCCTGTGGTGGAAATAGCTGCATCTACCTATTAAATATGATGCTAGCAGTTATTAAAAACACCCAGATACCTCCCTCTCCCTGTTACTTCGCCAGGAGCAGCCTTCTTTTCACAGCAGGGCTTCTCCTGGAGCTCTCACTCAGAGAGAATTTACTAACCAGTGAAAAAGCTGTCCTCAAGATTCTCATTATAAATTACATATTGCATTCTCCTTTGTGTCTCAGTCTCCTGTGACTTGGGTTAATGGTGGTCAGTCTCACTGGATTTGTTCAACTCTAGATCCAGCTATATACTCTGCTGCTCTAAGGGTATTATTGTACAGGTTAGAGACATACTAAATAGTGACATTTGGAAATATGAGCTAATTTGAACATCTCTGGATTCACAGGCACAAGGGTGTGACTTTGAATGAGTTGGCTCAACTGAGGCCCTCCTCCCATCAGGCGCCATCCAAGGGCCATTCAGCTGGTCCACCCAAGGTGATCTCTTTAACCACAATAGCAACAGAAAAGAAAAGTCTCTTTACCTTTGTGATAATGCCTTGGGAAAAGCTGCTTCAATCTTTAGTATGTTTCTTCAATTTGTAGACAAATTATACCACACAGCTTAGGTGGCCATACAACTAGATGTATTTTACTCAGTATTAATAAGAAGGGGATAGGTGGCCCAAATGAAAGCTGACTTCATTGACCTTCTCATGCAAGGCCATTGTGAGCCATGTTGGAGTCAGTTGCTCTTAGCGTCACCCCACAGTATACCCATCTACAGCCACGTCTACTGCATGGTAGGTGCAGGCTCCTAGAAAGCAGAGACAATGTCTTCTGCACATTCATATTCCCAGGGCTGAGCACAGTACTGGCACAGGGTAGATATTCAATTAATATTTGTTGGATGGGTGAACAAATGAATGAAGGAATGAGTTTCATGGGTAGGAGAAAGTTTAAAAACGAGTATCTTTGGCCCAGGAAAGCATAGACAAGTAGGGCCTATTTTGGGAAGATTTCCATGCCTCAAATGATTCAAATACCAAAGTCCATGAGTTAAAAGGTTAAATCTTTAGTAATCTACCCTTGCCACTCATAATGATTGATGAATCATCTGTCTCTCTCACTCTCTTTCTGTTAACCTTCCTTTCCTGAAAGTCAAAATTTGCCATTATAAATTAGTCATGCAGCAAGTTGATTATTCATGTATTAGTTTGCTTGGAAGAGAGCTAATGTTTAGGAAGCCAGAAACAAAATCAGAATCAAGAGGCCATAATTTCTTAGAAGTAGAATATTCTCAACCTTTACGTGAGTGGCAATGGCATAGCCAACCGAAGTCAATACCACCATCTCTTTCATCTTTTCAGAAAAAGGCACCTAAACAAAGGGGGTTGCCTCCTCCCCCTCTTCTACTTCAGCCCTCTATTGGGTAATAGAGAGATCCAAAGTAAAAAGTAATTTTAACCCCTACTCCAGAAGAATTTGTAGGTTAAAAACAAGCTAGAAAAGATTAATTTTAAGGAAGGTACAACTTTTTATTCAATCTTTCTAGAACACCATGGAGAAAACTCTAATCATGGGTCAAAACCTCATCCAGATTTATATGGATCATCCTGCCTCCTCCCTCTATTTGCCTTTTGTCCTTTAATTAATGATTTATAACATATATTTGTAAGTTCTTTTAATAACATGCTTATATATCTAAAGTTATAAGCTCTTTGAAGGAATTTTTCTTTGCTTAGCAAACAGACTTTGAAAGATTTTGAATGATTAAATGAAACCAATGGACTTCTAATGACTCTGGAAATACCAAGATTCAAATGGTTTTCCAGGAGACTGAAAACATTTCCATTAGTAAAAGTATGGCAAGGCAAAGAATAGACTATCTCTTTCTCCTGATGCTTCTTTGAGCAATGGAATCCATGTAGGCAAATTACTTTAGACCATCTAAGCATCTAAAAGTGGCCTCCATATAAACTTCAACTTATAGAATAAATTAGTCCCAGGAGTGGAAGTACAATCAAGGGAATAGAGCCAATAATGTTGTAAATCTTGGTGCAGGGACAGAGGGTAACTACACTTACTGTGCTGAGTACTTAGTAATGAATATAATTGTTGAATCACTATGTTGTACATCTAAAACCAATGTAATATTATATATCAACTATATTCTAATATTAATTAATTAATTAATTAAAATAAAAATAAATTAATAAAAGTGGCCTTCAATATGACTAGTCTTAAAAAAGAACCAAGTCTAACCTGCCAGCTTCAGGTAACCCATCTTAGTACTTTCAATCAACAGATTCTTCTAGGCCAGTAGCTTTCCATCTTGGCTGCACATTAGAATCACTCAGAGAGTTTTGGTGGGTTTACCACCCACCCCCCCCCAACAAATCAGAAACTCAGACAATGGAACCAGAACATCAGTACTTTTTAATGTTCTTTGCGGCACAGTAATGTGCAGCCAAGGATGAAGACCACTGCTCCAAGCCAATGTTTCTCAGATTGCTCTCCATGAACCACTGATAGAAAAATACCCTGGAGAACCAGTTAAAAGTGTCTGTCTCTGACCTCTACTAGAGACCTAGTGGATGGGTATTTTGGAAAACCTGCTAACATAACAAACTTACACAGGTGATTCTTACACACATTGTAACATATATTGTAGATGAGTTTTCTCAAACCCATTCCATTTCCCTCAGAGCAGTGGTCATTAAAGTGTGGTCTCCGGCTAACACCATCATGGCCACCAGGGAACTTGTTAGAAATGCAAATTCTCAGGGGACCCCACCCCAGGCCTACTGAAACAGAAACTCTAAAGGTGGGCCCCAGCAATTTCTGTTTTAATATACCCCCAAGTGATGCTACTGCATGTTCAAGTTTGAAAACCAATGCCTTATAACATGCCTTACTGATGGCTAGAGATTAGAAAGCTAAAGATTCCCTTTCCCAAACTGTCTTGTAGCTAAGGCTGTTCTTGTGACCTGGAATCTGCCAAGTAGATGCACCTCAGTAGGGACTGGAAAGTAGAAATAAGAGGGAGACCAATCTCCTCTTGGAAAGTTAAGTAGTGGAGGCAGTTGGTTTTTCTGTGATAGTGGTAGTAGGGGTCCCAGTGTCCAGCCCCAACTCTAGTGGGGATTTAGAAGCAGGACAAAGAGCCACCTTTTTGTTGGCATGAATCACAACTGAGGAAGTGTATCCATGAGTAAAGAGTGGTGGCAATGGTTTCCTCCCCCTCAGGAGGCAGCTGAGGTGGTGTGGTATTGGAGTCAAGAGAGGGCAGCAGCATCCTGATGCCCCAGCTCCTGGTTATTCTCTGGTAAATGTAGCAGCTCCCTTGGTGGGCCAGTTCTTTGGTGTTCTAGGTATCAATTCTGGAAGTTCAGCCTAGAGCCTGCTCCTCCAAACATCCTAAGTATTTCATAAATTTCTTATTTCCTTTAATGCTTAAACTAGCTATGATACATTTCATACCCTGCATCTGGACCCAGTCCAATGCAACACTTGTATTAGAGGTCTGATACTGCAACTGTGGATGTCAATATCTTTCCCAGGAGACAGCAAGGCCCTAGAAGGCATGTGTGTAGAACGGTCCCAAAGTACTATTACCAAGGCAGTCTATGTCAATGATTTGCTTATACTGACTCCAAAAGAGGGTGTCTTGGCCAAGAGCGCAGTCTGCTCCATCATTCCCATCAGAACCCACCAAAGTCAGCACAAATTAACATTAGTTCACTAAAACCTACTACTAAGCAAACGTGGATCAGAGCCAGGTCCCCTAACCTCTTCTCACCCCCTTCAAATGCAACTAAACCTCTCTTCTATAAGAAAATTCTGGGATTGCCTTTGACCAACTGTAAGTCCGGGGAAAGGAAATCCCAGGACAAAATACCTGTAAAAACGGAAATCAGTCAAAGGAAGAAATCAAGTTTAAAACCCACTTATTGCTTACAAACTGCAGTCCAGCGCCATCTCTCTCTACTGCTCTGGAAGGAAGCAAGCCAGCAAGCAAAACCAGCCCCTCCCCTTAAACTCTCTGGTTCAGACACGCCCCTGGCTGCCCAGGTAATTACCCGCTGACATGGAGATGAACTTCTCTCCACCCCTGAGGATATGGAAGTACACTAAAGCCAGGTGAGATAATCTGGAAATGTTACAATTTTACCCACACCAACTCTGTACCCTATTCTTACTAAACTCTTAAAATTCAAGAATGAATAAAGTGAACCTTACCCTCAGTCATCTTGCAGACCAGTGAATGAGTGGAAAGATGCCTTGAGGATGCTTGTATTTACAGAAATATAAGCAAATTCCCACTAAATATTCCACTGCATCTAGTTCAGATCATGAAGAAATGACTTAAATCGCCATCACCAAACTTTCAGGCTGTCCTTAATTCAACAACTTTACTTCTGGTCTAGAAGTATTTTGGCTTCTTTGCAGCTCAACAATGTCACACAAGAAAACAACAGGTGCAGAGAACTACACAGCCTGGAATAGACGATGTGTAAGAAACGTGGAGCTAATGGATAAATAAGGTGGCTTTATCTTTTGGACTGGGCCATTAAAACCTTCCCATGTCCTTTTCTTGCTGGTTGCATCCAAAAGTGACCATGATTCTGTCACAGCTTGTCACTAGATGGACTAGCATGACTTAAACCAGAAGGGATTTGATATCAATAAGCCAGACCAACTAAATCAACCAGAGAACATTATGTGTTACATACACAGTGCAAATCAGACCCCAGGGAGCAGAGGCAGTCATCTCTGTGATGTGGTTTAAGGTAGGAGACCAGAAACATCTTGCCAACATCTCTGGCACAGTCCACAGCATTCCTAATTTGAACATTAAAGACTCAACCATAGGTCAAGGTTTTACTTGATCACAGCCAGGGTAGTAAGCACTGAAAGTAAGCCACAGCTGATGTAAAACCACAGAATGAAAGTGGTACATCTTCCTTGAGAATCTGTTTTCTTGAAGATTTTGGGAGAAACACATTCTCTGTACATTTAAACAGATATGCACATATTTCGGAGTGGAATTCAGATTTCAACATTCATTTTTAAATCTCTTTTGAGGTATATATAACATGCACACAGATAAATATATATATCATAATGGTACAGATCAATGACTTTTCAAAAACTGAAAATGTCCATGGAACCAGTACCGAGATCAAGAAACAGAGCATTATTACCAACATTCCAGAAGCCACTCTTGTGCCTCTTCCAGAAGCTACCTCCCAAGGGTAATCACTATTCCTACATTTTAACTTTATATAAATGCAACCATACTCTGTGTTTAGTGTCTGGCTTCTTTTGCTCAGCATTATGTTTGTAAGATCCATCCATATGTTGTATGTAGTTGAAGGTCATTCTTGCTGCTGTATGGTATTCTATTTTGTGAATATACCATAATTTATCTATTCTGCTGTTGATGGTTGTTTAAGGAATTTCTAGTTTGAAGTTATGAGTAATATGGCTATGAATATTCTTGTACATGTCTTTTGGTGGAAATAAGCACTCATTTGAGCTATGTGTATAACCAAGAGTAGAATTGTAAGATTATATGTGGGCATATTTTCAACTTCAGTAGACACTGTGAAAGAGTTTTCCAAAGTAATTGTACCAAATCCCATTTATTTCTAAATTTTTTTTTTAAATGAGACTCTAAAGGAGCTTCATCCTTGGGTTGATGTCTTGACTGCCCCCTTGGACGGTACCAGTTCATACTCTTTGACATATTTCAAGATTTTGTGCTGGGTGCCTGGGAAGGTGGCACCCATTTTTAGTCAAGTATACCATAGTTGTTGGGGCTAATTTTTACAAGTATTTCTTTAAGAAATAATAAAAATCATTGCTGCCTGTGTTAGTTATCTATCACTGCCTAACAGATTACTTCAAAATTAGCAACAAAAACAGCACACATTTTGTCAGTTTTCATAGGTCAGGATTCCAGCCACAGCTTAGCTGGATGCACAGATCCAGGTGTCTCTTTGGCTGCATTCAAGGTCCGGTCAAGGCTCATTTCTCATCAGAGGCTCCACTGGGGAAAGACTTATTTCCAAGTTCCCTCAGATTGTTTGCAGAATGCATTTCCTTTTAGCTATAGCACTAAGGGCCCCAGCTTTTTGCTGACTATTGGCTGGAGACTGCCCTCAGATCATAGGTGCACACCTTTCTGCCAATTCCCATGTGGACTTTTCACATGACTGCTTACTTCATCAAACCAGCAAGGAGAATTTTGCTCCAATCTGCTCCTACAGAGTCTTATATAATATAATGTAATCACATGAGTGACATCCCATCACCTTTATCATATTCAATTGATTAGATGCAAGTCACAGGTTCCTGTCCACACTCAAGGGGGAGGGACTACAGAAAGGAGTGGACACCAGGAAGTGGGAAATCATTAGGGGGTCACTATGAGGTTTATCTACTCCATTGCTTATGCAGCCCCTGTTGGGTCCTCAGCCACATATAAGCATTTTATTCCCATTAGCTCATATAATCCTTTCAAAAAAAATCTCACAGGTAAATATTTGCACTTGTCAGGATTCTTGGCTGCAGACTACCAACAACGTTGTGTGTAGTTTTAGTTCAGATATATTTTATTGGAAGGATATTAGTTTGCAGAATCTACAAAAAAAGGATAAACCAAACTTGGAGAATGAACAAAATTAAATGGGGGGTGGCGGGCAGGAGGGCAGATCAGCAGCCAGGAACTAGCCAAGTCATACCATAGGAAGGATCTGGTTTAAGATGTCATGCTTCCTGCCCCTGCTTCCCTCCAAGAATAAAGTCAAAGCCACTGCCACTTACAGGGGTCCCCAAAATATCTGTTACCAGTCTGCACCAAGTGCAGAAATTGAAAAAAAGCATTTAGAAAATTTATATTACTTTGATGGAGTAATTTTCTCTCTTGAGAACCTAATAACATATATATAATTGAGGGGTTTGGTTTTTATGACTTTTTCATTTATTATTTGCTTTCCTAGTGACTCATTTTTATGGTCTTTTATCAAAATATCAGTCCCCAGCAAATTGGAAATTTTTAAAACCTGGCCCTTCAGCACAGATAGTTTGTAATGGTCTGGCCTAAACTGCCCTGGCTGGCATTAGCTACTGACTTTGGAGGTAAAATCCCAAGTGGGGGTACTTGTGTCTGGGGCTGCATGGTCACTGCCACTATGGAGTTCAAGAACCTGTCATTTCTTATGTCTGTGTGTCTGTGCTGGAGCAGATGTCTGCCTCTCTCAGGAGCCTCTCAAAGGTGGCTCATCAGATGTAGGAAGCAGTACAGATACCAACTAGTCAAAAACGTGAGGTGGCAGAGGGAAAGGGAAAGGGAGAGAGAGAAAAATATTTATTTTAAGGAATTGGCTCACACAATCGTGGGCGTTAGTGTCTGAAATCTATAGGGCAGACCAGCCTGCTGGAAACTCTGCCAGGATGGTTATGTTACAGGCTTGAGGCAGAATTCCTTTTTCCTCCAAGAAACCTTAGTTTTGCTCTTAAGACCTTCAACTGATTGGATGAAGCCCCAGCCTTATAACAAGGGTTAATTCTCTTTACTTAAGGTCAGCTGATTGGAAATGTTAATCACAGCTACAAAACACTTTCACACCAACATCTATCTACACAAGTGTTTGACCAAACAACTGGGCACCATAGCCTAGCCAAGTTGACACCTAAAGTTAGCCATCACAGTGACATATCCACTAAATTTTATTGACCGACTTACAGATTGTTAGGGATTGTGGTGGAGAGGTGTGACAATCAGCCTCAGCATCACCTTGCACAGAAGGCCCCTGTTAAATCACAGACCGGAAATGCAAGGATGAGGAAAATGGGCATGCGAAGTGGAGAGGCAACAGAGGGTCAGGATTCGGGGAAGGCAGACCTGAGGAAAGAGACCAGTGTAGACTCCAGCTTACAGGCAAGGGGCTGTGAGGTAGGTATGTCGAAAGGGGCAGAGGGGCACACCTACTCTAGACAAAAGGAAAGAAGGTGGGGATAGGGCAAAGGCTTGCCCCTCCAAGACACTTCCCTACTTCATCACACTGAAGGGGTCACCCTTGGAAAATATCCCCCAAAATGTTAGTCAATCAGTCCACATTTCAAAATCCAGAACTTTGTTTTTCATATGGTAATAGAAAAGAGAAAATCATGTTCATCAAAAGAGCAACTATCGAAACGATTATGTCCCTGGAAGTTTGAGGTTATTTTTTGACTGGATTATATTTTTATCTGAGGTTGAGATTTTTGGTGGAGTGTTTCTGGTAATGGTATGGATGTAGATAGATTTAATTCCTTTAGGACTAAGTCCTCATTTAAAACAAAGAGCCCAGCCTTCCAGAAGGCTCAGTACAGTCAGGTCTACAGCTCCACTTGCTTCTCCATTTCACTTTGAGCCGAATCCGGACTGTAGGGCCTGTCCATGTTCACTTTATATTCCATATTTGGATACCTAACCACAACTTGACTGCAAGAATAAGGGAGCTCACTGGCTCCATTTTGAAAACTACCAGGCAGAAAATTTGGAACTATCTTGCTCCCCACATCTCAACAGCTTGTGCAGCCACGGTTCCCTGGCTCAGATACCGCTGAGAAGAAAAAGATGGGACTTGAACTGAGCTTGAAGTTGATGCTTTTTGAGAGTGAATGTTTTTTTGTGGGGGTTGGAGGAAAGGGGTCTCTTATTTTTTCAAACTTTTTATTATGAGTATTTCTAAACAAACAGGAAAGTTGAAGGAATTATGCAATACCCATATACTCACCACCTTGATTCTACATATATCATGTTGCTGTGTTTGCATTATCTCAAATCTTTACTTATGCCTCCCTCTATCATTTATCAGTTCATCTTATTTGTTGGATGCATATCAAAGTAAGCTGCAGACATCAGTACACTTCACTCCTGAACACTGCAGCATATATAGCATTAACTAGATTGAACTGGGTTTTAGTAACCAGAAATAACAAGAAAGCTTTGGAATTCACCCAAAGTGTGATTAAGGGATGCAAAGATATTCAGCACAGCATGGTTGAAGGCAATGATTGTACAAACATAAAGTCCCCGGGAGGAAAAACTTAAATACACGTGTACTTCATGATGCTACTTGTCCCTTGCTTTGAAGGACATTCCTTTAATTTTTATCTTCAGTCATTACATACACATAGCTCAATTAGCACTGCACTGATGCTCCACTGGTATGACATGGATATTCATTTAGATTTTTAATTATTTGTTCACAAATGAAGTTTTCATTATTAATGATCTTATTTCTATCATGATTATTTATTCACTAGCAACATATGTACAGTTTCCAGGCAAGTATTTGTGTAATACATGTGTGTGTGTGTGTTTGTGTATACTGAGACATTAATTTAAGACAAGAATGTAGTAGCTAATCTAGTGCCAACCATAATAGAGAGGCAGTAAATATCTTGGCTTAAAGCAGTTTCCTCCCTCTGACTTCTAATAGTCTATTTCTTTTAACCTTTGCATTCTTTTTTTTCTTTTCTTTTGCTATAATTAATCTACAATTACATGAGCAACATTATGTTTACTAGACTGCCCCCATCATCAAGTCCCCACCACACAGCCCATTACAGTCACTGTCCATCAGCGTAGTAAGATGCTATAGAATCACTACTTGTCTTCTCTGTGTTGTACAGCCCTCCCCGTGCCCACCCCCACATTCTGTCTGCTAATTGTAATGACCCCTTTTTTCCCCTTATCACTCCCTTCCCACCCATCCTCCCCAGTCCCTTTCCCTTTGGTAACTGTTAGTCCATTCTTGGGTTCTGTGAGTCTGCTGCTGTTTTGTTCGTTCAGTTTTTTCTTTGTTCTTATACTCCACAGATGAATGGAATCATTTGATACTTGCCTTTTTCCACCTGGCTTATTTCACTGAGCATAATACCCTCTAGCTCCATCCATGTTGTTGCAAATGGTAGGATTTGTTTTCTTCTTATGGCTGAATAATATTCCATTGTGTATATGTACCACATCTTCTTTAGCCATTCATCTACTGATGGACACTTAGGTTGCTTCCATTTCTTGGCTATTGTAAATATGCTGTGATAAACATAGGGGTGCATATGTCTTTTTCAAACTGGGCTGCTGCATTCTTAGGCTAAATTCCTAGGAGTGGAATTCCTGGGTCAAATGGTATTTTTATTTTGAGTTTTTTGAGGAACCTCCATACTGCTTTCCACAATGGTTGAACTAGTTTACATTCCCACCGGCAGTGTAGGAGGGTTCCCCTTTCTCCACATCCTCGCCAACATTTGTTTTTGTTTGTCTTTTGGATGGTGGCCATCCTAACTGGTGTGAGATGATACCTCATTGTGGTTTTAATTTGCATTTCTCTGATGATTAGTGATGTGGAGCATCTTTTCATGTGCCTGTTGGCCATCTGAATTTCTTCTTTGGGGAAGTGTGTGTTCAGATCCTCTGCCCATTTTTTAATTGGATTATTTGCTTTTTGTTTGTTGAGGTGCATGAGCTCTTTATATATTTTCGATGTCAACCTTGTATCGGATATGTCATTTATGAATATATTCTCCCATACTGTAGGATGTCTTTTTGTTCTATTGATGGTGTCCTTTGCTGTACAGAAGCTTTTCAGCTTGACGTAGTCCCACTTGTTCATTTTTGCTTTTGTTTCCCTTGCCTGGGAGATATCTTCATGAAGTTGCTCATGTTTATATCCAAGAGATTTTTGCCTATGTTTTTTTTCTAAGAGCTTTATGGTTTCATGACTTACATTCAGGTCTTTGATCCATTTCAACTTTACTTTTGTGTATGGGGTTAGACAATGATCCAGTTTCATTCTCTTACATGTAGCTGTCCAGTTTTGCCAACACCAGCTGTTGAAGAGGCTGTCATTTCCCCATTGTATATCCATGGCTCCTTTATCATATATTAATTGACCATATATGTTTGGGTTAATATCTGGACTCTCTTTTCTGTTCCACTGGTCTGTCAGTCTGTTCTTGTGCCAGTACCAAATTGTCTTGATTACTGTGACTTTGTAGTAGAACTTGAAGCTGGGAAGGGAGATCCCCCCTGCTGTATTCTTCCTTCTCAGGATTGATTTGGCTATTCGGGGTCTTTTGTGGTTCCATATGAATTTCAGAACTAAATGTTCCAGTTCATTGAAGAATGCTGTTGGTATTTTGATAGGGATTGCATTGAATCTACAGATTGCTTCAGGCAGGGTGGCCATTTTGACAATTCTTCTTAGCCAAGAGCATGGGATGAGTTTCCATTTGTTAGTGTCCTCTTTAATTTCTCTTAAGAGTGTCTTGTAGTTTTCAGGGTATAGCTCTTTTTCACTTCCTTGGTTAGGTTTATTCCTAGGTATTTTATTCTTTTTGATGCAATTGTGAATAGAATTGTTTTCCTGAATTCTCTTTCTGCTAGTTCATTGTTAGTGTATAGGAAAGCAACAGATTTCTGTGTATTAATTTTGTATCCTGAAACTTTGCTGAATTCAGATATTAGTTCTAGTAGTTTTGGAGTGGAGTCTTTAGGGTTTTTTATGTACAGTATCATGTCATCTGCAAATAGTGACAGTTCGACTTCTTCTTTACCAATCTGGATGCCTTGTATGTCTTTGTTTTGTCTGATTGCCGTGGCTAGGACCTCCAGTACTATGTTGAAGAACAGTGGAGAGAGTGGGCATCCCTGTGTTGTTCCTGACTTAGGTGAAAATCTTTCAGCCTCCCACTTTAAGTATGATGTTGGCTGTGTGTTTGTCATATATGGCCTTTATGATGTTGAGGTACTTGCACTATATACCCATTTTGCTGAGAGTTTTTATCATGAATGGATGTTGAATTTTGTCGAATGCTTGTTCCACATCTATGGAGATGATCATGTGGTTTTTGTTCTTTTTGTTGATGTGGTGGATGATGTTGATGGATTTTCGAATGTTGTACCATCCTTGCATCCCTGAGATGACTCCCACTTGATCATGGTGTATGATCCTCTTGATGTGTTTTTAAATTCTGTTTGCTAATATTTTGTTGAGTATTTTTGCATCTATGTTCATCAGGGATATTGGTGTCTCATTTTCTTTTTTTGAGGGATGCTTACCTGGTTTTGGTATTAGAGTGAAGCTGGCTTCATAGAATGAGTTTGGAAGTATTCCCTCCTCTTCTATTTTTGGAAAACTTTAAGGAGAATGGGGATTGTGTCTTCTCTATATGTCTGATAAAATTCAGCAGTGAATCCATCTGGCCCGGGGTTTTGTTCTTGGGTAGTTTTTTGATTACTAATTCAATTTCATTGCTGGTAATTGGTCTGTTTAGATTTTCTGTTTCTTCCTTGGTCAGTCTTGGAAGGTTGTATTTTTCTAGGAAGTTGTCCATTTCTTCTAGGTTATCCAGTTTGTTAGCATATAGATTTTCATAATTTTCTCTAGTAATTCTTTGTATTTCTGTGGGGTCTGTCGTGATTTTTCCTTTCTCATTTCTGATTCTGTTTATGTGTGTAGATTCTCTTTTTCTCTTAATAAGTCTGCCCAGGGGTTTATCTATTTTGTTTATTTTCTCAAAGAACCAGCTCTTGATTTCATTGATTTTTTCTATTATTTTGTTTTTCTCAATTTTATTTATTTCTTCTCTGATCTTTATTATGTCCCTCCTTTTGCTGACTTTGGGGCTCATTTGTTCTTCTTTTTCCAATTTCTGTAATTGGGTCTTTAGACTATCCATTCGGGATTTTTCTTCCTTCTTTAAATAGGCCTGGATTGCAATATACTTTCCTCTTAGAACTGCCTTTGCTGCATCCCACAGAAGTTGGGGCATTGTGCTGTTGTTGTCATTTGTCTCCATATATTGCTTGATCTCTGTTTTAACTTGGTCATTGATCCATTGATTATTTAGGAGCATGTTGTTAAGCCTACATGTGTTGTTGAGCATTTTTGTTTTCTTTGTACAGTTTATTTCTAGTTTTATACCTTTGTGATATGAGAAGTTGGTTGGTAGAATTTCAATATTTTGGACTTACTGAGGCTCTTTTAGTGGCCTAGTTTGTGGGTTGTTCTGGAAAATGTTCCATGTGCACTTGAGAAGAATGTGTATCCTGCTGCTTTTGAGTGTAGAGTTCTGTAGATATCTGTTAGGTTCATCTGTTCTAGTGTATTGTTCAGTGCGTCTGTATCCTTACTTATTTTCTGTCTCATTGATCTGTCCTTTGGAGTAGGTGTGTTGAAGCCTCCTAAGATGAATGCATTGCTTTCTATTTTCTCTTTTAATTCTGTTAGTATTTGTTTCACATATGTTGGCACTCCTGTGTTGGGTGCATATATATTTATAATGGTTATATACTGTTTTTGGACTGACTCCTTCATCATTATGTAATGTCCTTCTTTATCTCTTGTTACTTTCTTTGCTTTGAAGTCTATTTTGTCTGATACAAGTACTGGAACACCTGCTTTTTTTTCTCTGTGGTTTGCATGAAATATCTTTTTCCATCCCTTCACTTTTAGTCTGTGCATGTCTTTAATGTTGAGCTGAGTCTCTTGTAAGCAGTATATAGATGGGTCTTTCTTTTTTATCCATTCTATTACTCTGTGTCTTTAGATTGGTGCATTCAGTCCATTTACATTTAGTGTGATTATAGAAAGATATGTACTTACTGCCATTGTAGGCTTTGGATTCATGGTTACCAAAGGTTCAAGGGTAGCTTCTTTACTATCTATCCATCTAACTTATCTCCTTTATTAAGTTATTATAAGCACAGGCAATGATTCTTTATTTCTCTCCCTTCTTATTCTTCCTCCTCCTTTCTTTATATGTTAGGCATTTTATTCTGTACTCTTTTGTGTTTCCTTTGACTGGTTTTGTGGATAGTTGATATTATTTTTTGCCTTTAGTTAGTATTTGGTTGGTCTGCTTTCTTTGCTGTGATTTTATTTTCTCTGGTGCAATCTATTTAGCTTTAGGAGTACTTCCATCTAGAGCAGTCCCTTTAAAATATCCTGTAGAGGTGGTTTGTGGGAGGCAAAGTCCCTCAACTTTTGCTTGTTTGGGAATTGTTTAATCCGTCCCTCGAATTTAAGTGATAATTGTGCTGGATACAGTATTCTTGGTTCAAGGTCCTTCTGTTTCATTGCATTAAATATATCATGCCTTTCTCTTCTGGCCTGTAAGGTTTCTGTTGAGAAGTCTGTTGATAGCCTTATGGGTTTTCCTTTGTAGGTGATCTTTTTTCTCTCTCTGGCTGCCTTCAATACTCTGTCCTTGTCTTTGATCTTTGCCATTTTAATTATTATATGTCTTGGTGTTGTCTTCCTTGGGTCCTTTGTGTTGGGAGATCTGTGGGCTTCCATGGTCTGAGAGACTATTTCCTTCCCCAGCTTGGGGAAGTTTTCAGCAATTATTTCTACAAAGACACTTTCTATCCCTTTTTCTCTCTTCTTCTTTTTCTGGTACCCCTATAATGCAAATATTGTTCCATTTGGGTTGGTCACGCAATTCTCTTAATATTCTTTCATTCCTAGAGATCCTATTATCTCTCTCTGCCTCAGCTTCTCTGTATTCCTGTTCTCTTATTTCTATTCCATTAACAGGCTGTTGCACTTCATCCAGTCTGCTCTTAATACCTTCTATTGATTGTTTCATTTCTGTTATCTCCTCTGAACTTTATCCCTTAGTGTTTGCATATTTCTCTGCAGGTCCATCAACATGGCTATGACTCTTTTTTTAATTCTTTTCAGGAAGATTGGTTATATCTATCTCACCAGGCCCTCTCTCTGGGGTTGTCTGAGTGATTTTTGACTGGATCAGATTCTTCTGCCTTTTCATGGTGATAGAAGTGGTCTCACGCAGGTGGCGCATGTGTCAGCTGGGAGAACAATGTCCCTTCCTGCTTGCTGGTGACCTTGCCCTTCTCCGCCGCCTGTGTCACTTACCTGCACACCAGGAGTAGTCTCTGGGCTAATCTCCTGAACTGTCGTGGATGGGGCCGCCCTCAGGATAGCCTAGAGCCCTGCAGGGGGTGGCCGCCACACTGGGTGTGTTCTCCTGCGAGAACAGCACCCCTTCGTGCCTTCTGGACCTTGCTCTGGGTTCCTCTTTCTTTTGCTGGGCAGCTGCATCCTGGCGGCAGCCTCTGCGCCTTGCCTGGTTAGCTGCGTGCTGGGAGAACACTCTGTGGTTGCTGTGAGCGGGGCTGTTATCCGGCTGCTCCACACCTGTGGTGGGTCAGCCAGTTTGCTTTCAGTGCCAGCCCGGGGGGAATGAATGGCAGGCTGCTTATCGCCGTGAGGGACTTTGGGGCTGTGTTACCCCCAGGGGGTTAGGGCACCTGAAGTTACTTAAGATTCCCAGCCTGCTGGGCTGAGTGTGCAGGGACGATTTTGTCCAGCTGTTAAGCCCTTGTTCCTTTAAGACTTTTAAAAAGCACCCACTTTTCTTTTGTCCCAGGGGAGCTGGCTGTGCGACCTGCTCACAGTCTCCATCTCGGATTTTACTTTTCCATTTCTCTAATATCCAGTACACCATGCAATGTGTGTCTGTGCTCGCAGTGCAGATTACTAGGGCTGGTCATTTAACAGTCCTGTGCTTCCACACCCTCCCCACTCTGATTCTTTTCCTCCCACCAGTGAGCTGGGGCAGGGTAGTGCTCGGGTCCCGCCAGGTCACGGCTTTGTATCTTACCCTATTCATGAGATGCTGAGTTTTTGCAGATGTAGATGTAGCCTGGATGTTGTACTGTATCTTCTGGTCTCTCTTTTAGGAGTAGTTGTATTTGTTCTATTTTCAAAAATATATCTGGTTTTGAGAGGAGATTTCAGCCGCCCTTCTCATGCCTCCATCTTGAGCCCCTCTCTCTTTTGCACTCTTTTATTTTCAAACCTATCTCCCTTCCTCCTGCTGTTCATTCTGCGTTAAATACTTTATGAAGATACTCATTACCCCGTTTGACTCTAAAACTTGCTTTGAGCTAAAATACCTCATGACTTTGACACATGGCAAAACCAACTGAATTTATCTTGATGACCTAAGGCAATTAATATGCCTTTTTTGTTTTCAGGAGCCCTGGATTCAGATCATTTTAAAAGCTGTCACTAAGCTGTTTGTTTGTCTCAGGAGGTAGCCTTAATTAAGGTAGAAATATTCCTCATACTTCAGTAATAGTAATTAGTATACCATCTGCTTTTTGTCTACCAAATAGCAGGTATACACACTGGGCACGTCAGTTGTGTTGTCCATGCAACACCTATTGGTGACCCTCTTACTATGTGCAAGACACTGTGCCAGGTGCTAAATACACCACAGTGAATAACATGGACTCACAAAGGTGAAAATCTAGTGTGGGATTATTTGAATTCCTATTAATTATTTAATAAGAATTAAAATTGCAACTGGGACTCAAAAAACATGGTATTTGAAGTGGATAAAACAGGGAAAGCCCTTACCTAATCTGGGAGTGTGGGACAGGGTTGGGAATGCTCAAGGAAGGCTTTCCTAAGGAAGTGACATTTTATCTGAGACTTAATAGGTGAGTAGGAGTGGGTCAGGTAGGAGAAGAGGGGAAGAGCATTCTAGGCAAAGGAAACAGGATATTCAAAAACCCTTGATTAGGAAAGACCTAACTAAAATCCAGCCAACATGTATGGAGCCTTGGAGCCTTAGGGTACAAAGGGAAGCTAGAGAAACTAGCAGGGGCTAGGTCAGAGTCTTGTGGGCAATGTTAAGGGTTTCAGTATTCACCCATTCATTGATCAGCATTGAAGAGTTTTAAGTGAAATTAGGAATTGATTTGACCAGAATTGTGTTTTTAGACAATCGCTATTATGTGGAAGATGGTGTTTTACTTAGGTTATAGTTTTGGCTAAGTGTAATAACACAGACTCAAAATAACAATGGCTTAAGATAAGAGCCTATTTCTCTCCCATGTGAAAGTCTCAGCTAGAATTGGACATTCCAGTGCTGAAAAGTCATTAAGAACTCAGGCTCCCTCTATCTTCTTATTCTACCATCCCTAGATTGTTGCCCTTGCCAGCATTGTCCAAGATTGTGCAGCACCAAAGCCACAACTCAACCAGCAGGAAGGACACAACCTGGAAAATCTGTATAGCACTTGCATCCTTGTTCCATTAACAAGAACTTAGTCTAGTGGCCACATCTAGTTGTAAGGGAGTTTGGGAACATGAATCTTTTTTCTAGGTGGCTGCATGCTCAACTAAGAAGTCTATTACTTTGAAGGAAAGGAAGTGGATATTGCAGGACAAGTGGCAGTTTCTGCCAAAGGTGGATTAGAGATAGTCAAGAGAGGAAGCAGGATGACTAGTTTAGGGGCAATTGCAGAAGTACAAATAGGATATGATGGTGAGTTGGTCTAGCATGGTGAAGTAGAGATGGAGAGAAATGAAGGAATTTAGGAAATGTATAGGCATATAGAATCAATAAGACATATATAAGAATTAAAGGAGAAAAAGTATAACAAATAATATCCAAGTTTTTTAAATGAACAACCGGGAAAATGGTGGCATCATTAACTGAAATGGGAAAGACTGGAAATCAACAGATTTATGTAGGCCAATCATAAATTCAGTTTTGAGATTCTTGTCAGATATCCAAGTAGAAATGTTAACAAGGCCAGGCATTGGCAAACTATGGCCTACAAGACAAATTTGGCTCATTGTGTGTTTTTTGAAAACTATTATTATTTTATTATGGTAATATATAGATAACATAAAATTTACCATTCTAACCATGTTTAAGTCTACAAT
>JAVSCE010019267.1:0-16036 GCA_032199065.1 Smutsia gigantea | reverse complement strand
ACCACAATGAGATATCATCTTACACCAGTTAGGATAGCTGCCATCCAAAAGACAAACAACAACAAATATTTTCGAGTATGTGGAGAAAGGGGAACCCTCCTACACTGCAGGTGGGAATGTTAATTAGTACAACCATTGTGGAAAGCAGTATGGAGGTTTCTCAAAAAACTAAAAATAGAAATTCCATTTGACCCAGGAATTCCACTCCTAGGAATTTACCCTAAAAATGCAGCAGCCCACTTTGAAAAAGACAGATGCACCCCTATGTTCATCGCAGCACTATTTACAATAGCGAAGAAATGGAAGCAACCTAAGTGTCCATCAGTAGATGAATGGATAAAGATGTGGTATATATACACAATGGAATATTATTCAGCTATAAGAAGAAAACAAATCCTTCCATTTGCAACAACAGATGGAGCTAGAAGGCATTATGCTCAGTGAAATAAGCCAAGTGGAGAAAGACAAGTACCAAATGATTTCACTCATATGTGGAGTATAACAAAGAAAAAACTGAAGGAACAAAACAGCAGCAGACTCACAAAACCCAAGAATGGACTAACAGTTAGCAAAGGGAAAGGGACTGGGGAAGATGGGTGGGAAGGGAGGGACAAGGGGGGAAAAGGGCTATTACAATTAGCACACATAATGTAGCGGGGGTAGGGTGGGGTGAGGGGATATGGGGAAGGCAGTATAACACAGAGAAGACAAGTAGTGATTGTATAACATCCTTTTACGCTGATGGACAGTGACTGCAATGGGGTATGTGGTGGGGACTTGATAATAGGGGGAGTCTAGTAACCATAATGTTGCTCATGTAATTGTATATTAATAATAGAAAAATAAAAAGTAATAAAAAAATGAAAATAGATTAGCTGCCTGCTGATAAGCTCCATTACTAAAATTCTGTGGTGCAACAGGCACGCTAACAGAAGTCGTGTTCGGTAGCCTAGAAATGGTCTCATTAATACAGGCTCAATTTTCATTTTCATTTGGGAAAAGAAAAGCCAAGAGTTGTTTAAGGGAACTGAACTCTGTTTTTAACCTGTCTTTTACTAATTTTTGTTCCCTTCAGTCTGCCCAGCTGGTTGGAAACCTGGTAGTGAAACAGTAAGTCACATGGATTTTTCTGTTAAGGGGATCGCTGGGGCCAAATTAAAATGTCATCCATAGGATAATCTTTCCTTGTATCAGAACTGTCCTGGTTTTGTAAATGAAGTAAATATTGCTAGGCAGAAATTATAAGAGTACTAGCATTCTTTGGATGAGGGGAAAAGCTGAAACGAGAAAGCAGAATGTGGGACTTAATGCCATGACTTTTAAAGTCAAGTGTCCAGAGAAATATTTTTTGTTTTAAAAAAACAAAGGGAACAGTGGAGAACTGGCAGAATAAATGTAGAAGTCTTAGAGATCATATATAGAATTTTCTCGTACATTGTGGGCAAAGAAAACAGGCAAGCAAAACCTTTCTATGTATAGTAAAAAACTCTGGAAAAATTCTGGCTTAATTAACACTGAAGCTAATGATTATCTTCCCTTTATTTGAAGGAAGGAAAGATTGAAACAGGGAGGCTCTATAATTTATAGACAACACTTGATGTAGTGTCTGGCCAGAATACAATATGGAAATTTGCTTGAACCTTTTTAAAATAACATGTTTATCTTCTAACTATCAAGAGTTTTACACAAACTGTAGTTAGGAAACTGAAAAATACTACGGCATTGGAAGAATCATTATCTTAAGATCAAAGAAAATGTAGACTCCTAATAAGACTTTCCTCCTTAGCAAACCAGAAAAAAGTACCATTAGCTATACACATAAACAATAAGAGGTAGAAATTCACTCTGTAACCTCACTCAGACTACGTAAAGTAACATTGCACTGATTTCTGAACCAGGTTTTGATGGGTTTCCAAAATAGCTTTGCCTTTGTGGGTCAAAGTTAATGTTACAATACAAACTTATTCACCTCTACATAAATCTGATAGATGTCAAAGGGGATTTGAACTTAGGCATTAAAGGCACTTTGAGCACTAGGTACTTCAATTTACAAATTAGTCATTAGGTTAGTTTACAATTACTGTGACTGTAATGGTGATACTTACAGATAGAAATATTAATCAGAAGCTGCAGGCATCACCTGAGAAGCCTTAAAAAGCATTTCTGAGTAGGTAGGTCTTTGATGTAGGGGTCACTTCCCCCCTGCACCTACAGCAAAGCCAACAGTGACTGATGAACGGCATCACCATCAGTCATGGGCGTGTGCTCAGAGATCAGCAAGAGCTTCCAGGAAGTACAGATTAACCCCAAAAGGTATTATAGGATGAGTATTTTACATTTCAGAAACATGACTATCCACTTCAGTAACTTCCATGGGGCCATAAACCCCTTTGAGAATCTGATGAAAACCATTGGATTCTCCCTCAAGAAAAATGCACGTGTTATCACATACTGTGTTTGGGCACTCTTTTTTTATTCCCAGTTTTATTGGGGTATACTTGACAAAAAATTATATATACTTAAAGTATATACTGTGATGATATGACATATGTATACGTTTTGAAATGATTACCACAATCAAACTAACAAGTCCATCACCTCACATTTTTTTGTTTGGTGAGAAGATTGAAGATCTACCCTTTTAGCCAATTTCAAGTATACAAAACAGTTATTATTAACCATAGTCTCCATGCTGCACATTAGATCCCCAGAGCTTAACTCCCCTTGATGAAAGCCTGAGCTCAACTGGTAGCATGAGTGGAGAGCAGCCCCACCGCTGCGGTCACGGCCTAGTTACTATCACACCCCCAGGAGGAGCCCCAGCTGCTGCAGCCGCCCCAGTCACCATTAACACAGTCATGAGCGGCGGGGCTGAGACCCAGCAGCCACCTGCTGAGCGCTGCCCACACCAAGCCCAGCACCATGGACAGTGGCACAGGGATCAGCGGCCTGGAGGCCTTGCATCTAGGGCACCTGCCAGCGGGGACAGGAAAATCATCACACGAAGGTTTTAGGAACAGTGAAATGGTTCAAAAGAAACAGATATGGTTTCATCAACAGGAATGGCACAAAAGACGATGTATTTGTACAGCAAGACTGCCATGAGGAATAACCCCGGGAAGTACCTTCGCAGGGTTGCAGATGGAGAGACTGTGGAGTCTGATGTCGTTGAAGGAGAAAAGGGTGTGGAGACAGCAAGGAAACTTACCTTGTTCCTGGTCCTGGTGGAGTTCCAGTGCAAGGCGGTAAATAGGCAGCAGGCCATAACCATATGGACGCTACCCATGTCACAGGGGGCCTCCTCGCAATCACCAGCAGCATGACCAGAATGGTGGGAAAGTAGGGAAAAGAAGGAGGGATGGGAGAGTGCTCCCAAAGGCCAGGCCTAACAGTGCCAGCCCTACCGCAGGCGACTGCCCACCTTACTACAAGCGGAGACCCTATGGGTGTCAACCACAATATCCCAACCACCCTGTGCAGGGAGAGATGGAAGGTGCTGACAGCCAGGGTGCAGGAGAACAGGGTAGGCCAGTGAGACAATATATATTGAGGTTCCAGGCAACGATTCTACAGATGTCCTCCTTGCCAAAGACAGCCTAGAGAGGACGGCAATGAAGAGGATGAGGAAAATCAAGGAGGAGACCTGAGGTCAGCAGCCACCTCAGTGTTGGTACGCTGCAACTTCAATTAACCGACGCAGGTGCCCAGAAAACACTAAACCACAATATGGCAAAAAGATGCAGCCGATCCACCAGCTGAGAATTTTTCCGCTCCCGAGGCTGAGCAGGGCAGGGCTGAGTCAATGCTGGCTTACCATCTCTACCATCATCCGCTTTAGTCATCCAACAAGAAAAATGAATATGAAGTTCCAGCAATAAGAAATGAACAAAAGATTGGAGCTGAAGGCCTTAAGTGCTTGCTATTTGCCCATTGACTAATCTATGTTAGCTATGCAGTATGAGATTTTTATTATTTTTACCTAAAGATGTCTCTTTTTGGTAAGGACAAACATTTTTTTTTCTTTAAAGCCTGGTTTTTCTCAATACATCTTTAAAGGTTTTTAAATTTTTTCATATCTGGTCAAGTTGAGATTTTTAGAACCTCATTTTTAATTTATAATGAAAGTTTATAACTTGATTTTTTCAAAAAAAGTCAACAAACTGCAAGCACCTATTAATAAAGGTCTTGAATAATTGCCTTAGTGTATTTAAAAAAAAACGGAAAGCTCGTACCCTTTGAGCAGCATCTCCCCATTTGCCCCACCCCCAGGTGCTGACAACCACCAATTGACTCCGTTTCCATGGGCCTTCTTACAATAGACATTTCCTGAGCACCTGCTGTATCGCAACCATTCAAACTGTTCTCATAGCCAGACGGTATTTATCAGTGAACATCACAGCCAAGGTCTCTGCCCTCAGAGCTACATTCTCATTTTAGATTGTGGCAAATACTTTTAGGAACAGGTTGATGAGAGGTGACAGGATAGTGCCTGAGGTGGGGATGAAGCCTTCAGAAAAGACTTATGACATTTGCGTTGAAAGGTGAGTGAAGAGAGGGCACCAGTCATTCCTCCAGCAGTGTAGAGAGAACAGCGAGGGCAGCGGCCCTGAGGCAGGAACCAGTTTAGCATGTTCAAGGAAGAGGAAGGGGGCGGGAGCAGCAGGAACAGCATGAGCTACTGAGCAGTGGGATAGGAAGCCCCTGTCACGGGGCATGGAGAACTTGAGTACAGCAACCTGACTGAGCAATGTGGTGTCATTGGAGACCACAGTGGGGCAGCAGCTAGTGTGGAGTGGTTTCAGGACAGAGGCAAGGGCAAGATGAGGGAAAGGAGATGAAGTATGAGCAACTAGTTGAAGGAATAGAACTGTGAAGGGAAGAAGGAAAGAAAGTAGCTGGGGGGTGAGGTGTAGGATCAAAAATGTTTTTGTGGTGGTGTTTCTTTGAAGATATGTTTCATCTCCACCTCCCTTTGAGAGTTTGTTCACTCACTGAATAGTTAGTGAATGTAATACTTTATGTTGTATTTGAGTATTTTTTTACTTTGCAGTTTGAGATTAAAAGGTTGCATTCTGGGCCTTCAAAAAACCCACGTGACAGATAAAGAAGATATGGCATACATATATAATGGAATGCTACTGAGCCATAAAAAAGAATGAAATATTGCCATTTACAACAGCATGGATGGACCTAGAGGGTATTATGCTAAGAGAAATAAGTCAGAGAAAGACAAATGCCATTCGCTTTCCCTTGTATGTGGAATTTAAAAAAAAACAAAAAAAAACAAACAGGCTCATAGATACTGAGAACAAACTGGTGGTTGCCAGAGGAGGGGGTGAGGGGTTGGATGAAATAGGTGAAGGGGATTAAGAAGTACAGTCTTTCAGTTGTAAGTCATAGGGATGCAATGTACAGCATAGGGAATATAGTCAGTAAGATTGTAATAACCTTGTAAGGTGACAGATAACTATATTATGATAATCATTTTATAATGTATATAAATATTCAATCACTATGTTGTATACCTGAAACTAATATAATATTTTGTCAATTATTCTTCAAATAAATTAAATTAGAAATCCATTTGAACACTGCCCCCATTTCAGATTGTTGTCACATACCAACATTTAATCAGCAGATGATTTTAAAAATACATTAACATCTGTAGCCATGCTCTCTTAATGTCTTTGATTTAATTAGATCATACCTGAAGATGCCCTGAAAGCCTGGTGGCCTAGAGAAGATCTGTAAGTACATTTTGGGGTGCTTGAGTACAGATGTTAATTTATTAACAAATTAGTTGCCTTGTGGAATAGGTGAGGTTAATAGGTAGGACAAATCTAGTTTTGCCTCTCTCTGTATATAATTTGAGACACAAAATTTATCTTTAGTCAAGAGATGGACAACTAATGTCAGGCTTTTAAAATGAATAGTTTTCAAATAACAATTTTAAGAGATATGTGCAAAGCTATGTTCACTGCAGCATTACTTAAAATTGCCAAGATCTGGAAGCAAACCTAAGTGACCATCAAAAGATGAGCAGATAAAGAAAATGTGTTTGCATGGATGCACACACACAATGGAATATTACTCACCATAAAAAAGAGTGAAATCCTGCCATTTGTGACAACATGGATGGACCTAGAGGGTATTATGCTAACTGAAATAAGTCAGGCAGAAAAAGACAAATACCATATGATTTCACTTACATGTAGAATCTGAAAAACAAATGAACAAACAAAACAGAAACAGACTAGGATACAGAGAACTGATGGTTGCAGAGGAGAGGGGAGCCAAAATAGGCGATAAAATAGGTGAACGGAATTCAGGGGTATAATCTTCCAGTTATAAAATAAGTCATGGGGATGTAATAAACAGTAGGGAATATAGTCAATAATATCGTAATAACTTTACATGGTAACTACACTTATTGCGGGGATCATTTCAGAAGGTATACAAATGTGGAATCATATGATGTACACCTGAAACTATTAGGATATTGTGTGTCAATTATACTTCAATTGCAAAATAAAATTTTTAATGAATAATTTGCTTTTTTTTAAACAGATAATCCCAGATCCAGCTGGAAAACTGAAGTACTTCGATAAACTGAACTGATAGACTTCTTCAGGTTATGATGCTTGAGAGGTCTCCATAAAGTTCACCATGTTAATGCCACATTGTGTTACAGTAGTAATTTCTTGAAGAATATAGAAGTCCATGGCAGGGTCCAAAGACACTGATGTTGAAAGATAGGCAATTAATCTCTGTGTTTCCAAGAAATGTCAGATTGAATCAAACACGTAGCCACAATAACTAACATTTACGGAGTATATGCCATGTGCCACATTAGGCAGGCTAGGTACATACTTCATTTAATCCTCACAACAATGCTTTGAGTTCTTTATTTAAGGAGACTGAATCTCAAATTACTTACCCAAAGTCATACAGCTAGCTAGCAAAGTAGAATCAGACTTTGAACCCACACAGCCTATTACTAGTTTCTGGGCTCTTAAACACTCCACTGTGGCTCACCTCTCTGTACCTTTGAAGGTGGCAGGAAAGAATAGGTTGTAAGCAGTCACCTTGCATGGATCTGTTAGGGACAACTGACCCCTTTTCTCTAAATTCACATTTTGCAGCTTGTACCAAATTCATAAGTAACTTATATTTAACAAACATTGAATACTTAAATACATGTAGCTAGCTCCTCACTATTGACCACATATAAATTGAGCTCCAGTGCTACTTCATTACCCCATTTACCACCTCAGTGTGGCAGTGACTTTATTGTAATGATCTACAGACATGCCATGCAGTTATAGGACCTGGTTTCCAAGAGAATTTGCCTCATCCCTCTTCCATGCTAATCCCCTCTCAACACTCACAAAAAAACCTCTGAACCCCAGAGGAGACTGTCACTAGATTTGGGGATATTGGTCTCCTGGATGACACTTGAGTTCTGTCATACATGTTAGGTCATAAGTGACAGGCATGTGTACATGGACATAGGAATCCAACTGCCAGTTAAAACCCTTTGCTACAGCAAATATGTTCTAAATGCTTGCTTACAGGTGAAATTTTAGAAGCCAACCTATTAGTAAAGTTGGAAGACTGCTAGTACTTGAGTGTTCAAACAGGTCTGTGACAATCTTGTCAATCAATACTTCCAATACAATTGAAATCCTATTCTCAGATTTCCTCTTTCCTATCTGAAAAGTACTAATTTTTTATTCATGAAGTAAGCCTATATCCTCTTAATAGTTTCAATTCTTTGGAGCTTTTCTAGCCTCATGTGTTTTTAGGTTTGTTTACAAGGAGGATAGTTATTTTTAGATCCATTTGAAAAAGCCAGTAATTAATGTTTCATTCAACATTCAGCAACTATTGATCACCTACTCTAAACACTTAACATATATATCAAGTAATCAAAGACGAATTCTGCCCTCAAGGAGCTCAGTATTTGATTACTGAGGCAGATGCTCATAGTGTAGTTATTTCTGGGTACCTACAAATAAGTGAAGATACATCCTAATGCACCACTTTTATATTCCCTGGGTAACTAGGACCATAAGCCTAGGAATGAAATAGCATTAAGTGCACGCATTCCTTCTCAGTGCCTTTGATGAACTATCCCTTCAAACAGCTGACTTTTGAAAGTCCACAGGTCCAAAATAAAATTCTAAAGACGATTTCAAGTGGCCATTTACAGAAGACTCATAAAAGAGAGTTCAGAAAGGAGTCCATTACCTTACAGGGGAGGATGGACCCTGGATCTGATGGGGATGCAGCTAGAGGAGACCTGTTCCGGGAACATCCTGACCTACCTAGAGCCTGTCTCTCAACTGGAGGCACTTTGCCCCAGGGGACATGGTAATGTCCAGAGATGTTTTTGTTGTCACAAGTGTAGGACTACTGGCATCCAAATCATGCATTGGTTCATATGCAAAATATTACCTACCCATGTGCAAGATACTTTGCTAGGCAATACAGATAAAAATATATGACAATCCCTTCCCTCAAGAAGCCCAGTCTCCCAAATGGAAGCATGTAAAGAGAGCAACACATGCTAAATGCACAAACATCTGTGATGGCTCCAAGGCAAAGAAGAGCAACTAGAAGATAAGGATAAGAGAAACTGTCCCAAGGGAGGGGAGTGTAAGCCCATTTCCTACTCCTCCACTGAAGGCCACATCACCTACAAGTGTACTGTCCTTACATAAAAAGACAGTACTTGTGGCCTAACCTCGAGAAACAAAGCACTGACTGGTTTTCCTCTCTCCTGATAATCTACTGGGGGATAGCATGTATTTTAGAGTTGACTGGATAGGCTAGGGCTCCAGTGTGTGGGTAAGGTGAGATGGGAAGTAAGAACTGAATCTGCAGGCCTGGTTTTCTTCACCTCAAGCTCTGGGCATTTGTACCATTCAGTCAGGACATCAGAATCAGGATCTGCACTTTCTATTAAAGGGAATACGCTGCGCTGTAACCCAAAGGCCATGAGATGGCACCCAGCACACCAAAATCCCACAGCAACTTGCCAGGTCCAGAGGCATGCCCCTCAGGCTAAACTAAAGGATTACCAAAACTCAAATGTTTTTTTTTTCAAACAGATCTATTTTGGGGGGTGGAATGAAGGAAGAAAAAAAAATTCAGACAAATTCAAAACTAAGTACAACTCAAGAAGGCATCTTAATTTGTATTGAGTATATGCCTTTCTTCAATGACCATGACGCAGTTAGAAGTACATTTTCTGCTGTGACCTAGTATACCCATGAATGTGTGCATGCACCATGCACATTCACAGCAAGCTTCACACACTTAACATTACCATGCGTGATGCGTTATCTTTTTGTAATGTTGGTCACAGTCTACTAAATTTCATGACCACTGTCTGTTAAAGGTGCACAGTTTCTGTGACACAAACCAAAATATCCCCACCCTGTCTTCAGTTAGTATCATCCCTTCTCTGGGGTATTAATTTTTCAGTGCCTCTGGATTGCTGAAGGTTTTCAGAAGGGCGTTTTATTCTGAGGCTTCTTTTTTTTTAGCATATACATCTTAATTTTTTACGTGAAGTTCAGCAAAAAATCTTGCTTTTTAATCTTGGTATGTAATCATTAAAATATTTCACTAACTGAACGGCTGAATCAAGTGAAAGAATGTAGCCTAAATCAGGAGTCTGTGGAGTGAGAAAAGTGTCCCTTTTTTATGGCAGAGGAAAAAGCACTTAGAGACGAATCCGCGAGCCCACTCCCGGCCCTGGCTGGTTGCAGACCTGTGGGTGAGATCTCACGGGTGCGGACATTGAGGGCAGTGCCATTCTCTCACATTACACTGCCTGCCAGAAACCCAACAGCTGGACCAAAGACCCCCAGATCCACCTCACACTGATCCCCTCAGATCAAAATCATCACATGACATAACAGTTTCCTCTGAAGTAATGTGATTTTAGTCAAGGATCTTTAAATCCATTTTTGAAACTTGCCAAAATCCCTATTTTTAATTCCTCTTTCCTGTTTACCATATTATAGTAATTCATTATTTTTGCCAAGGAAGGCAGAAAAAATATTCACAAGTCAACTTGGAGATTTGATCACAAATATAACAAGTTTTATTCTAACAAAATTAAAACAAATGCCAAAAATATTTCAAGCCATCCTAGTCTTTATGATTGAGACCCGACTGTACTCCACATATATATATATGTCTGTATATCAAACATATATATGAAATCATTTACCATAACAGCTGAGGAAATACGTATGAAATATGGCAAAGGGCAAGACTGCAGACCTAGTCTAGGCCCGCCCCACTGACCCAGTAACAGGTTTGTAACTGCTAATAAAATACCAGGCTGGACTTTGGGAAGTTACTCCCCCTCTCTAAGCCTCGCTCTCCTCATGTGCCAGATGAGTAATAACAGTATTGACCTCAAAGGGTGACCTCAAAGACTGAAGGACTAAATGAGAAAATACATTTTAATGGTATTCGTACAGTGCCTGAAACACAGTAAGAATCCAAAATGTGTTAGCAAGTTATAAAAACTCTTATTTACGATTACATCTTGTAACTGATGTTTTTCCACACTTCAACATACAAGTTACCATGGAGTCCTAGCGTCAAATAAAGAATCCCTAATTACTCCCAAATGTTTTCATGTTAAAGCATGAAACATTGAATTTGAGGTTCAGACTCCTGCACAGAAATAAACATAATGCAAACGTGTATTCTCTGCATCAAAATGGAGGCAAGACTCATTAACAAAACTAACCTCACCATCATCCTAATGCACTTCCTTTCACCTCCCTCTTCTCATCTGTAAAGGGGCATAATGCTACAAGATGATTATTCAGAATTTGTCGAGTTAAATGCATTGCTACAAGTAAACATTTTATAAAACAGTGGTGACAGCAAGCAATTATACTCCACTGAAAAAGCAAGACTGCCAAACTTTGAAAGCTGGAAAGGTCAGATCTAAAATGTTATCCTAAATTGGGTTTTAAGAAACACACTAATATTTGATTCTTCATAGCAACAGAGGGCGTACTGATTTACTCCTTGGACAATATACTACTTTTTCATGAACAAAATATATAGAGTATGATTTCAGCTTTGTAAAACTTATAAAAACTAGTATTTTCAATTTGTTCATAGGCATATTAACCAAAAAAAGATCCATAGTCAAGTAAAGTTCACAAAAGCAGATTCTAATTAAACATGTTCTTGTGGCCCTACTTTTCAGTCTTTTGTAGGATAATGTGTATTACAAAACACCAGAGGAGGGCCATCCTAGGTAGTGTTTCCCAATGTTACTTGTTAATTAAAGAGCATCTCCCTAGCACCAGTGTCCAAGGAACTCGCCCAGGAAGACAGCCGGACACTTGGAGTGCCTCCGGCCCATTGGCATCCAGCCGTAGATACCATCACTTTTTGAAAGTGTTCTTTCTTACCAGCAATCTCTCAATCATCCGACCTCTGGCCTTTTCCCAGGGCTCATCTCTGTCAGCTTCCGTGACACCACTGATCACTCCCACCATGAAAATGGCAGACAGTGGCAGGAGGACGGCACACTTAGGCCCTGGGGATCTGGCCGAGGGCTCCTTGTGCCCTGGAGCTACCACTTAAGAAACCCCACCAGCCTTTTCCGAGGCCTGGCAGCCGCTGCAGCCCAGGGACCAGAGGTCCCAGCCCCAGAGCTGCCTGAGAGACCCCAGCCAACGCCACATGGAGCAGAAGACCCCCCAGGCAGGCCTGCCATTCCACAGAATCAAATATGTCTTTAGAAAGATGAAAGATCTTTCTCTCTGCACAAACTCATCAAAAAAGAAACAGTGAGGGACAGCACTTCAGTCCTTCAGGAATCCAGCTCCCAGCTCTATGCAGAGAGATGAGAGAAAGCAAATCATGTCACAGAGATGGCAGGCAGCAAAAGGAGCGTGTAGAGAGAGTATCCAGGTTCCACAAGAAATGGATCCTCGGTGTCACACGGGCATGCTATACAATACAGTGCAAAGCATACTAATATGAAGTGAACTCTTGAACTCTTAAGGAGCTGATGATAAACACACCATCCTCAAAGACTGGCCTTTGAAGAAATAACCTAAGCAAACACTAAGAACTTGGTAATAAATACTTGAAGTAAAATTGGTGTATCTCAGCCTGGACTAGTCAATACAAAACCATGTCCAACCCACATTAGGAAGTTCCATGCTAGACACATAGCAATGCCAGTACTGGTTAAAAGTTCTCCATCTTTAAAGAAGAGGGACAGACACTAATATATCTAGAACGTGTGGTATATCCTTCAAGTAGCTTGCTTCCTCTCATCATCTTAAAGTCCTGAATTAAAAATAAAACCTTTATTTCTTATAAAAACCTTTATTGCTAGATAAAAGATTTTGAGTTAAGATTCTGATGTCCAAAATTACTCAAGTAATTGAACTAAAAAGACAATAAGCAATTTTTTTTAAGTTCAATCTCATCAGAATTTGAAGAAAGTCAATTAGTGAATATCATTTTTCACCTAGCAAAATGGCAAAGGCAGTTTTAAAAGAAAAGGACAGAGTATGGCCAAGTTCAGGGAAATTGCTGATAATAAGTATGTGTAACTGTTCTGGAGGGTGATGTGAGGTATATATTCAAAGCCCTCAACATGTGCATACTATTTTGACCTAGATATCACTTTCTACAATTGTCCTAAGGAAATAATTTAAGGGATAAATGTTTTAGCTATTTAGGATATTTACTGCAACATTGCTTAGAATAGCAAGGAAAGTTCTAGAAAAAGCTTCAGCATATTGCAATAAATGGTCAAATATATAACGTATAATCTATACAAGAGCATGCAGCACGTCTCTTAATTGAATGCTAACACATTCACACATTCCCCAGGGCCCATCCCTTCCTGTTGTTATTCACCTCAGGGTCCCCACAGGGTTATACGTAAATATACAAAATGCTGTACTGAAGGGCTAGGTGAAGCTCAGGATTGCAACAAGTACACTGGGGGAGGTGAAGACTGATGCCAGCAAGTTACCAGAATACAACACAGGCCTGATTCCACCAAATTGTGCACCTCGAGTAGTAGTGTTTGGTCCCATGACTGTGCCAGAAGTTGTTCATACTAACTGTGATTTCAGTAAATATTTAATAGGAATTTTTTTAAAAGCAGCTAATGCTGAGACAGAGCTAAACTTGTGACCACTGATCTAGAATCTACACTTAAGATTGCTTCATTTCCAGAAGCACCTTTTCAGGCATGACTTTTTTCTTGTATGTGGCCTAATTTTGGTCTCTTCTGACTGTGATCAACCTCCTGTCCCATGAGGAAGAAACTGTCTTGGCTGCAGACTCAGGGGAATACCTCCCTTTGGGTTCCTTGGTGACACTGTAATATTGGATACAGCCTCCCCTTGCTGTATTTCCAGAAAGCAGTACAGTGTACTGGTCAAGAGTACCCTGGCCCCACACTGCCTAGTTCTGTATCCCAGCACCAACACTTACTAGCTATGGGACCCTGAGCAAGTTGACCTCTCCATGCTTCAGTTTCTGGAGTGACCTAGCCTCATGACATCCTATGATACAGAATATCATGATGTTGGTGGAAGAAATAAATGAACTCCTAGATGTCAAGTGCTTGTAATGGTGCCCACCTCACCAGGCCCAATGCTCTACAAGCATAAGTAGCTGTTAATCATTACTATTCTTGTTTTCCAATCAGCTATATCCTGCCCGGCCCCTAGCGGACTGTGCTCCATAGCTATGTGGTGAATGAAAGAATGAACACATGGTCCTGTGTTTCCTCAACTAGATCATCTTTGAACCCCTCCCCTTGGTGTGGCTTCAGACCTAAAGCTTCCCAGGAAGCCTTCCACATGCCTTACCTTCTGTCGAATCCCTGCACCCCAACTTTTCAGCTGCTCTCTGCTAACAACAAAAGCTGGCAAGTAAAGGGAAGCAAAACACAAAGGAATCACGTGGGATTAATGGGACAACACAGGGGAATTGCAGCAAAGGTCAGATTTAAAGAATGCCCCCCAGATGCCTTGCCAGGAAACCACATACACTGATAGTTTGTAATACGTGTGAGAAAAAAACATTTCCAATTGCATACAAAAGCATTCTGCCCTCATTTCTCTAGCAGACAGGAGACTATATAATAGGTTCACAATTTAAATAGTCTTAAAAGGATTTATTGTTTAATAACGGTCTCCCTCTGCCTCAATGAGCCACTCTTGTTCTGCTTTTCTGATCATCCTAAAAGCTGAATACATTCTTTTCTATGAAGGAGGAGAATAAATACTAAAACCAAAACACTTGGCAGGCCTTTATCAGGTGCTACATCGCTGTGCAGTGCTGGTCTACAATAAGCGCTCTCTTCCTAGGGCTCCACAACGTAGTCCTTTCTCACGTTCACTGGCACACTCATGGAGTTGAAATGCCGCTGCCCATCTAAATACAACATGGACTCTGAAACACAAGAGAGAAGACATGGAGAAACTTGCAGCACCTTAGAAAATCATCATACAAACATGAGACTACTTGGGAACAGGGGGAAAGCAATGAGCATGCAAAACCAGCAGGAGGCGTGTACTACTGGGCCAGGGATGTGCAAGGCTCCCAAGGGAGCAGGCCTCAACTCCCAGCCCTTTCCTTTGGCTGGACCAGTCTTTGACCACCAGTGTCTGCCTGCGCTGGCACTGGCCCTTCAGACAACAGCCAGGTGGGCAAAGCAGCAACAGCCCCCTGCAGGCCACGAGGCATCCTGGCGTTCAGGGCTGCAGAACCTCAAAAGCACAATCTCCTAAAGATATGCTCTCAAGTTAACAGACATCGGCGTACTTCTGACAACAATTTTAAAAGGAGAGAAATTTCCTTCAAAGTTCTTCCCTTCATCAGGGACAAGCAGACTTGGCTGCTCACCTCCGTATGTTCTGGGGAAAACCAAGGGCACTTCTTTTTCCGACATGAACGTGAAATGAAAGACATTGGTGGTCATATGCTCCTTATTCTGAAGAGAAGCCACTTCACTGTGTACTCTGATTTGAATGTAATTGTCCTGGGTAAAGCAAACCTAGGAGATCACAGACACAATAGTCAGTCAGCTGCATTAGGAAGGGGGGAAAAAACAGTCCTAAAAGAAACAATGCTTTTAGAATATAAAAACTTCTCTTCTAGGCCCAAAAGATTAAAAAAAAAAAGTATTTCATCTCTCATCACACACCTACCTGTGAAGAAAGAAACAGCAATGATCCAACGTCAACAGGTTTCTGAAACATGATATCATCCACTGCTACTACAAATGGTCGAGAACCACTATTGGGGAGAGGCAGAATTGGGGGTCAACTGCAAAACTCAAATGATCTCCATTTTTTCCCTAACAATCAGCTGAAGCAAAATTTAAATGATCAGAGAATAAACCTAGAGAAGGGGAAAGAAAGGATCTGACCAGCGAGGAATGGTAAGATGCCATTATGACCAGATCTGCATATCACCAACTCCTTTTCTCAGTAGGTTTTTAATGTACTAACTTTTAAAGTCAGAGTAACAGCCTTCTAGCATGAAGATCAAACCGAGTTGTTATCACTGTGGTATTTATTTAAAAACACAACATACTCCCCAACACATCCAGACTGGTCCAAAATGTTTCATTACAATGGGGTAGTATAAATTGCTTCTCAGAAGTTAAAACTACCTTAAATGTAACTCACCCAAAGTTACAAGCAGTAGCCCATCCAAGTTCGTATGCTTTCCTCATAAGGAAACCACCAAAGATCCGATTAAAAATGTTCCGCTCCTATAGGACATAAAATAAATATTAACAAATACAGTCTCATGGCCACCTTCATGCACTAAACAAAGGAATTAACAATGCCATAGAACAGAGGTCAGTTGAAAGATGTGCCAAATCTTAGGGGCATATCACAAATGCAAGTTATCCTACTGAAAAGGTTTTTCACTAAATTACAATACCTGAGGGTGGCAAACTACCAAGCTCTTCAGTTTTGAAGTCTCCATCCACACTGCATTAGGG
>JAVSCE010019266.1:0-33215 GCA_032199065.1 Smutsia gigantea | reverse complement strand
TGCCTAAATTCTCTGAAATATCCAAAAATCCAAATGGAAAAGGAAATACTTAAGAATATAAGAAAGAAAAGATAAATATAAGAACAGGTTGGAAGCTAACTCCCACACAGAAAAGGCAAAATTAAGTCACAGCGACAAACCACAAAGGGAAGGAAATGCTGGGTGCAGAATTCCCCTCTCTTTCATGATTTCTTTGGGTAAGTCTCTATATGTCTGCCATGTCTTAAGCAATAGTACAACTGAGCATAATACTACCAAGATGACTCCCACCTCCCCAGAACTCAATCCAGCTTCTTTATTTGGCTTGGGAATGTTGTGACCTCCTTCTCCTTTATATATTGATCTGGATATGCAGAGGGGGCAAAAGTGAATAGTTGTGGTCCAGCAAGAGGGCAACTGTGCCAGGAACCCAACAAAAGGAAAGTTCTAAAAAATACTGAACTACACAAAAATTCAGATCTGACCCCAGTAAGTGCAGGTTTACTGGACACCAACTCACAAACAGGCGTCTGTGCTACCAAGCTAGAGAAAAATGATGAGGCACAAATGTGCTCTTTTTGGTCTCTCAAATCTCAACTCACCATCTGCCTACTGAATGCACAATCTCCAGGAAGGCCAGGAGAAAGCACATCTCCCAATTTAAAAGGAATGGAGGGAATAAAAAGATGACAAACATGGGGACATGCTCTATAAAAACTCTGTGGATATTAGTACTCCCTATTTTTATTCTTGAACTGACATGAGTCAGCCTCCCTCCACCAGAGGAACATGCTGTAAAGCTGTCTATTTAAATTAACAACATCAAGATTTGAAAATCTGCAATGAGTGGAAAGGGTTGATTTTGATTGGGGATGTGTGGGTGAAGGGGGTGTATAATGTCTGGTACATGCTACTTCTCTTCCTCACATGGCTACCTTCTATGTCCAGTATCAACTTCAGGCTCTCTGGTGCTGACCTCTTTGAGTTAATCCCAGCTAATCCTGGGCTCAGTAAACCCAGGCCGCATCAGGAAGGAAAGAGAAGCAGCCCAGTATGACCTGCATGCAGTAGGCAGGATTACTTTGCCCCAAGATAAACCATTTATGGCAAAGGGGGCAATCTGACTTAGAAAAAATATCATGTGTGGAATAGTAAAAGACATGAACAAAGTTGCAAACATGAGATGCCTGTCATGTGGAAATATAATTTAATATAGCTATTGCTGAAAGACTAAGGGCTGAAAGAAACTATTACTTTTGGAAGCCATTTTACTCTCTAACAAGGAAAATTAAGACACTTAAAACCTAGGCACTCCTCTCTCTGAGCTCACCCGCACTTTCTGACTGCGAAACTTTAACTTTTCCCAACCTTTCAAGGGGGCTCCTCTCTCTCTGAGGTCGCCTGCACTCTAAGTAATTTTAAATAAATCTTTTACTCTGCTTCAAAAAAAAATAGACTCTTAAAACCTAAAAACACTAGTGTACATTTTCATAAGTGACTCTTTTCTCTCTCCTCTCCTCCACTCAATTTTCAGCTGAAATCTAAAATAAAACATATAGATTCTTTCTCTTTCCTAGTGATATAAAGAAGCAATAGCTATTATTTCACTATATGTATATATAACATATATTAGTATATATATAATACATATAACAAAATTTCCCAATTCCATAAATATGAATAAAACTTATAACCCCAGAATTTCTGTCAGTTGCAAAGCTGCTAGACTCAAAGACTTGGCAGTTGGACCTGTTGGCCTGTGAACCCAAATAGTTTAGTAAAGACTGAATGAACATCCTCAAGTTCCTTAATTTAAACAGAAGATGCTTTCTGTTCCAACCTAGGAAATCCAAGCAAATAACAAAACCTCTTCTGGAACACTGAGGTTCAAGTTAACGGTTTCACAAGCCTTAAACAAAGGTTTGGTTTATGGCATAGCAGATAGTTTTGAATCTCTTCCTGTCTGAGGACGCAGTTCTTGAAACATGTTTACAGTATCAGCAGGGCCAGTGTCATTAAGAAACCAGTAAGACAGGCAAGGTGAAGACATACTGAAGATTCAAGAGCCTCCCTCTTTGGGAACCACCCACCCTAATGCAAAATACGTTTCCCCACAACACATGCAACCTTGCATATACATACACACGAAGCAAAGAGGAAATATTTATCATTACAGACTAAAACAATCAATCTGATCAGTCAAAAGTTCTTGTCATTATATTTTATTTTCCTGTATTTCTTCTCATTATGAGCACATTGCTCACATATGTCCATTCAAGGACATATAACTGAAATCAAGAAGCATTTAAATTTTATTCAAATGACAGTGAAACTAAAAATTCAGTAAAAAAGAGAAACAGTTCTAACAGTTAAAAAAGCATAGAATTTCAATATTAGATTATTAAATTTCTCATTCCTAAAATGTAGCTGCACTTTCACATATAAAAATATACACACAAGATAACCAAACAGCTTGTTTTAGCTCTCGTGGATATATAAAGAAATCATTGGATAGTGGAGAATTAAGTATAGTGTTCCCACAAAATATAAAAAACCATAGTAGATCTAAACTTGGATTTCCCGCAAAACTAGCACCATTATTACTGTTATAAACCAAAAACCAGATGTGGTGGTGAGTGAGCGTGACTATTCCTTAAATGATGAGACAGAGCCAAGATCGAAGCTCTGTCATCACAAACAGGAGGCATCTGACCAGTGCTCTAAGCTACGATTCTTTTTGTTTTCAATTCACTTTAGACATCTTTCTAAGATTAAAATCCAGAGGGAACACCGTCAACTATCCACCTAAAATTTAAAAATAAAAGAACAAAGTGTTTTGAACTCCAGACGGAGGGGAGGTGGGATGTCAAGGAGTAAGAAAATAACGCCCTTTTTATTCTCAGATAATGGACCATCAATATGTCCAATCAATAGTACCCAAAAAGCAGTAAGGTATTTGGGCATCTATATCTGCATTTTGCCTTCTCACAGCAGACTAACAACATACCACTACAGAGATAGAATTATACTGAAGCAACAGTGACTACAATTATGGTTTGGAAACATACTGGGGGATAAAAGGAAGATTCTGGAAGTCTTTATTTTTCACTCACATCCACAGACTCTTGGCTGCATTCATACTTGGTTGTAGTTCACTTGCATGATATGTTTCCCTAACAGGTGAATGTAAATGGCATTTTATTACTTAAATCATGAAAAGTAAAAAGACACAGGGATCAGAAACTCATTAATTTCTTACCAAATCTTTGGCAATTCATGTATCTTCTCTGCATTCCAAGTTTCATACCTACACATTTTTTTAAATGACATCTTGGTTCAGCTAACCTTTTTTCTTATGATGGTCAAGCAAAAGCAATCAATAAAATTGAATGCAACAGGTAAAAGTTGTGAAAGAACAGATGTAAAGAACTTGTCTGTTCATTTAGAATAATACTAAAAAAGAAGGAACTGCCTCTAGTGGCGGTGAGTCCCCTGTCACTACAGGCATTCAAAGGTAGGCAAATTAACACTTGACAGGAATTTAGTAAGGCAATTCAGTCATTGGATGTAGTAGAGTAATTTTAAAGGTATTTTCAAATTGTATGATTCTTTGATTCTATGAATGCTATAATTATTTTCTAAAGTAATAAAGTTTTTTGCAAAGCAAATACTTATCCATTAATTTTATGAGCCTGCCTTTTCACATGTTGGGTATGTTTAAGATAGACGACATCTACAATTGCATCTGATGTCTTTATTCTGTTTAATCATACAGATATGATCACATCCATTTGATTAAAAAGCAGCTTATGTTAATAAAATGCATTCAAAAAAAGGCTTAAGTTAATAAAGTGCATTCTCTTCAGAATCAGTCAAGATAAAATGTGCAGTAAGAAGGCAAATGGAGGGGTAACGTAAGGGGACTAACTGGTATGAAGTTTGTGAACAACTAAAGTGAGGACTCAAATCTATGTGCACAAAACTTCTAGAATTAAAAAGAAGGGAAGAAAGAGAAGGAAGGGAGAAAGATGTGGGGGAGAGGACAAAAGAAGACAAAAGAAATTAACCAACCCTGGTTTGTCACACCTGTACAAAGTCCTTAAATAATATCAGTGAAATTGTTCACTAAACCCACCTGGTGTCTCTTTTAACTTTAAACAACAGAACTGACTTGAAAAAAATTCCTGGATACTTGCCTATCTCTTAAACAATGTTCAAAACCTGCTACACCGAGATATTCAAACTGCAGCTGTCAACTTGAGGGTATTTTCCAGGGAGCCAAAAGACTTCATACCCTTTGATCAAAATGCATTCACAGCAAAGCACAGCTAATTGCCTTTTCAAGAAATGACTAAGCCAAAGATAACTAACATCTGACTCCTTTCTTTTGTTTAAAGTACTATTGATTAGAAATGCCAAAAAAAATCAAAATCTCATTAATAAGCGTTTTGCTTGGGATTGATCACTAAATCCAATAAAATTATTTTTCAACAAAAATAACAGTGTTCCAAACCTTGTGATAGAGCAGAAAGGAAAAAAAAAAGTATTGAAAGAACCTGTTTTTTAGCCTCCCACCGAGTTATCTGACTGGCAAATAATTATTTCATTTTAGGAACCCTACGATCAAGATAATATCTTCTATTACTCAGGGCACAATTTTTCTTTCCTTCTTCCTTAGTCTCAAAGATCCAAGGGGAAAATAAAATGCTGTATACATCTTTTAAGTGATCAAAAGGATAATCGGACCTAATTCCAAACCCTTATCCCAGCAATAAAATCAACCAATATTGTCTGAGTTTCAAATCCTCCTTAAACTTTGGAAAGCAAGGCTTTGCCCTAGGATTAGAGCAGCATTGAAAAACAGATGCTGAAAATGTTTTATTATTTTCAAGGACTATTACTCAGAATAAAAAATAAGAATATGCAGTATTCCCTAAAATAAATAGTTCTTTGGGTACCAAAATCTCGGAAAATGCCTCAGATTACTTATTTGCAGCTCACCCAAGATAACCATCTTCATCTGAGACCTCCCTCTTCTCAGCAACAAATCCATCTGCTTGCATCACTGTGTCTTATTGCAAAGCCCTATCTCTTTCCACCCCCAGACCACCCAGATTACAGCATCCTTAAAGGGCACCCACATTCTTATGTCGAATTCCTTCCCCCTCCATCCTGACAAATTTTTCTTTAAGGTTTCCACTCCTTTTATACCACCTCTTCACTTCTGCAGCCTCTGCTCACCAACCCCAAACCACACCATTTCATCTCCAGAACACTTCAGGTATCCAAACTCTAAAGCCCTTGGATTTCTAAGAGCTAGTCTAAAAGCACACACCAACAGGCTAAAATAGCAAGGGCTGTTTGGTTCTCTCAGCACTGATCTTCACATGCAGAGATAATCCTTCTGATCCGCCAGCAGCAAGACAAGTAGAGTGCTTCTCTGGTAGCAGTGTGGCTGTGTATTAAGTCATTGTTTGTTCCTCTCCGATCAGACCTCCATGGGTTCAAAGAGACATCTGCCTCCATTTCGAAGTTAAGAAACCTAGTCCATAAATGCTGGATCTGCCTCCCTAAATGCCTTGCTCTAACAACTGAAATACCACTCATATAATCAGTCAGCCTAACTTTTCTAAAGTCCTTCCTTCTCATTCAACAGCTATTTATGAAGTGTCCACCTTTGGTAGACACCGACCTAGGTGTTACGATTCCAAAAACTCCAAGTTATGATCTGAATTAGTCAGGTTTCTGCTACAATAATACTGTATCACAAATAATTTCAAAATCTCAGTAGCCTAGAACACTTATTTTTCACATTCATAGGTCCGTAGGCTAGCTGGGGTTTGGCTGATCTCAGCTGGGCTCATAAGCTAAACTGGACACTAAGTTAAATCCAAGTCTGCTCCAGTCTTCATCCCTGGACCAACGCTGAAGACACTGTGGCTACCTGAGGGCAGGCTCTTCTTATGGCAAAAGTCAGAAGCTCAAGAGGGGTCTGTGGACAACACATGATAACTCTTTAGGCCTTGGCCTAGAGTTGGCAGGCTGTTATAATTACTCATATTCCACTCACCAAAATCACAGGACCAAGCCCAAAGTGAATGGGATAGGGCAATATACGGTGCTCACAGTGAGTTACAAACAAGGTAAAGATGAAAGCAGCATTGTGAGCAAATAATACAGTGTATCCACATCCCTGGGATGAACAACTCCTAGCCCAGAAAGGGAAATATATGGATTTAAAATAAAACAAAACAAAAAACTACTCAAACTCACCTCTACAATCTCATACATTTCTTGGCCTCTTATCTGTACCTGCTGTGCAGAACTCCAGACTAGTCCCTTCTTTCCCTAAAAGTCCCCTCAAAGAGGTTTGGGCCCTTAGTGGGTATCTCAAGTGACTCTGGGATCTGGTATTCGCAACTACCATGTGCCATCTGACATTGTAGCAATGGCAATGCCTGACCACTGCGAAAGGCAAAAGTGGCAGCCACGTGACTGATGCCCACCAGAGATACCACAGTCAGTACACTGAAGTCTGTGCCAGTGGTGTGGCGCTGTTTTCACCATAAGCACCCATGCTCCATGCCAAAGATATGCTAAATGTACTTTGCCACCAATGTTGTTGATATTTTAAACTCTCAAGAGCTCATTTTGATTACAAACAAAAAGAAGAAAAAGAAAAGAAACAGCCCTTCAGAATTTTAGTCACACTTCTTTCAGGCATGCAATAAAAAAAGATGTAAGTAATACCGCTCTGTCCCCAGATATCACCCCCTATGTTCCTAGGGTTGGGGAACTCCTCTACTGCCTTCATTCTTTCTTACCTCTGTGATCATTTCTCTCCCCAAAGTTCTTAACCTACATACAAATAGATCTCTAGTGGGCCAAAACTTTTCTGAATGCTTTAGTGAACACAACTCAAGGCTGGGATCAGAACTGCACAACCTGAATACATCATGATGAATTCTGTAACAGATTTAGTGTTTAAAATGCTAAGGAATAAAAGAGTGATTTATTTGGCAAAAGGGGCCAAGGAAAGCTTTATACATGAGATGACACTGAGTACTGGTTCACTAGGTACACAAGAAAGTGAAAGCATTCTAGACAAAGGGAAGGGTGCAAGTCATGTATATTAGTGGGGAATCCTCATTTTTCTTGGTCTGCACAACGGTAGGCCAAATGGCAGATAGATAACTAAATGTATGCTTCTTTTTGCCCATTGGTATGTCTCTTGGGTAAATTTATGTTGGCAGAAGGAAGCCAGGCTCTAGCACTGTATATTACCAGAAAATAGAAACATAAAAAAGTAAAGTGCTATTAATTAGTCAAGGCAGAAAATTTCCTATTTCTTCCTAAAGGTGTCCGGACTGGCCATCATTGCCATACTATCTAGAATTCTTAACAAAAATTCTACAAAAGGGAGGTGCTTCTGGAAAACACAACAGAATTTAATAAAGATTCCATTTTCTAAGAAAGCACCAAATATCAAGAACTTAACTCTGGACCCTTCTCCATTGTTCTGGAATAGTCCCTGGTTACACCACTGAGGGAACAAAAATATCTCTTGCCCCTCTTGCATTTGTCCCCCCATATCCACCCTGTGAAAATGGAGGGGGCAGAGAACAAGAGCATCAACAGCTCTGTTAGATGTGGCTGATGTTCTGCAATGTCTGCACAACATGCCACCAGCTTTTGTCTGAACCACCAGTTCAAGCTTGAAATCATACTGCCAACTTCTTGTTAAAATTTCAGTGAAGATGGAGGTATTGCATGAATAAGATCTATGTTTCCTTGGATTTCCTGTGTAATAATTATGCTTTCAGGCCCTTAACACTTCATGCTTTAATTTCTAGAGTAAGTCCCTAACAAATGCCCCCATATTCATTCTCTCCTATCTCCAAAATCTTGGAACTGTCCAAATGCCCATCAAGAGTAGAATGGATAAATTGCAGTATATTCACATAGTGCAATGCTAAGTACCCAAAAGAATGAAAAACTACAAAAACAAACATATGGATGACTTTTACAAACATCATAAATGAAAGAAGTCAAACACCAAACCTAATGATTCCATTTGAATAAAGTACAAAAACAGGCAAGAAGAAACTGTGTTGTTCCAAATCAAGAAAATGATTTCTGCTTTGAATGTAGAAGACAATGGCACTATAAGAAATGCAAACAAGAAATCCTATCATATTCTTTCTTATTCATGCTACTTCCCTGCATTAGTCAATCACTTATGCTGAAAATCATCATATAGAAAGAAAGCAAAGGATAGGGCAAGCCACGGGTTCTTTTCTTCCAGTCCTCCCTTACTCATCAGTAAGCCAAAGCTAGATGATTTTAATAGAATATGTACATATCAAGAAATTAAATAAAAACAGGTGAGTTAATTCTGTATAAGTGTTCACTATTCTGGTAAGACTGAAATACACATGGATACATCAGCTATAAAACACAAATTGTGTAATTTTGAGGATTCTGCATACAAGTTAAATATTTCTATTTTCATTTAAAACTGGCATTGTACAATACAAAGATAAATGGTAAAATCCATACTAATGACTTAATATTGTCATTTACTTAGAGTGACATTAAATAATAAATAAAAGCACAATAGTGAACTAGAGAGAGAGACAAAAGGACAGACATCAAGGAAGGAAGAAAGGGAAAAGCTTTGTATTTTAGTACTTTCTAACAGCACTTGTTTCTTGCATTTTGAACAAAGGGCCTCACATTTTCACTTTGTACTGGACTCCTCAAATTAAACAGCCTGTCTTCATCTGTAATACAATCCCTGAGGATGAACTACAGAAATAATGCTAGTTATGAGTAAGCTCCCTCTTTTCTTTATCCATAATTTCTTTAACATGCCAGATCACTACAAAGAGGCCATTGTTCATGGGTGGATCTTATAGATAGTGCATGTGACAGCTTATTCTCCCTTTTGATAAAATTCCCATACCGCTAAATACTTTGTTATGAGCAGACCTGACTAATAATAATTTTCTTCAAGTGAAAACACAGGAAATTGAAAGAATACATTGCTTTAATTTCTCTGCGGTTACTGGTATGTACAAATTACTATAAAAGAAATAAAAATATTCAGCTTCCTCCTATAGCTGGAAAAATTCATGAATTACCACAGACAAAAAGAAAAATGATCTAAAAATAACTTTTATAAGACATTTAAGACACTAAAGGGCTGGTAGACACAGGAAGCTGCCAGGCAGAGACCACTGGGCCTCTTCTACCATGTTTGTGTACTGACTAGTCTCATGACATATAAAAGCAAGCCTCAGAAGAGAGCCATAAAAAAGGAATCTAGCTTGAACTACCTCTAATTGTCACTCGTTAGACATACTGTAGACTGTTAAAGGTAGAAAGCAACCACAAAATCATATAATTCATGCTTCTCATTTTATGTGTAGTAAATGAGGTCTGAAAATGGAACATCAAGGTTAGAAAGATCCTTGAGGGTCTTATTACCTAACTCTCCATCAGATGTTTGAAGTTCTTCTACAACAGTCTTTCCAGAGGCTATGTAACTCTTATACCTTGAAGCCATGGAGTAAAAGTTATATGTTAGAGAACAGCTATCATGTCCCAACTGAATTTTCCTCTTCTCTAACTGAATATCCCCAATTATTCCTCAATATGCAACCTAAGATCACATAACTAATCAGTGGCAAATAAAGAATGAGAATTCAATTCTTTATTTTATTTATTTTTCTCTTTCCCCTCCATTCCAAGACTTTAAAACTTGATGGGTAGAAATGTTGGATCAACTAGGATCTGCCTAATCAAGGAAGGTCAATTTCTACATAAGCGGTTACTACCTGAAGGCTTCTGTAAAACCTGAAGCAGAAAAACTACCCCCAACCCTACTTCTCTCTCCTGCATCTCACTAAAATCCCTGGATTCCAAGGATCACGTATCCCCAAAGACTTCCTGGCCACTAAGCTTCTTTTGGGATGCTTCTTAACTTATGTGAAAAATTCAGTACTGGGAGTGTTTTGCCATCAAGATAGCCACAGCCAGATAAAATAAATCAAAGCTAACTCCAGAAGACTCATCACTATGATGAAGAGATGTGAGGCATAGAAAATGAAGAAACTGGGGCTAAGAAGCAGAAAGGATCAGAGGAAAGGCTGGTTACACGGATTAGCTTGTTTAATACCCTATGCTGTTTAAATATGACAAGACTTAAAATCATTACACTCTTCTGGGGTATATGTATTAAGAAATTAACAATAGATCCCACCTGTGGAGCACTATATGCTATACATCTTACTAGCAAAATGATACTAAAATTCCTTACAGCTCCCCTCAGATATGACTGAAGTTTTTCACATTTTCCTGATGAGGAAACTAATGCTCAGAAAAAGTAAGTAACTTACCCTAGGTAATACACCCAATAAATTGACACCTCCAAGATTTATCTGCTTACAGAGCCCAGAATTTTACCATCCTCCACTGTCTCACATGCAAGTTCTATGAAGGTTTGACTGTGAAATCTGTAAGGCGGGAGATGAAAGGAAATAATGTACACTCTTTAGCTAAACTGGCAGAACTGGGAATGGAACCCACTCTCTCTAACTCCACTAAATTCTAGGATCAGGCAGGTCTTCAGGAACAAAGTAAGAAGAAATCCAGAGCTCAGTAGGTCAGGAAGATTGAAGCTGAAGCAACAGCTGGAGTAGGGATACTCTTAAGATTGCATCTGCAGAATTGTCTTGAACAGTGTGCAGCATGTAGTAGGCGCTATGCAGACACAAAGTAGGCATAGGTGTTGAATGACTGAAGTGTAATCAAGTTCTTACAACTCATGAATATTTCAAAGCAATGTAAGTGTTGAAATAATTCAAAGCCAGGGAAGGATCATGAGGACCAGGTTTACTCTAGGAATGCTTCTAGAAAATGCCCCCTTGAGAACAACAATGAGAATGCTAGGCACAACTTTTATGGGGTGTTATCTAAGACTAGTCCTTTTCACAAGTAAGCACTCCAAACCTACCCTTTGGGAGGGATTTATATCTGCCCATTTTAAAGAAAAATTTATTTATCAACTGTTAAATACAAGTAACCACAAATCCAGTGATCTCCTGTCCCCTAACAGGAAACACTGAGCCTGGACAGCAAAAGCAAGGCTATGTGTGCTTAGTTCCTCCCTGATTTCTTAGATTCAGCACTGGATATTTTCTGATGTCCAAATAATATGGAGAGAAAGTGTCACTACTTTAAGTGAATTACTCTATTAGAATATATAGGAACTTTGATTTACCACCATGCTTGTTTACATTCTCACTAATTCATACAAGTTAATGACTGGCAATGGGCTCCCTTGTCATTTATTTTAATTCACTTATCAAGATGTTTGTAGCAGATATTAAATAAGATAGTGGCAGGATGACTGCTATACTATCATAAACAAATATCATAAAATCTCAATTAACTGGAATCCAACTAACAGTCCTTCCAATTAAACTGTTTTTCTCCACTGTGTTCACATTTTAGTAGAAAGATTATTATCACAAGATAAGCTGTGTCAGAAGTTGATTCAAAACAACAGCAGTACCAAGCCAAATTCCAGGAAAAGTCCTGAGGACAGTACAGATTCAACCCAATCTCCTGCTTGTTAATACAATAGAACCACTTAACTGAGATTTCTTTCACTTTCTGCAGTTTCAGTTACCCATAGTCAACTGCGGTCCAGAAGCAGATGATCCCCCTTCTGACATATGTTCAGGAGGTCAGCTGTAGCTTAATGCTACATCAAAATGTCTATGCCATTCACCTCACTTCCATTCATCATGTAGGCATTTTATAGTCTCACGTCATCACAAGAAGGGTAAATACAATGAGATATTTGAGATAGAGATCACATTCACGTAACTATTATTACAGTATATTGCTATAATTGTTCTCTTTTATTATTAGTTATTGTTGTTAATCTCCTGTGCCAAATTTATAAATTAGATTTTATCACAGATATATATATGTAGGAAAAAAACAGTATATATAGGGTTCAATACTATCTGCAGTTTCAGGCATCCACTGAGGGTCGTGGAACCTGTCCCCCATGGATAAAGGGGGTACTACTACTATATGAATCACAAACCATGATCACTGATTTTCATCACAAGATCCTTAAGGCCCTGAACTGGGGTTTGAGTTAGAAGAGAATAGGAGACTCTAAGAAAGCCTGGGTCATGGAATTTAAGGGCAACAAAAGGCAAGCATCTGAACTAGGGAACACTATCATATTTTACTATATTTGATGGGCAGTCAAGGGGATATCCAAAACCAGATATTTCAGTGAGGAAGAATAGGTAAAGCAGTGGAAAGTAAAGTAATCCCAAGATTCTGGTTATTCAACTAAGCATTGGGAAAAACAGGCAGTCAGTTGGAGCAGTGGAGATCCTAAAACAAATATGCTAAGTTCCAGATACACTGTGGCTCAGGAAGTCAAGAAACTCAATTATTTAGGGAGTTGATTTTACTGATTCATCCATTAAAGTTATATGTAGACAGATAGATGAAAGCGAAAACACAGATACAGGGAAACAAGACAGGATCCCAGTGGTTAAAAATGGAGGCTTTATAACCAATCATAAAATGGTTCACTCTCCATTTCTTTCACTTACCACTTGTGATGGTTAATTTCTGCCGACCTGATTAGGTTACGGTACTTACCTAGTTTGCTAATCTAGGTATTGCTATGAAGGTATTTTGTAGATGCAGTTAATGTCTACCATCAAGTGGCTTAAGTAAAGGAGATTATCACTGATACTGTAGGTGGGTTTCATTCAATCATTTGAAGACCTTAAGAGCAAAACCTGAAGTTTCCCAAAGAAGAAATTCTGCATCATGACTACAGCATCAACACCTACCTGAGTTTCCAACCTGTCAGCCTGCTCTACAAATTTCTGATTTGCCATGCACCACAATCTCATAAGCCAATACCTTAAAATAAATAAATAAACAAATATTCATACCCTGTACTGGTGTACTTCTCTAGAAAATTCTGACAGATACATCATTTGTGTGACTTTAGGTGTTAATTAACCACTCTGAGCCTATTTCCTCATGTATAAAATAGTGGTAATAGCTACCTCATAGAGATGTTGAAATTATTAAAATGGCCAATCAAACACCTTGGGCACTATCTTGCATGTGGTAAGTGTCAATAAATACTATTTTCCTTCCTGTTGAGATAGATATGATATCACAGCTTTGACCTTTGCTTATACTGACTTTGGTATCTTCCTAATCCTTCCAGGTCTTGAAGAGCAAGAACTGTTAATTCTACATCTGTGGAATCCCCTAGAATAATGATTCAGGAAACAGACAAAATGTAAATAGTGACTGAAAATCTGACATAGGTGGTATATGAACCAGAAAGCAAACATAGGCATAGGGACTGAGGACCCAGATGTAAGGAGAGAAGAGGAAGCAAGGGAAGAGGAAGAGAAAAAAGAGCATCTTGATTATTCTAGAACCTAACATACCAAAAACTTATATATATATAAGAAACAAAATTAACCTCACTTACCTCAGATTGATAGACACATGCATGCACATGCATATACACACATACATTTCCAAATACCTTAACCCCATAAAAGTTAAAAGCAAAACAAACCAAAAGTTAAAAAATCTATTAAAATGCTAGAAGAAAATATTTATAGGAGCTTGAGATAAAAGTTTAAGATGTCCTTTTGAAACAACTGACACAATCAAAACCCATTAAGGGAAGAAAATGATGTATTTGATTATACCAAAATATAAAAATGGATGCAAAAAATTACCAAACTAAACTTTCAAGCAAGTAACAGACTGAAAAAAGATATTTGCAATACATTTAACCAACCAAAAGTATTAAAAAGGCTCTTACAAATCAGTAGTATAAAAGACAACCCAGTAGAAAAACAGGCAAATGATTTACATAGGCAATTTACAAAAGGAGAAATATGAATGAACCATAAAGATATGAAGAAATAAACAAATCATTAGGAACCAGAGAATGCTATATGCACATCAGACATATACCTATTACTCATCACTTATTATTTTCAAAAACTACAATGTCTGATTTTGTTAAGGCTTGAGTAAGATGGAGAGAAAATGCTGGGAAGGGCTTTAAAGGGCAATCTGATAACACACACTTATTAAGACTGTTCGCACCCAAAGACACAGTAAGTTCAATCCACTGCATTTCCCCTATAAAAATACTTGCACCTGTACACAAAGAACCATATACAAAATTGTTGATTGTAGCCATGTTTCTTCTAATAACAATAGGGAAGCAACCTAAATACATGAACAAGAGAACAGTTAAATAAACTATGGAGTGTTCATACTGTAAAATAATACAAAGCTAGTAAAGGAAGTAATTAGATATACATGCACATTTTACAGAGTGAAGAAAAAATTGCAAGACAATTCGTACAGAGTTACCTACACACACACATAAACACACAGCAATAGGAACATACACAGGTAAGTATGAAAAAGCCCAGCAAATTTTTATAAGGATAAAAACAGAATTAACTAGTAGTAGTTAATTTGGAGAAGAAAGAGTGGACTGGAGTTGGGACTATTGATCAAAGAGGGCTTTGGTCTCATACATAATGTTTTCATTTTTAAAAAGAAAAATGCAATTAAGGCATTAATTAAAATTAGAAAGAAAAACCCTGAAGCCCTGGGATAAGAGAACATAAAATGCTGAGAAATTCTTTCTGGCATGAAATAATTCTCCTTATTCACAACCACCAACTACCTGGTCCTATAAATCTGAGCACAGCTCCATAGCTCTACATTGCCTCAGCATCACAACACAAATCTGTTCAAGTCAACAACCTCTTCCCTGGGCTAACAGGCACTAAATCATATCCAAATAGTTAACTGGTCACGGATCAGAGCAATTTGAAATGAAAGTCCGTCCCAACTTACCAAAATATCCAAACTCCTCCCATCTTCTAACAGATCACAGGGCTGAAAGTCAAAACAAAGAGAAAAAGGTCAAAATGTGTATATTTTGACAGCTTACAGTACTCAGCTTGTGACACTTTGCACATGTGGCCTTTCTTCAACTATTTCCATAGGGATTTTTCCATGCAAAGTGTGCATATTTGTAAATTGCCAACTCTTCAGCCTTTGCATCAGCGAAGTTAGCTAGAACTGCCGCTCAGCTGGCAAAGCCCAACAATATGTAACTTTTTATTTTTTTAAGTAATGAATGGTCTCTGGAGTTCTACATCCCAATTGGCACTAGTATATATCCATATGCATGCTGTGTCTAAAATAAGAATACTCTAACAATGGTAAAATGACTAGAACTTGTTTAATCGAACGATTACATTTAGTGCAGATTGTATTTTGCAACAAAGGAAACATTTCATGTTTATACAAGGCAACTAAACTACAAGGGCTACAATGGTATAAAATGTATATATCTTCTCTTCGCTACTAGGTTATAAATTACAAATGTCACAGAAATAAGTTTTTTAAAGGTACCAATGTTGAGCACTTGCTGTATGTCACTTACTCTGCCACTATTTTACAAAGGCAGTTGCATTTAAAATTTAATTTTCATACCAAATAACTATCCTGTTTTTTAGGTGAGGTAAATGATGCTTAGAGATGTTAACCAACTTGCTCTTAAAGTCACACATCCAGTACGTGGTAGAGTCATGATTTAAATCTGAGCTTGCAGCATTTCAAAGACAGCAGCTACTGCACAGATAGTACAACCTTTTATATATTGAGAGACAAATCAGTCTGGGAAACTGACAGAGAATGTGATCACACAGGAGTTTAGGTACTAACAGGGAGGTTATTTCATTTATCTTTCTAGTGCCCAAAATGCACAGCCATTACTTGCACATAGTAGGTTATCAATAAGTATTTGTTATATAAAGAAATGTACATTTAAAGTTACAGAAAAATAAAAGGCTTTCAACATGCTATTCCTCTTTTAAATGTCCCATTTTTTAAATTTATTCTCAATATAACATTACTTACTAAAGGATAAAACTCCAGACAAAATAGAGCTTTCTTAGACCTTATCACTTATTCAAAAGTAGGATAAGCCCAAAAGAAAACAGTGAGATCAAAACAAAATCAGCTAATGGGTTTAACACTTTGTGAAGTCAAAATGAAAATGCTACTATGACATGCCTTCAGTGTTTGTTTTGAAAATTATAGGTAATTTTAAATATTACACTGGATCTTCTCATTGCTCTGAAAACCTTAAAACCATCTATTGCCAAAAGCAATGAAATTATGTAGACAAATATGTATGGAACTTGAGAAAGAGAGATGTAATGAACTAAATCTCTACCTGCGTGGCAATGTAAAATGGTTCACCACTTTAGAAAACAGTTTGGCAGTTTCTTATGAAAAACATAGATTTACCATATGACCCAGATATTATGCTCCTAGGTGTTTAACTAAATGAAATAAAAAGTATGCTCATGCATGTAAGTATTTATAGAGGAATTATTCTTAATCATCAAAATACGGGGGGGAAAAACAATTGTCCTATCAACTAGTACATAGACAAATTGTGTCACATCATGTAACGGAAATCTCAGAGTTGATTTACCAATTAAAAGGAATGAGCCACAAATACATAACAACATAGATGAATGTCAAATCCATTACTTTACATGAAAGAAGCCAAACTGAGGTGACTTCTGGGAAGATGGCGGCGTGAGCAGGGCTGTGGAAATCTCCTCCCAAAACTATATGTATTTACGAAAATACAAGTACAACTATTCCTAAAAAAGAGACCAGAAGATATAGGACAGCACATAGCCTGCAGCTACACCCAAGAGGACTCGGCACCGCGCGAGGCGGGTAAGATACGGAGCCGCGATCCAGCGGGACCTGAGCACTAACCCACCCGAGCGCACCGGCAGGAGGAGAGGATTCAGAGCCGTGAGGGAGTGGAAGTACACCCCGCGAAATAACCAGCCCCGGTGATCTGCGTCAGGAGTGCTGACACACATGGTGTGGTGTAGCAGAGATTGGAGAGACAGAGGGTGCAGGATGTGAGCAGGGAATGCACCCGGGTCCTGGCAGCCACCTGCCGGGAAGAAGAAAAAAAAAAAAGAAAAGCACGCACTTTTTTCAGCAGTCTTAAAGAGACAGGAGCCCAGCGGAGGAGCGCACACTCAGCCCAGCAGGCTGGGAGTCCCGGGGAGTTTCTGACCCCTTAGCTGGTGATTCGGAAGGGTGGCCGCACTTAGACTTTCCACAGAGAGCAACAGCTTCCATCATTTCCACCCTGGCCACAGCGATAAAGGGCCCTGCAGAGAGGCCCAGCCATGGCTGTGGAACAGTGGAGAAACAGCACCACCTACAGCATCCCCACAGAATCTACTCCCGGTGGGCGTTTTTGTTGTTTTGTTTTGTTTTTTTTGTTTTTCTTCTATTTCTTTTTTTCTTTTCTTTCATTTCTTTCTTTTTTTTCTTTCTTTCTTTCTTTTTTTTTTTCTTTTCAAAGTCTTAAAGAGCCCAGCTGACATACGTGGTAACTACCAGCAACCACTTCTATAGCCATGAAAAGACAGAGGAATATGATCCAGACTAAGATCAACCAGACAACCCCAGAGAGGGAGTCTGAAGGGATGGAAATGCACAAACTTCCTGAAAAAGAACTCAGAATAAAAGACATAACCATACTGATGGATCTACAGAGAAACGTGCAAGAGCTGAGGGAAGAAGTGAGGGAAGTGAGGAAAGACAATGCAGAAATCAGACAAATGATTGACAAGCTTAACAGCAGACTGGATGAGATGCAAGGGACTGTTAATGGAATAGAAATCAGAGAACAGGAATACAGAGAAGCTGAGGCACAGAGAGATAAAAGGATCTCTAGGAATGAAAGAATATTAAGAGAACTGTGTGACCAATCCAAATGGAACAATATTCGCATTATAGGAGTACCAGAGAAAGAAGAGACAGAAAAAGGGATAGAAAGTGTCTGAAGAAATAATTGCTGAAAACTTCCCCATGTAGGGGAAGGAAATAGTATCGGAGTCCACCGAAGCCCACAGATCTCCCAACACAAGGGACCTAAGGAAGACAACACCAAGACACACACAGAGTATTAAAGGCAGCTAGAGAGAGAAAAAAGATCACCTACAAAGGAAAACCTATCAGACTATCATCAGACGTCTCAACAAAAAACTTACAGGCCAGAAGAGAATGGCATGATATATTTAACATAATGAAACAGAAGGGCCTCGAACCAAGAATATTGTATCCAGCACGATTATCATTTAAATATGACAGAGGGATTAAACAATTTCCAGACACACGAAAGTTGAGAGAGTTTGCCTCTCATAAACAACCACTACAGGATATCTTAAATGGACTGCTCTAGATGGAAGCACACCTAAGGCTAAAAAGATGTCACCAGAGAAAATAAAATCATAGCAAAGTAAGCAGACCATCCAAATACTAACTAAAGGCAAAGAATAAAACACCTAGTATAGAAAGAATTCTGGAGGAAGAATAAGAAGGGAGAGAAATAAAGAAGCATCGGACGGTGTTTACAATAACGTAACAAGAAAGTTAAGTTAGATTGTTAGATAGTAAAGAAGCAACCCTTGAACATTTGGTAACCATGAATCTAAAGCCAGCAATGGCAATAAGTACATATCTATCCATAATCACCCTAAATGTAAATGGACTGAATACACCAACCAAAAGACACAGAGTAACAGAATGGATAAAAAAGCAAGACCCATCTATATGCTGCTTACAAGAGACTCACCTCAAACCCAAAGATATACACAGACTAAAAGTGAAGGGATGGAAAAAGATTTTTCATGCAAACAACAAAGAGAAAAAAGCAGGTGTTGCAGTACTTGTATCAGACAAAATAGCCTTCAAAACGAAGAAAGTAGCAAGAGATAAAGAAGGACATTACATAATGATAAAGGGGTCAGTCCAACAAGAAGATATAACCATTATAAATATATATGCACCCAACACAGGAGCGCCAGCATATGTGAAACAAATACTAACAGAATTAAAGGAGGAAATAGACAGCAATGCATTCACTTTAGGAGACTTCAACACACCACTCACTCCAAAGGACAGAACAACCAGGCATAAAATAAGTAAACACACGGAGGCACTGAACAACAAACTAGAACAGATGGACCTAACAGATATCTATAGAACTCTGCACCCAAAAGCCACAGCTAACATCATACTTAACAGCGAGAAGCTGAAAGCTTTTCATATAAGATCAGGAACAAGACAGGGATGCCCACTCTCTCCACTGTTATTCATCATAGTACTGGAGGTCCTAGCCATGGCAATCAGACAAAACAAAGACATACAAGGCATCCAGATTGGTAAAGAAGAAGTCAAATTGTCACTATTTGCAGATGACATGATACTGTACATAAAAACCCGTAAAGACTCCACTCCAAAACTACTAGAACTAATATCTGAATTCAGCAAAGTTCCAGGATACAAAATTAACACAGAGAAATCTCTTGCTTTCCTATACACTAACAATGAACTAACAGAAAGAGAAATCAGAAAAACAATTCTATTCACAATTGCATGCAAAAGAATAAAATACACAGGAATAAACCTAGCGAAGGAAGTGAAAGACCTGTACTCTGAAAACTACAAGACACTCCTAAGAGAAATTAAAGAGGACACTAACAAATGGAAATGCATCCCATGCTCTTGCCTAGGAAGAATAAATATTGTCAAAGTGGCTATACTACCTAAAGCAATCGACAGATTCAACGCAATCCCTATGAAACTACCAACAGCATTCTTCAATGAAGTGGAACAAATAATTCTAAAATTCATATGGAACCACAAAAGACCCCGAATAGCCAAAGCAATCCTGAGAAGGAGGAATAAAACAGGGGGAGTTACACTCCCTGACTTCAAGCTCTGCTACAAAGCCACAGTAATCAAGACAATTTGGTATTGGGACAAAAACAGACCCACAGACCAGTGGAATAGAATAGAAAATCCAAACATTAACCCAAACATATACAGTCAATTAATATTTGATAAGGGAGCCTTGGATATACAATGGGGAGATGACAGCCTCTTCAGCAGCTGGTGTTGGAAAAACTGGACAGCTACATGTAAGAGAATGAAACTGGACTACTGTCTAGCCCCATACACAAAGGTAAACTCAAGGTGGATCAAAGGCCTGAATGTAAGTCATGAAACCATAAAACTCTTAGAAAAAAACATAGGCAAAAACCTCTTGGACATAAACATGAGGGACTTCTTCATGAACATATCTCCCCGGGCAAGAGAAACAAAAGCAAAAATGAACAAGTGGGACTGTATCAAGCTGAAAAGGTTCTGTACAGCAAAGGACACCATCAGTAGAACAAAAAGACATTCTACAGTATGGGAGAATATATTCATAAATGATGTATCCGATAAGGGGTTGACATCCAAAATATATAAAGAACTCATGCACCTTAACAAACAAAAAGCAAATAATCCAATTAAGAAATGGGCAGAGGACATGAATAGACACTTCTCTAAAGAAGAAATTCAGATGGCCAACAGGCACATGAAAAGATGCTCCACATCACTAAAATCCGAGAAATGCAATTTAAAACCACAATGAGATATCACCTCACACCAGTGAGGATGGCCAACATCCAAAACACAAACAACAACAAATATTGGTGAGGATGTGGAGAAAAGGGAACCCTCCTACACTGCTAGTGGGAATGCAAATTAGTTCAACCATTGTGGAAAGCAGTATGGAGGTTCCTTAAAAAACTCAAAATAGAAATACCATTTGACCCAGGAATTCCACTCCTAGGAATTTACCCTAAGAATGCAGCAGCCCAGTTTGAAAAAGACAGATGCACCCCTATGTTTATCGCAACACTATTTACAATAGCCAAGAAATGGAAGCAACCTGAGTGTCCATCAGTAGATGAATGGATAAGGAATAGGTGGTACATATACACAATGGAATATTATTCAGCCATAAGAAGAAAACAAATCCTATCATTTGCAACAACATGGATGGAGCTAGAGAGTATTATGCTCAGTGAAATAAGCCAAGCCAAAAAAGACAAGTATCAAATGATTTTACTCATATGTGGAGTATAAGAACAAAGAAAAAAAAACTGAAGGAACAAAACAGCAGCAGACTCACAGAACCCAAGAACAGACTAATAGTTACCAAAGAGAAAGGGACTGGGGAAGATGGGTGGGAAGGGAGGGATAAGGGGTAAAAGGGGCTTTACAATTAGCAGATGTAATGTTGGGGGGGGCATGGCGAGGGCTGTACAACTCAGAGAAGACTAGTAGTGACTCTATAGCATCTCACTACGCTGATGGACAGTAACTCTAATGGGGTTGGTGGGGGGGACCTGATGAACGAGGTAGTTTAATCACCATAATATTGCACATGTAATTGTAGATTAATGATACCAAAATTAATTATATAAAAAAAAAGAAAGAAAGAAGCCAAAGCAAATGGCTACAAGCTATATGATTCCACTTCTATGACATTCTGGAAAAGGGAAGACAATAGGGGCAGAAAACAGATCAGTCTGAGATTACAATATAGAGTTGAATACAAAGAGGTATGGGAAGGTTTAGGGGTGGTAGAACTGTTTTATATCTTAAGTGTATTGGTAAGCACTTGCCACAACTCTCAGAACTAAGCTAAGTAGGATGAATTTTACTGTATGAAAATTATACTTCAATGTTTTTATTAAAAAAATAAAATCCTTATGTAAAAACTTGTAAGAGAACTCTTTGCATTATTATATCCAATCTTGTCTCAAAAAGGAACTGTAGCTACAAATACATCTAATATAAAAGGTAATAATTAAATTTTGTAATCATTTTTAAAATGTGTTATCATTTTGAAACAATATAATAACTGTGATGATCAAAGTCCCTTCCTTCCAGAAAATGAGTGAGGAGATCCGTGCAAAAACCCCATATGGGTCGTACAATTCAGAGATTAACAGTGAGGTTAGTACAAAAATGAAGGCATTATCTTTCCATTTATTAAAGGACAGTCATGAATTTAGTTGAAGGTTTCACAGTAATTGATACAAATAGGGAGGTAAACGTTACTAAACTTTTCTTTTTCTCCTCTTAAGCTGTCTCATGTCAATTTGATTCACAGACCAGCCAGAAAAACCTAGAAGGTTAGAGGAAAAATTTTCCTCCCAAACATCAGTGAGGAAAAACAATCCAACTGCTTAGGAATAGAAAGAGTATCAAGTATTATAAGCTCACCCCACCCCACCCCACCCCCAAAAAAGAAAAGAAAAAGGAATACAAGTAAACTAAGATGAGATAGAAGCAAAATACAGAAAGGGAAAAAAATGCCAAGGTTAATAAATAATAGCCAATGATGGGTTATAAGGGAAAAATACTAGTACTGGCAAATAAAATATTACACCAGATAGCTAAAAAGAGGAAAATACATAGGTATAGTAAACTCTTTCAGATCAGGTTCTTCGCTTTTATTGTTTCCCCTGCTTAGAATGCTCCTATCCCAGCCCTTTCCTTGACAGACTCTCCCTTCTGCAAGATGCAACTTAAATGCCACCTACTCCGAGAGGCCTACCCTGATAACTGTATCTAATGTAGACTACCCAAACCCCACAACCAAGCACTGTTTACTGTTTCCAGTTTTATTTCTTTTCCTCACAGCTGTTAACTACAATCTTTGTTATCTGCTTGCTCCTTTTACAGTTGCTGTCTACTAGACTATAAGCTCCATAATGTGGAGAGGCATATTCTATGTATCTTTTTACTGCTTCATCCTTAGTGCCTAAATCAGAGCTTAACACGCACACCTTAAGTACTCAAAAAAGGGATTAAACCATATATTTTACTCAAAATGAGAGGAAAAATAAGATACTCTTAGGTATTTTTAAATAAATTTGGTAGCCACTTAAAAAAGAATGAATTCCTACTGAAACACAAAAAATAGAGAATGCATATACTAAAACAGAAAAAATAAATTTTTGAAGACAAATTGCTTAAGTCAACTGAAATTGATGGATTCGGTAGAAATTGCTTCAAATCTTCTTAGACTAGATTCTTTTGTCTCAAACCATTTTTAAATATAGAAACAGGAGATGTGCTACCTATGTCATTGTACAAGGAAGATATGTTTTTTTTATCAGGCAATCCAATTTGGGAAGACCTCCCTGCATGCTAGGTGAGACCTCAACACAGGAGAGGGTTCTTGACTGACTGAGAAAAAATTCACAAGCAGGCCAAGCAGATACAAGCAAAGAGTAGTTTAACAAGGCAAAAGTACACATGTTAGGGGGGACTGCAGGTAAACTCCAGAGCATCAGCAGTGTGGGATTTGGGTTTGGTCATTTTATAGCTGGAGTTTAAGAAAACTCCAGGATAGGTGAGGTTTTCTTGGAAAAGGGTGACACCCTCTTTTTGACCTTAGATGGTCCAACTTGGAACTGTTGTAAGGTAGGGCAGGAAATTGGGACAAGGGTCATGCCATTATAAAATCTATTTAGCCTGTGAAAAAGGCCCAGTTTATCCTTTAACTTAATCTACAGGCTATTCTTCCTCTTTTTCCAGCCCCTTAATCAATTAAGTAACTTTGTAACCAGGACAGGAGATAGACCTCTGAAGTGTAAATGAACCTATGCGGATAAAGAATGCCAAGATCCAGGTAAATACAATCACCTAAATAACCTTATTCTTAAAACAAAACTTCAAAAGAATTATGAATCACCTGTGTACATCATGCTGTTAGGTAAAAAGACAGATATGAGACTTCCGGGAAGATGGCGGCGTGAGCAGGGCAGCAGCAATCTCCTCCCAGCACTATATTTATCTATGAAAACACAGCAAATACATCTATTCCTAAAAGAGAGACGAGAATACACAGGAAAGCGCACAGCGTGCAGCTATACCCGAGAGGACTCGGCACCCCAGGAGGCGGGTAAGATACGGAGCCGCGACCCGGCAGGACCCGAGCCCTCCCCCACCCCAGCGCACCGGCGGGAGGAGAGGATTCAGAGCCGGGAAGGAGTGGAAGTACACCCCGCGAAGTAGCCAGCCCCGGTGATCTTCGCGGGGAGCGCTGACCCACATTGCGCAGTGCAGCGGAGATTGGACAGACAGAGGGGCAGGATATGAGCGGGGAACCCGCCAGGGTGCTGGCAGCCAGCTCCCGGGAAGGAAAAAAAAAAGCGCGTGCTTTCTTCAGCGGTCTTAAAGAGACAGGAGCCCAGCAGAGGAGCCGAATCTCCCCAGCACACTCAGCCCAGCAGGCTGGGAGTCCTGGGGAGTTTCAGACGCCTTAGCTGGTGACTGAGGAAGCGTAGCCTTACTTACACTTCTCACTGAGATCAACAGCCTCCTGTTCAATCCCACCCCTGCCAGAGCGATAAAGGGCCCTGCAGAGCGGTGCGGCCATGGCTGCGGAATAGTGGGGCAATAGCGCCACCTACAGCATTCCCACAGAATCTACTCCCGGTGGATGTTTTTGTTGTTGTTGTTTCGTTTTGTTTTGTTCTTTTCTTTTTCCTTTTTTTCTTTCTATCTTTCTTTCTTCTTTTTTTCTCTTTTCTTATTCTCTTTTTAAAGTCTTAAAGAGCCCAGCTGACATACGTGGCAACTACCAGTGACCAATTCTATAGCCATGAAAAGACAGAGGAATATGGTTCAGACCAAAATCAACCAGACAACCCCAGAGAGGGAGCCTGAAGGGATGAAATGCACAGTCTTCCTGAAAAAGAATTCAGAATAAAAGTCATAACCATGCTGATGGAACTACAGAGAAATGTGCAAGAGATGAGGGAGGAAGTGAGGGAACTGAGGAAAGACAATGCAGAAATCAGACAAGTGATCGACGGGCTTAACAGCAGACTGGATGAGATGCAAGGGACTGTTAATGGAATAGAAATCAGAGAACAGGAATACAGAGAAGCTGAGGCAGAGAGAGATAAAAGGATTTCTAGGAATGAAAGAATATTAAGAGAACTGTGTGACCAATCCAAATGGAACAATATTCGCATTATAGGAGTACCAGAGGAAGAAGAGACAGAAAAAGGGATAGAAAGTGTCTTTGAAAAAATAATTGCTGAAAACTTTCCCGCAATGGGAAAGGAAATAGTCTCGCAGTCCACCGAAGCCCACAGATCTCCCAACACAAGGGACCCAAGGAAGACAATACCAAGACACATAATAATTAAGATGGCAAAGATCAAAGATAAAGACAGGGTATTAAAGGCAGCTAGAGAGAGAAAAAAGATCACCTACAAAGGAAAACCCATCAGACTATCATAAAACTTCTCAACAGAAAACTTACAGGCCAGAAGAGAATGGCATGATATATTTAACGTTATGAAACAGAAGGGCCTCGAACCAAGAATATTGTATCCAGCACGATTATCATTTAAATATGACAGAGGGATTAAACAATTTCCAGACACACAAAAGTTGAGAGAGTTTGCCTCTCATAAACAACCACTACAGGATATCTTAAATGGACTGCTCTAGATGGAAGCACACCTAAGGCTAAAAAGATGTCACCAGAGAAAATAAAATCATAGCAAAGTAAGCAGACCATCCAAATACCAACTAAAGGCAAAGAATAAAACACCTAGTACAGAAAGAATTCTGGAGGAAGAATAAGAAGGGAGAGAAATAAAGAAGCATCGGACGGTGTTTACAATAACGTAACAAGAAAGTTAAGTTAGATTGTTAGATAGTAAAGAAGCAACCCTTGAACATTTGGTAACCATGAATCTAAAGCCAGCAATGGCAATAAGTACATATCTATCCATAATCACCCTAAATGTAAATGGACTGAATACACCAACCAAAAGACACAGAGTAACAGAATGGATAAAAAAGCAAGACCCATCTATATGCTGCTTACAAGAGACTCACCTCAAACCCAAAGATATACACAGACTAAAAGTGAAGGGATGGAAAAAGATATTTCATGCAAACAACATAGAGAAAAAAGCAGGTGTTGCAGTACTTGTATCAGACAAAATAGCTTTCAAAACGAAGTAGCAAGAGATAAAGAAGGACATTACATAATGATAAAGGGGTCAGTCCAACAAGAAGATATAACCATTATAAATATATATGCACCCAACACAGGAGCGCCAGCATATGTGAGACAAATACTAACAGAATTAAAGGAGGAAATAGACAGCAATGCATTCATCTTAGGAGACTTCAACACACCACTCACTCCAGAGGACAGATCAACCAGACAGAAAATAAGTAAAGACACAGAGGCACTGAACAACACACTAGAACAGATGGACCTAACAGACATCTACAGAACTCTACACCCAAAAGCAACAGGATACACATTCTTCTCAAGGGCACATGGAACATTTTCCAGAATAGACCACATACTAGGCCACAAAAAGAACCTCAGTAAATTCAAAAATATTGAAATCCTACCAACTAGCTTCTCAGATCACCAAGGTATAAAACTAGAAATAAATTTTAGAAAGAAATCAAAAAGGCTCACAAATACATGGAGACTTAACAACACTCTCCTAATTAATCAATGGGACAACGACCAAATCAAAACAGAAATCAAAGAATATATGGAGACTAATGACAACAACAACACAAAGCCACAACTTCTGTGGGACGCAGCAAAGGCAGTTCTAAGAGGAAAGTATATTGCAATCCAGGCCTATTCAAAGAAGGAAGAACATTCCCAAATGAATAGTCTAAAGACACAATTACTGAAATTGGAAAAAGAAGAACAAATGAGGCCCAAAGTCACCAAAAGGAGGGACATAATAAAGATCAGAGAAGAAATAAATGAAATTGAGAAGAATAAAACATTAGAAAAAAATCAATGAAACCAAGAGCTGGTTCTTTGAAAAAATAAACAAAATAGATAAATCCCTAGCCAGACTCATTAAGAGAAAAAGAGAATCTACACACATAAACACAATCAGAAATGAGAAAGGAAAAATCACGACGGACCCCACAGAAATACAAAGAATTACAAGAGAATATTATGAGATTCTATAAGCTAACAAGCTGGAAAACACAGAAGAAATGGACAACTTCTTAGAAAAATACAACCTTCCAAGACTGACGAAGCAAGAAACAGAAAAACTAAACAGACCAATCACCACCAACGAAATTGAATTGGTAATCAAAAAACTACCCAAGAACAAAACCCCCAGGCCTGATGGATTCACCTCTGAATTCTACCAGACATACACAGAAGAAATAACACCCATTCTCCTTGAAGTTTTCCAAAAAATAGAAGAGGACGGAATACTTCCAAACTCATTCTATGAAGTCAGCATCACTCTAATAACAAAACCGGGCAAAGACCTCCCCAAAAAAGAAAATTACAGACCAATATCCCTGATGAACGTAGATGCAAAAATACTCAACAAAATATTAGCAAACCAAATTCAAAAATACATCAAGAGGATCATACATCATGATCAAGTGGGATTCATCCCAGGGATGCAAGGATGGTACAACATTCGAAAATCCATCAACATCATCCACCACATCAACAAAAAGAAGAACAAAAACCACATGATCATCTCCATAGATGCTGAAAAATCATTTGACAAAATTCAGCATCCATTCCTGATTAAAACTCTCAACAAAATGGGTATAGACGGCAAGTACCTCAACATCATAAAGGCTATATATGACAAACCCACAGCTAACATCATACTTAACGGCGAGACGCTGAAAGCTTTTCATCTAAGATCGGGAACAAGACAGGGATGCCCACTCTCTCCACTGTTATTCAACATAGTACTGGAGGTCCTAGCCACAGCAATCAGACAAAACAAAGACATACAAGGCATCCAGATTGGTAAAGAAGAAGTCAAATTGTCACTATTTGCAGATGACATGATACTGTACATAAAAACCCGTAAAGACTCCACTCCAAAACTACTAGAACTAATATCTGAATTCAGCAAAGTTCCAGGATACAAAATTAACACAGAGAAATCTCTTGCTTTCCTATACACTAACAATGAACTAACAGAAAGAGAAATCAGAAAAACAATTCTATTCACAATTGCATGCAAAAGAATAAAATACACAGGAATAAACCTAGCGAAGGAAGTGAAAGACCTGTACTCTGAAAACTACAAGACACTCCTAAGAGAAATTAAAGAGGACACTAACAAATGGAAATGCATCCCATGCTCTTGCCTAGGAAGAATAAATATTGTCAAAATGGCTATACTACCTAAAGCAATCGACAGATTCAACGCAATCCCTATGAAACTACCAACAGCATTCTTCAATGAAGTGGAACAAATAATTCTAAAATTCATATGGAACCACAAAAGACCCCGAATAGCCAAAGCAATCCTGAGAAGGAGGAATAAAACAGGGGGAGTTACACTCCCTGACTTCAAGCTCTACTACAAAGCCACAGTAATCAAGACAATTTGGTATTGGCACAAAAACAGACCCACAGACCAGTGGAACAGAATAGAAAATCCAAACATTAACCCAAACATATACAGTCAATTAATATTTGATAAAGGAGCCTTGGATATACAATGGGGAGATGACGGCCTCTTCAGCAGCTGGTGTTGGAAAAACTGGACAGCTACATGTAAGAGAATGAAACTGGACTACTGTCTAGCCCCATACCCAAAGGTAAACTGAAGGTGGATCAAAGGCCTGAATGTAAGTCATGAAACCATAAAACTCTTAGAAAAAAACATAGGCAAAAACCTCTTGGACACAAACATGAGGGACTTCTTCATGAACATATCTCCCCAGGCAATGGAAACAAAAGCAAAAATGAACAAGTGGGACTATATCAAGCTGAAATCTTCTGCATAGCAAAGGACACCATCAGTAGAACAAAAAGACATCCTACAGTATGGGAGAATATATTCATAAATGACGTATCTGATAAAGGGTTGACATCCAAAATACATAAAGAACTCAAGCACCTTAACAAACAAAAAGCAAATAATCCAATTAAGAAATGGGCAGAGGATATGAATAGACACTTCTCTAAAGAAGAAATTCAGATGGCCAACAGGCACATGAAAGGATGCTCCACATCGCTAATCATCAGAGAAATGCAGATTAAAACCACAATGAGATATCACCTCACACCAGTGAGGATGGCCAACATCCAAAACACAAACAACAACAAATGTTGGCGAGGATGTGGAGAAAAGGGAACCCTCCTACACTGCTGGTGGGACTGCAAATTAGTTCAACCATTGTGGAAAGCAGTATGGAGGTTCCTCAAAAAACTCAAAATAGAAATACCATTTGACCCAGGAATTCCACTCCTAGGAATTTACCCTAAGAATGCAGCAGCCCAATTTGAAAAGGACAGATGCACCCCTATGTTTATTGCAGCACTATTTACAATAGCCAAGAAATGGAAGCAACCTAAGTGTCCATCAGTAGATGAATGGATAAAGAATAGGTGGTACATATACACAATGGAATATTATTCAGCCATAAGAAGAAATCAAATCCTACCTTTTGCAACAACATGGATGGAGCTAGAGGGTATTATGCTCAGTGAAATAAGCCAAGCTGAAAAAGACAAGTATCAAATGATTTCACTCATATGTGGAGTATAAGAACAAAGAAAAAATACTGACGGAACAAAACTGCAGCAGACTCACAGAACCCAAAAACGGACTAATAGTTACCAAAGGGAATGGGACTGGGGAATATGGGTGGGAAGGGAGGGATAAGAGGGAAAAAGGGGCATTACGATTAGCAGACGTAATGTTGGGGGGGGCACGTGGAGGGCTGTACAAGTCAGAGAAGACAAGTAGTGATTCTATAGCATCTCACTACACTGATGTACAGTGACTGTAATGGGGTTGGTGGGGGGGACCTGATGAAGGGGTAGTTCAATAACCTTATTTTGCACATGCAATTGTAGATTAATGATAATAAAATAAATTATATTTTAAAAAAAAAAGACAGATATGAGCGGGATGAAAAGAGGGTGAGGCCCACCAAGAACTCAAGGAGTTAATCAGACAAAGACAGAGAGCCAGAAAAGACCCACAAAGTTAATGCCCTTTGCAATGTGAGTTCAATCCACATGCTCTGAATCTGGGCTGACATTGATACTTGCCCTAGCTAATGTAGGTGAAGTAGGGTAGAGACATGAGACAATCATCATGATTAATTTTCCTAAAAAAAATGCCAAGATTAGCATAACAAGAACAGGAGCGACTTATCTTAAGGCTAAGATTCCTCTTTTAAAGAGAATTGGGAAGTTAAATTCCTAACATGTTCTTTGATAATCAGCCAACAACTTATCTTAAGGCAAGGCAAACAGTCTTAACTGATGTGTTCCCAATACTTGGGAGGGACCACTATCTTAGAGATGAACAAAAGGTTTGTTCTACAGAATTACCTAGAGAACTAGCTATGGACAATGACATATTGTCTCTCAGTAGGGATAAACATCAGGAGACCACCTGACAAGCCTAAACCCTGCCAACCCTTATACCTTTATCCCATTCTTGAAACTCCTTAAATGACAGAATCCCAGGTTTTGGGTGTGCCACGTCCTCTCTGATGTTGCCCACATTCACTGTTCTTCAAGTGTGTCACTTCTCTATCCTACTCCAGATAAGTAGGGAGAGGGTACTGACAGCCCTGATTTGGGCTTGCAAGTTCCCATCACCTGGGTGACCCAGATGAACTGCCAGCTATACAATCATGCTCCTTAGTAGCCTTCCTGAAAATCTCTTCTTTGCCTTTAGAAGTTCTCAGAACATAATCTCACTCCATCCAGTGCTCTACAGCCACCCCAAATCCTGGGATAGTGTTAGAAATGGCATAAAACTACATGTAAACTATTCCCAGAGGAATTAACATTTAAACAAAGGGTACTAACAAGAAGCCCACATATCAGAAAATGTACCAGGGAGTTACTCTGGCTGGGAGGGGGAGGGAGATTAAGAAACAGTGAGCTGTGCATCAATTAAAAAAAAAATGCAGAAAAAGTTTTAGATCAGTCAATAAAATTAAATGTAAAAAAAGCCTAATATAGATAAAGCTTGCTTAGGCAACTTCTGGGAAAGAAGACAAATCCTGTAGTTCTCAGCCAATGAGGAACCAGGGGAAGGGCTCATGTGCTAAGGAATAAATTGCTTGTTGTAACCTCCCTGACTGTGCCTGCTTACCAGATAACCAATCTTGCAAGACCACCATTAAAGCCTCGTTCTGCTGTTCTCTTTGTCTCCGTATCCACTTATTAAGTTCAAACCAGTGAGCATGTTTCTCACAGGTGGTAGGCATTTAGTTCCTACACTGTGCAGATTTAAGCAGATACTAGACTCCAGGTGACACTGGCTTTAGGAATTGGCAACGGATTATGCCCCATGCTGAGCAGCAGTTCAATGAACTTCCCTTTTCTCCCTCTGTTTTTCCTTCATCTCTGCTTTATTCAAGTAAACCTGCCTTTATCTACCTTAACTGTAGCCCATTCCTCCCAAATAAAACTTTCATTCTGCCTCACTACGGTGTCTCTGCTCTTCAATTCTTTGTTGCAGCAGGGACAAGAACCAAGGAGAACAAACTCATCACCCCAACAATGCCTCAAGCTAACCCCTACCCAAAAGGCCCTACAAAAGCCCAAACCCCAAACCCTTAAGCATGTGCCTCTTCTCTGAGATTGCCCACACTCCCCTTTCTTCGAGTGTGTACTTTTTGCCTTAAATAAAGACTTCTCCCTGCTCAATTTACTGCATTTTGTCTCTACTCTCTTCCTGTGGTAAGCGTCTTTGTACTTTGCTATTCCACTCTTTTTTCTAGACTTAAGCCCAAGTCTTTACTCTTTCTGTCCTACTTTAGACAAGTAGGGAAGGGCTACTGAGATCTCTGATTTAGGCTTGCAAGTTCCCTTGCCTCCATGACCCAGACATAACTACAGCTGTATGATAATGCTTTTTAGTAGCCTGCCTGAAAATCTCCTTTATTTGCCTTTGGGAAGTTCTCAGAAAATAGTCTTACTCCATCCAGTGCTCTGCAGCTGCCCCACATCCTGGGGTGGTAGGGGCTTAGTTCCCACACCATGCAGATTCAAGTGGACACTGGATAGCAGGTGATCCTAGCTTTTAAGAGTTGGCAAGGGATTTGCCCTATGTGGAGCACTAGTTGTGTTCTTCCTTGCTCTCTGCTGCCTGCAAGGCAGCTGCCATTCACTACTACTCTCACTTTAATAAATTCCTTCCTTACCTGTCTGACCTGTTCGAGAATTCTTTCTCATCCAGAGTAAAGAACCCAACCCTGTCCAGGTTGAGGTTTCACCTAGTGTGCAGACAGAGACCTCCTCAGATGCATCTGCCTGCCAACAATGGCACCAAGGGGTGTGACTTAGTATGCTAATTAGTATATAATGTATTTAGAGGGGAAGTCAGGGTCAGTTTCTCCTCCATGTTGACCCCAGTCAGTTTTGGCAAGTCTGTTACCTATACCCTCACTCCCCAGAGAGCATGTTAGACAGAATGTTCAGAATGTAAACAAGCATATGACTAAATGTAAACATGGCCCAATTCCCCAACCCCCTCCTGCTCACGTCTGGCTATCTACCTACTATAACAGTTTTGTTCCAAAAGTTGATAAGGAAAATATCATCAAAAAAGGGAATTCTAGCCTAATCTCACTTTTGAGAAAATAATGTGTATGCATTTGTATATAATATGTAATATTATTTTATATTATTCAAGCTATATGTGTTTGTATGTATATCCTGAATAAAATTTTAAACTTTTAAGAAATTGGATACCACAACATAAATTTAAGAAGTATCAACTGTGACTGTTACTTTGTATTCCATGAATACAGTCTACTATAATGTGTTAATGGGAAAATATTTTAAGTTATTTTTTCAATACCTGCCTAGAAACACTGGTAACATTGAACATATTTTCTTGATTAACAAAACTTAATGTTTTCATTAATAACATAAAAAGGGCATATTTAAATAATAGAACTGATGGGGAGCAAATTTTGCCATCCCAAGATGTCTCTTTGGCATGTAGATTATTTCAAGCTGGTTATTTGTAAGAAACTGCAAACACAAGAGAAGCTTGTAAAATGTAGAAGTTGCCCTTTAGTAAGACACATTTATATTTCATAAAGGAAATCTCTGTTTCTAAGGGTGTCTCCCTAGCTATACCAGGAAGAGAAGGATGACTAAACTTCTAGAAATTGTCAACAATGGAGAAGGCAGGACTTAA